>JAYWIR010000085.1:0-309308 GCA_036172245.1 Raillietiella orientalis | reverse complement strand
GTGAGAGTGAGAGTGGGTTTCACAGCGCAACGATTAACGCTGAAAATCTCAGAAGCCGTGGAAACACATTTAGAGATATTCGCTCTGTTTTAAAGTTGCAATTATTGAACTAACGGAATCCTAGTAGACTGGATATGAATTCCTGCGATGAATCCACCAAACATCTTAAACTGAGATGCAGATTTGGATTTTTCTTTCTGCTGGCTGGATGGATGGTGGATGTGCTGGAGAATTTCATTTATTTCGGGAAGGGAATTCAAAGATAATGAATTTTCGTACCCCTTCAGTAAAATGATAATCATTAAAATGGATGGAACAATTCACGTGTAATGAAAGGAATCGTTTGTTAAGAATCATATCCTTAACGTGATTGTCAGCCAAATTCTGATGGAATTTCAAATCGGTCCTTAGAAATATATGAATTGTCTCAAAAGCACCCTTTATGCTGCTCTTTTTCTACACTTCAAGTTGTTTTTTTTACTCCGTCTCTCTCCAATTCTGTAACCTGACTGTACATCTGCTGTAAACACTCTATATTCATAGAGTACCAGAGGGTTTCAGCACATAAAACACTGTGCACATTGTAGTTTTTCATAAAGTAGCAATCAGCTCCATCTAGGCTAACGAAATACCACAACGATCTTCGAGCTCGATCTTGTAATTAATACGTTAGAACTTAATTACGTTGCAAACACCTTATAAAATTTGAGGGGAAGACTTTTTCCTGAGTGCTGCTTGTGTTTAACAGCTGCTAATCATATCAGAGACATGTGGGATTGTCGTAATATTGAAAAGGGAGAAATTACGAAGCCACAAAATACTTGGTGCTTTCCTGAGTTTATGATAAGCCATTAGAATCTTCTAAACTTCAAAAAAATAAGAAGATACTTGAAGAAAATAAGCAAAATTTAGCGCGAAATTCAATCTAGCAGAGCACTAAACCAATATGAGGTGAACTGAAATGTGGCGAAAGAAAAAATGTTCATGCAGAAAATGAATTTGTTCCTTGTTTTTTGTGTGTGTTTTTCCAGAACTGAATGGTTTTATTATGTGTTCAACCGGAAATTCCACCGCCTCCCTGAAAACATTGAATGATGATCTTTCCAGATATGCAGAAAATGCTTTCATCTCCACTTTCCTACGAGAGTTATGATTCATCATCCAAAGGAAAATGCCTACTAAATTTTTCAATTGGAAAGTAAATAAGCTGTAATGTAAATTTCATGGCTAATTTATCGGCATCCGGGTATAGGTGGCCATAGATAGATCCTTCCCACTTTGGCTTTTTTGATCCTCCATGAAGTGTACTAAGTACATGAAAGTACATAAAGATCCAGCTGAATTAAAGATGGACCACAGTTGATGCATTCGTCTTGTCCTAGATTTGATACGTAATCTCATTACGTACACGATGTGCAAAGCTGCAATAATTACTCAAGCAAATCCAGATATGGAATGAGAGGAACTCCTGAAGTACAAAGAAAAAACAAAGAAGCAGGAGCCTGCGATGCGGCTGACCGGCGCTTGCACCAAAGTGCACATACACCCTCCGGACTTCTTAACATGAGGTAAGGATGACACGCAAAGTTCGAAACGCTTCACATCCTTGGTAGAAACGATTCTGCCACAAAAAGCCCTGAGAGCGTATGTGAAAAGCGGGAGATTGTTCCCTCCCCAGCCTGCGGATACATTTTAGAGAAAATCCAGGATGTAACGCAGCGTGCAAGTCACTGATTGCCCAATCCTCACGCCTTTGCTAACCAAGAGTATCTGGAAACAAATGAAAGACATGAGAAACATCGATGACCTCAACGAATCAATGAGCCGCTTGCGTGAAACGAAAAAGAGCAACTCGAAACCCTTGGCCTCCGATCCCACGGTGTCTCTTAAGCAGAACAAAACTGGGGAATCCCCTTATCAAACCAAAAACATCCTCCCCATTATTCGTCGCCACGCCCAACCAGTCGTTTCTTGTACAGTTGTGATGGGTGCTTTTACTGTGCTGACCATAATGACTCTGAATCTGGAAGATGATCTTATTTGTGAGCATTTTCCTGGTTTTCCTATAAACAAAAAGATTGGTGAGACAAAAGCTTGAAAACTCAAAAGTCTTCTAAATATTGACACATTCATCTAGCAGAGAAACGTTCGTTCGTTCTTCGTGCCGGAGTCAACGGTTTCTTCTCGTGTATCAACAAGCTTTTGTCACACCAATCTTTTTGTTTATAGGAAAACCAGGAAAATGCTCACAAATAAGATCATCTTCCAGATTCAGAGTGATTACGGTCAGCACAGTAAAAGCACCCATCACAACTGTACAAGAAACGACTGGTTCTGCCGGAATGCAACTCTGTGGTTTTGATTGAGGATAACCCCCTTAAAAACAGCGGTGCGTCGAACTTCCTGGGAAACGCGTGAACTGCTCGCTTCCAAATGATCAAGGGCTGCTGCAAGTGTTACGTTCGAAGTCCCTCAGGTTTCCAGGGCGAATTTCAGACATCATGTGATCCAATTTTTTCCATGCTTTGTTTTCGGTCTGACAACCCCTCGAGCATGTCTGTAGTCAGTCTCCTGTCAATCGTTTTCCTGTGGCATCATCCAGTCTTCCTAGCCATTTCCACCCGCATGTCTCCATCAATTCCCTCATACTCCTCACTTGGAGCAAAGGTAGATGAGCAACTCCTTCCTAACACAGCTTTCACTCTTAGAGCACTTACCACTCTCACACGACCCAACCAACTTTTCACAATCTCCGGCTTGAATCCATCGTTCGAGGTCCAAGCAACAGAGCGAAGTGAAGATCTCCGAGCACAAATTCCAGAATCTCCTCTAATGCACTCGGCTCATACCGAAGAATGCAAATGCGCCGTGTGCAAGCGACATCACCCTCTTATTCGCCAGAGCTTCCCTTATGACGCGTGACCACTACTCTTCGGCCTGAAGACTCCCATCAGTTTCGCTATTAACGCTAAAGAATGCAAACATATTCGAAGCGCTTGGATCTGCCTCATAGTCATCCCAGAGAACACAGTCGAACATCGGAACGTGGCCTTTCAATAACCGACTCACAGGGAAGCTCATACGCTGATGAGCCACGCAGGTACGGGGAACATTACGTTGTCGAGTAACGGCTACCCTCCATTCCACCTCCTGCTCCCACGACATTCCCTCTTCTCCGGTATAGCTGTACATCAAAGGATGAGTGGCCGACTTGACTGACCCGAGAGGGGGACGACTGATTGCAGTCACAGGAGCCAGCATGCCGTAAAGCCTCCAGCCTCTCTCATACGTGCGTATCATCGTCGAAAAAGTTCCGCTCTGCCCTCAAAGAGACAACTGCTGACGTCACACAAAAAATATAACAACAGATCCTGGTGTAATCGCTACGTGATTCCCTTCTCCAGATACCTCGCGCCGATCACGACAAATAACTTAATATTAACAAGAAAAACACGGCCCATGCGGCAAGCTAGTAGTATTCGCAGCATGGCTCTTGACCTTTTAAAACCTGTTTACAAAACATAACGCCTACATAACATATCCAACGGGGCTCAGAACAGCCATCCCCATTCTCACGTAATGCCATCAACTGCAGCATCCCTTCTCGGTCCTTGGGAAGACTAAAGTTTGTTCTTATCGACAGTCGGTGTCCTAGGCTCCATCTTCGTGTTGATACTTTGCATTCAATAATTATATTCCGTAGATGAAATGCAAACGGAAAATTTCCTTTGGATTGGGAGCAGTGCAACTTTTAAATCTACAAGACAGAAGTTTCCATCGCAATGGCTCCTCATCTCCAGGGATTATTCCACCTGTTACACCCCTTTAGCCTCTCCCGATTCAAGAAAAATCCCCTAAAAAAAACACATTGCGAAAATCCCGTGGGTCATCGCAACACAACATCCAGTTTTTGGTGGTAACACAGAGGACCTCGAACCGCGGATGCACACTGCTCCCGGAAACAATCCGGCCGACATGAAAGCTTGGACTCCATAAGAAATGGTCGTTCCAAAACCATTGAAATTTTACACGGGATCCCCCATGCGACAACCACAGTTCGTTAAGGAATGTATTCAACGAAACGGAAGCAGGAACCGTCTAAGTCCCTGCTTTGGAATAGGCTGATCCAAAGGGAAACAGAAAATGTAATCAGAAGCAATCGGAATTCTCGGAGGAAATTGTTCGTTATTAAACAACCTAAACACCACCCTTCGTTATTCAAGAGATTAAGATCCATTTTGTTCACCGTACGTTTGGATGCATGCTACCTCCATGCATTGCTTTCGGATGCATTCGTGAGTAAACGCACGCAAACAGCTGCTAGCAGCAGCAACGTCATGTGCGCTTTCTTTGCAAATGCCTGCATTTGTTCTCACTACTCAGAGGGTGTTCTCAGCTGCGGCTATAATCTACGATAACCAGACTTATCATCATCACCAGCAACAGCGTGGAAACCAACAGCAGAGCGCATGCAATCGCGCATTACCGGCACTAATCGCCAAGTTACGTGTTTCTGATTATAAGTAAAAAAACTCGGCGCCAAGAACTAAGTAGAGAACGTAAGCTTACAGCCACTTCGATACAATACAGTCTAGGTCGTATCTGGACAACTTCTGGTTGCCATAAGGGACAAGGAAAGGGATCTAAAATTGGCGGTTCCGCTTGAGGCACCTTTAAACTGCGAACGACTAGGTTGTTCAACTGTTCCATTCATCAGTAGTTCTGCCAGGGAAACGTTCACCACACCCTTGAGTGGACCGTTCTGGCAAATTTAAAGCATGCCTACGCCATTCGAAGGCGGTCCATCCTTGAGAGAGCGCACAATGAAGACACTGGTGCCTCCACTGGGTTCGCTCTCACAGCAGCCGACTCCCAATTCGAATCTTGCTCATCCATGGAACGCTTATTCAAATTTTCTGTACATAATTTCCGCACTAATTTAATGTTTAAGAGGGAACATTAGCGAGTGAAGGCGCTAAGTTTCAGCCTCTTCTTCATCTGTGTCTGCTCCTAACCATTGCAAACACTCCTTCGTTCTTAGCATGTCCGGAAACAGCTTCTTCAAGTACGCAACGTCTCTGAAGAGATTCTGAGCCTTTGGCTAACTAATGTATCTGAGATCATATCACGAGCTTCCGAGATTATGTAATAAACAGAAGGCTACGTCTATGTGGAAGTTGATCAATAAGCAAAACACAGTGCCTTTCTTTCTTTGCAGTCGATTAAGAAAACACATCAAGTTTACAGGTCCAGAATTTCCTTTTCTTTTTTTTTTTTTTTTATCAAGCATGTAATAAAAAGTGAACTGAGACCTGACAAAACGCACCAAGTTATTTTCTTCCTGTAAAGTGCATTCGCAGAATTTACCAGGATTCTGAAATAATCAGTTAAATATGGAGGGAGCAAGACATTTTCTTCTTCACTGCAATAACTGATTGCTAATTTAAATTTGGTTGTAGAATTGCGAAGAGATAGAACCATTCTCGTATTTTCCATAAAGCACCATCCGTTGAATGAATGCCATATATTCGCCTCATGAACCAACGGGAAGAAAAATGTTCAAAAAATTCAGAGGAAAGCATGCACTGAAGATGCACTTCAGTCTCGAAAGAGAAAACGCAAAATTTTTTTTCGGAAGTTGCTTTTTCTTTTATCTTTAAGAAGCATCTGTCTGTGCTCCAAGAGAAACGCCAATGTTTGAAATGGGGTAAATTCTTTCCAAACGTTACCAATCGAATAAAGCATTAGCATCTTGTAATGAAACACATCATTCGCGAAAAGGCAATCACGAAAAAATGCAATACATCATTCTCAACCCACAGGATTACAGGAATTACACTGCACTGCAGTGCATGTGTCATCCACTGCATGAATACATGAATACTGAAAGAGCTTTTTCGGATACAGTTCGAGTAGCACATGTCAGCAATGGGGAAATACTAACCAGAGCCACGGTGACTCGTGCATCAATAGGATGCATGCACCATCGGTGAGATCCTGTTTTTCAAACTGAATAATTCAGCTTTTGGTGGTACAGCAGGGCTTCCACACAGATGCCAACTCAACAAACGAATCTGCTTCTGAGTTCACAGCTTTGCACTCATGATAATAGAAACACTCACTTCCTGGATATTCCACGAATGTCCCATTACTCACGACCAAGGGACTGCTGGATCTGGGTGTCAGGAAACAGATCATCCAGGAGGAGGTAGAACGAAGCACTCACCCATCAACTTATCGCACGCTGGCTACCTTTTTTTACAAGCAATCCTTGAATATGGCTGCATTACATGCTGCAGAAGATAATGTTGATGTGCCTCTGCAAGTTAAAGATAAAAGTTACATTATAAAACTTCTAAGGTGCGGCAAGTCCTCCCAAATCACTGAAAGTACTTGCCAAGTTCAAAAAGTGAATGGAAAAAAGATACAAGCAACACTTCAAGCCAAATATCGCGCGAACATGACAGAATAGTGATTTCCACACTGAAAAAGCAGGAGTGCTATAAAGCATTTGCAATGCACGGAACACCCTTATTTTTTAATTTTTACTCCATACCATATCTTTATGCCGATTAGCTGCCCTAAACTTTCCCTGAAAAGTCCAATCAGCGATCTCGAATGAGTTGAAAATACTGTGTGCTGTATTCACAAGAAGTAATATATTTATTGGTTGCTGTTACAGTAAGCACTGAATCTTTCTAAAATCAAAACTAAAAATTTGCCTTTTGATTATTCTAAATCATTTGTTGTATATGATTTCCCTTCTACTTCCGCATACACAGAGAATTACACATGAATCCATGCTCTCAGTTGCATAAATTCAAACCACAAGTTTCGAAAATCCGACTCCCTAATCTCTATTCTTTACAGGAAAACTTTATCAAATTCATGCAAAACACGTTAGAGGCATATGGAACCCTACTTGGGATCATTGAACTACGTTACCTTGGCGAGATCTGGATGCAGGATCATGTAGCCAAAGCCATCATTTGTGCAACATTACCACCAACTGGGTAAGCTGAAGGTGATAAGCGTATACTTACTTTTAGTTACAAAATAAAAAACATAATCATTTGTGTAATATTGATAACAAACAACAACCAATTATTTGGTTTCCTGAGTTAGTGTTCTTAATATTTTTTTTTGTTTACAAAAGCTGTTATTTCACTGAATACCTTTCATTTGAAATAACTTGTTTAAACAAATATGAAAGCCTCCACCTGTAAACTGACTGACACGAACTACTCCATAATAACTTACTGTCACTGACATTTGTCTTGCTTTGAAAGTAGTTCAAGAGCATGAGGATGTCATACCAGTTTGCTCATAAAGCAGCATTTGAATAAATTGATAGCAATGAAGGAATCTGGAATACTCTGAAAGACAAATTTGAAGACCAACATCCTCAAAAGGAAAGGATCCAGGATGGCCAGAAAGAAAAGATTTCAAAATTGTGCCATTGAATGGTACAGCAAGGAGGAAGTTTAGATTAAAAATTAACAATAAATCTAGAGTGTACAATGAACTCAAAAGAATACATGACTAAAATTAGCCTGGATTGCTTGCTATACCAAGGAGATCTTGCATGACAACATATACTCATGCTTCATGAAGCAAACCAGACAGGTTTTTGCAGCTGTTTTAATGGAAACCTATGGATCAACTCCTCCATATTCAAGACAAAAAGTCAGATGTTTCCGTGTTGTAGTCCTAAAACAAGAGCTTATTGGATGTCAAAACAGCTGAATGAAAATAATCAAAACCAAAGACCTACATTTTATTCAACCACAATGCAGAGGCTATCTCACTTTGCAACAAATATCTGAATCTGTTGCAGAACTATGCAGAATAGCAACAAGTGGTTGCATACCTGTAATAATCACTTCCCTTAGACAAAAATGAGTTTCTTAAGAATATCCTTTAAGAGATGTACTAATGATTAATTTTATAATTACAAATACATTGTGAGTTTAAAAATTCAGATCTAGAAACATATACCTGCTAATTTATATTAATAATGAAGCAATTTAGATGATCATTCCTCATTTATAAACTGCTTCCAGAAATCTAAGCAATAATGTGTACAGTGTACCTTCTGATAAGGAACTTCTAATGGGAAATCTCAAACAAGTTTAGTCCTAATGTAACAATGCACTTCCCATTAGAGTTTAAATGGCTTTATAGTTTTTGTAAATGATGTGAAGCTCTGCTGTAATAAATTATATGTTGCTGCACTCCTTCCAAAGATAAAAAAATTGATAATAATGAAAACGAATTTTTTTACTTATTGTACAAAAAATAAGTTGTAAGTATTTTTCTTTTTTAAATTTGTTGTTTTTAGAATCATTTTTCGAAATACTTACATAAAGGTTTTGAATTTGCCTAATGCATTCGGTCATTCAATTATCGTTTGACAAATTAAGATTCCAAAGACCACAAAAATCACTGAATAACCTCAAAATTGCATAAATTTAAGTCTGTATTTGGGTTTCAGCTCATTCATTGATTATAGTCAATTCAACATAAAACTTTGACTATCCACTTGTAATGAAGATTCTGACGGAATTATGCTATCTTTTCATTTTCAATGCCTCAGCTTTAGATGAATTCAAATTGAATCAAAATAACCTTGTATGTGCTTCAATCAATTAGCCATCCAGAATCCAATTCATCCTTATGAAACTTATTTCTCCATGTCATTCCTTCTACAAATTTACATCTTCACATTTTTGAAAATCCTATAATCCAACATACCTTACATGATTAAGCCCTTCCTATGTGTTAAAATTCTGGACTCTTTTCATCACGTTTTAACTTCAAGATTCCTCACTTATCCACCTTTCCTAAAACAGATTTTGTTCCTCAAGTACTGAATGTCTTTTGGGACTATTCATGCCAATAAATCTTTTTTTGTTAAATGGCAAACACTGTAAAGTCTCACTTTTAAAATTTTTTTGATAAATCATCTATGGTAGTTGCTGCCCTTATAATTTAAATGAATAGAACATGAGAATTTTGTAGTGGCAACAAAATACGCATTTTGCATGATCAACATTAAAGCAACTGAACTCCATTCATATAAAGGCAGTGAGTGAGTTTTAAACCATTTCGAATAGAGACCTTGGATAATGGCATCAATAAAAATTGCAATCTATGGTAGTTCTTAAAGTATTCTGACAAGTAATTTATTATAAACAAATCATTTTTTTCAATGGATGCAATATCAACATGTTTTAATAAATTAGTCCTATTTGTTTCAAATAAAAAAAAAAATACTCAAAATTCCGCTATAGATTAAAAAAGCAAACTAGTAGACTATTACATTTCAATAAACCTAAATTTCTACCAAAATCAGGAACAGCGATTTCCTGTAGTGTCAAATCATTTGATGCTGTTGGATTAACTTTACAAACTTAGTAGAAACAAACTTTGGTTTTTATGTTTTAAGACAAAAGCATTCTAATACCACTAACAAATTCTTTGATAACATTAATTACATACACTTTCAGTGCAAGTGCAGTTAAATTAAATTAAAATAAAAATTAAATTAGAACACTCTAAATAAAGAGATCAACACTAATGACATAATAAATTCTAATTCATGATGCTGAGTGTTCTTGATAATAAACGTTTTACTAATTATTTTTTCTCCTAAAAATAACTGCTGAAATGTTTGGTTTAGGGCATGACTTTAATCTTCAAGATAAGAACTTCAGAAATTTAACAAAAGTTCATCAAATCAGACAGTTAGTTTTTCACTGATACCTTTCACAAAACTACCTTTATTATTATTATTTTGATATAAATATCTGCTATACTCTTCTCCCAACTTTTATTTCAATCCACTAATGAAAAACTAACTTCGATTTCTGACTAGAAAGCATGTCAATATTTGATAGGACAATTCTTGTTTAGGATTAAATTTTTATCTAAATAAAAATTAATGCAAAGTTGCTTACTCCAAATTGTTAAACAGTTTAACAATTTTTAGTGCATTTGAAATCCCCAATTAATTACATGTATAAATAAATTTTAACATCATACAGTTGTCTCAAAGAACAAACAGAACCAACATTGCGAAAGAGGCAATTACTTTTATCAAATCACTTGCTGATGTAGAATTGATTAAAGAATACTGTAATCAGCATATGGAAAAATTCTCTCCTTATGCATCGAAAGAAAAATGCTCAAGTAATAATAGCGACCTCCTAATAAATTAGAAACAAATGTTTAAGCACAGTCACCATATTGAGTTTAATACGTACTTTGAGTCATACCATTTCGGAAGACAAATGGTTTCTGAGGAAATCGTATTTTGTAATCCAAGTTAACGATAAAATTCTGCAAAATGAACAGCCAAAACTGAGGAAGCTTTCCTTCTATAATGAAAACACAAATACATCTGGTTTGGAGGTCTTGGTCTTTATATCTTTATGATGGTTTAAATAAATACCATCCCATGGCTGTTGATGACTAACACAAGCAGACTTCGAAACCATGGCACAAGAAACCACGATTAAACCTAGAAAACGCAATTTGTGAGAGGGCCGTTTCCTACTCCAACCAACATTTTGAAGCATACCTTTACATTAGTTTTCTTTGCAGCTTTGAGCAATAGCAACATTTGCTTACAAACTGATCTGCGCGCTGCTGTTCATGACGCGTGAATCAGGATAGGCAACACCAACGGTCTCCTTAGGAAAATAACAAATGTGTAAAAGATTTGTATGCATTTCACATATGCAACAAACATGGTTAACAGATTAGAAGTTTTCATTACTATTAAAAAAATTAGAAACGTCAAGTTAAAAAAAACAGTACATAATCTCAAACAGTTTAGATGTTATTTTGTTAAGTATGTTAGAATGGATAAACGTAGTTACGGATATACAGTTGAAGCTGCTAATTGAAATGAAAATATCGATCAGAATTTAGTTAAGACTACTGAAGTTTCCAAACTTATTTTCAGATCCAAACTGCTGCATAAAAGTACCTCAAATTGAATAATTCCATAGATGAAAGAAATGAAACAGCTTTTAAAGTGGAACCTCACTTATACTAAAGCAAAAAGCAGCCAAGTTAACTATTATTCATCTATCAGTGTGGAAAGTACTTAATTTTTCATAATCATTGATGAATAAGCATTCATATAGATCACACTTTCATCGATGGCATCCCAATAACCTATTGTTTTTCATGCATTTTCTTCTTTTATAGTAGAAAAAATACTATGAAAAATGTTTCACTAAACTTCCAACGGTACGCTAAGATGACAATTCCAGCTAAGAAAAAGACTGAGAGTCTAAGAAAAAAAAATCCAGCAAAGTGAGTAACAATAAATATAAGATTAACTCTTGACACATCCATTTCAAAATTAAGCAGGAACATGTTTCTATTAATCAGTGAGGCATATTCTCAGGTATTTGCTCGTCATATAGCTCAACTAATAAAAAATTTGACTATCAGATATGTTAGGTTGACAAGAATTACAATTAGCATCTGTACGGATACTGTTTATTTTCAAGGATAAGGATCGTAAGGGTTTTGAATTATGCAACGGAAAACTTATAAATTCATGCAGCGCATACTATAGACACATGAAAACAAAAAATGTTGAAATAAATGTGGACGTCTGACTAAGGTGACCTTTTACCGTAATATGGCATTCATGAGACAACTGCAACGACTCGACTTATCTCTTTTTTCCTCAGTTACGGCTTTGAACCAACTTTATTTCTAGATGTTTCCTAGTTCTCTAGCTTGGAAATTTCTTCCTGTTTTCTGTGATTCGATGTTCACACGATGGTCACTTCATCGGTCTAGTCTGGTAATATTCCCCAATCGAATGATGAGAATTCCGAGAATAAATCCTACCTTTTCAAGAAAGGATTCTTTTTGTTTCGGATGTTCACGGTTTTTGTTCTACTGACCTCTCTCTTTAAATTTTACCCATGCAGTCGATGTTCAGAGAATGGGCTTTCTTATTTTGACTCCGTTCAAAATATGCATTCCTCGAGAAGTGTTTCAGTGCAGCGTGCTGCTTTTCGAGCCTCTTGGAAATGGGAGTTCGGGAATTTATTTCATGCTAAGCGTCTTGTCCTCAAGATCAACTTGCTATGGTTTTACTTTTTTATGGAAATGAGACAACCAAACTAAGAAAAATATCTGTGGATACACGGAAAACCTCTTCGAAACAATTCCAAAGAAACAGAAATACTTCGAGGATGCACTAATAAACTTGAATAGGAACTATTCGACTTATACTAGTAATTAACTTCTGTCTTTGGGATTTGAAAACGTGTCTAACTAAGAGGTACTTTGAAAATTAGTGCCGAATGGTTCGGATGTAGCTTCAACGAATTTGAATCAGCTCGCTTAATGATGTAAAGGATTTCTTTAGATGCATTGCAAGAACAACCTATTCTCCTTCTTCATACTTTGATGAAATCATGATATGGATTTTCAGCATTGCTCTCGGATGGGAAAAAGAAAAAAAAAAGAATGTGCAAAATGATCAGGAAATTGCAACCCGTAACACTTCTGATACACTGAAGTAATACTGATGTTTCTTTTATTACCATTAAATCTGTCATCACTCTGTATTTGATCATAAATTTCTGGAGTTCATAACAGATTGGTTCTAAGGTCGCTTAATTAATGAAAACTAATGGGAAAAAGAAAGAAATACGGCTTCACTGTAAAACTCATAAGGTATTACAAGAAGTTTTAAAAATCACTGATCAGTCTCCATAGTGATGACCTGATTCAGTTTCATGAAATAACTATTCATGCTTGCTTTAATCTCAGCATACATGAAAGTCATTTGCATTTTCATTTTAAAACATGAATTCATGATTTCATCTTTATTAACTCTACCAATTCAGTCAAATGAATTCTATCCAAGGGTTGCATCGAAGTTGTCATTTCTTGAGAACTGCTATCCATTCATTTGAAGGTTAAGTTTCTGAAATGGGAATACGTACGTACGTTTATGTGTACATCCGCTTCGTCCATACGTTTGTAGTAGTTTACGTTGAGAATTTGCCACTGGCATCGTTAACGGATAATTGCTTAGCTTTTTGATAATGATCCTGGAAATGCGAAAGTGGAATCAGATCATGCCTTGTGATAGCAAAAGCGATTTGAGAGAGGGATTTGAGTAATTATTGCATGCAGTCATCACAAACGGAAAATCCAAGAGTTTCCGTTGATCAAAATGAATTTATGGAAGGAGGTAGACTGTAGAAGAATTCGGCCAACCCTCACATTTTGGCCAACAACCTTCGCAAGAAAACAAAATCATTTCCTTTTTTGCTGTTGTTTTGGTGATGAACTTTCTGGCAACAGCCATGTGGAAATGAGTTCTTTTTTTCATCTCATATAGCTTTCATTAGAAGGTCAATTCTGTGCAACCACTGGAAATTCTATCAGATGGAAACGCCATTCATAACCCGATAAATGTGTACATTGGTGCATTCACGAAGACACCAAAACGTGTTCCTGCTGGTAAGGTAGATTTTCTAGCAACACTTATGTACTTGCTGGAATGCAACGTTGCGAGTCTTGCACTTCATGAAGTATGGAAATGAGAGAAGGCTTCTCGGATTCATCTCCATGAATGTACTTTGACGCATTTTTTTTTTTTTTTTTTAATGTATTTCGAGCAGAAAGTGCCTATTTGATGTTGACTCCATCTCTGAACGTTTCGAAAATTCCAAAAAGAGTTTAATTTTTTGCTACCCAAGTATCATGTTTTCATCCGGAGACACTTTTAGTACTTTGGAGCATTCTTTTCAAGGTGTTCAAGGTGAAGTCTCGAGGAGATAGATGAGACACGCACCATCGGATTTCAGGCAATGAATCGAAGAAAGGAACTTTCATCTGCAAGTGATGCCATCGGAGGACGGCTACAAGGTTTGCTGCTTGGGGTTCTAGAAGGCTCTACATTTTATGCTGATGAGGTGTTTCGTTTTTTTTTCGATGTAGCGATTGCGTCTTTCTAGTAAAACTTGTTCTTGATGTTGCGCTTTTTTCATAATCAGCAGAAGACCTTCGGGTTTCGAACGAAGCAATGAAATCTTCAGAACTGAGGTGGGAGTGGTTAAAATGCGAAAGTTTTCTAATGGCTCCAAAATAGACTATGGCCTCCGGACATCTTCGTCGAAGTGCTTCCGCCTTGGTCACCGCAAAACTCCACTTCTCGGAAGCGCTGAAAATCATGAAACGGCATTCAAATTCGGAATTGTGTCGGTTACGAGAGATGTGATGGAGCTGACTCCAAGCTTGGAAACCCGCAACGGTGATGAGGGAATGTTCGTGTATTATCTAAAGGTACGTTTTGCTCAGAATGTCTCCCTTTTATAGAAACAACTCGCGTCTCTCGATAAAGAGAGCATCTCTTACTTGGGGAAGTGACTGCCATGGGGTTCGGCTTCTCTCAGAATCTTCGGCACAATTCTCATTTTCTCAATTTTCCGTCTCCCAATCCTCGTGTAGAAAAAAAAAAAATTCAATTATCCGAAAAGCAGAACCTTTGGAAAAGTCCAAAACCAGTGATGAAAAGAAAGGGTTCTATTTTGATGAAACTCCGTGGCTATCTTTCCTCGGCACTAATCACTGAAATCTTCACATTCATCTTTTCCGGAGATGTCCAAGTGAAAGAAGGATTTCTCACAGGTGATTCTACAAACATTTCCAATCTAAACACCTAAGATTAAGGAGAACCCTCCAAGCTCGCCAAGCCTTGAAAGAGTCCATGCTTCTTCATGGTTCGTTTGAGAAAGTAAGCTCCAAGGACATCTCTAGGACGTGTCCGGCTAACTGAAGAACGCTGTTTTCCACAGTGGACTTTCCAATTCTGCAGAACTGGCGTTCTGAAAGCGCCACCCCATGCTGGAAGCAGCGCAAGATGATGGAAGAATTTACGGAAAAGGGGGCGAAATTCTGCGTGTCCGAGCGAGCGGATACAGCCTAGACCATCCACTGAGGAAAATTCGACATGCAAAAGGACCGCTATCGCAGTCGTGCTCCAAACTTCAGTGATTTTCTTCTTTTGCATAAATTTCCCATTCTCGCTGAACATTCCTCTTGCCTTAACTGATGGAACCTTTTGGATAACTCGTCCGAGATCCACAAAGCGATACCCGCTGCGCCGTCTCGGCTTCTTCTGACGCGCGCCAAATAGCTTTTTTTTTTTTCTTTTGAGAGACCCTGAATGAGGCGTTTGTCATCTCCTAAAAATTTGCTGTCATTCTGATGAATGCTTGAAATCCGGAAAGCACGTTCAGATCCCGAATCTTCGCCCTGAACTCATGTTTGCTATCTTGCCTTCCTCGGCTCACCTTGACATACAAAGATGATTCCCAGAGCCGCATTCCAGAGAAACTCTCTGTCTGGACGATTCCAGAGTATTTTCGTAAACTCAGTGTTTGAGGAGGAATCGCAATGTTTACCAACTGCAACATCACTCGTGTGGAGCTTCGATGGAGTTCCTGGAAAAACCGCGAGCACCTAAACCACGAAAATTGCGATCTTCGTGGTTTCAAGGTGCTTATTAGAAGACCGCATGGCCGACACACCGTGTAAGACTTCTGACCCACTAAACTCCAAGCGAGGAATTCACCGAGAGGAAATCCAGGCGCGGTGCAAATTTCTCATCCTCCGCCACTGGTTGCTTGCGATTAAATCCAGCACTGGAGCAGGTGTTACCCAAAAGGATGCGTTGCGAACAGAAGAAGATTCCTGAACCCTCCATTCTAAGTTTTTTTCTTTTACTCGTTAGGAAGGGGAGGTGGGGGGGGGGGGAAGAGTGGCATCCATGGTGCTGTGAATGCACCGATGACCCTAGGAATATTCTTGATTTATTCTTACCATGCAGGCGCTGGAACACTCACGCGCAGTTTTCGTGATTGCCATTTTTTTTTAGCAATTTAACCGACACACAGAAGAGCTAACTGGATTCTCAGCGCGGAGGAAACTGACAGCAGTTTCCATCCAACAGCATCTGTTACATCGCAGTCGTCCCTGAAAAGTCGGCTTGCGCGCCCTGCCTTCTGTGTTCTCGGATTTTTCATGAAGCCAGATCCCGGAAGTTTCCTTGTCAGCGGTGGGTTTCCTTTGAGCCGGCGATCGGGTTTCTGAGCTTCTGTCCTGCCTTTTGAAATGCCCTTTCTGAGCTAACAGACGATAAAAGGGCCTTCTAGATTTGGCTTTCTCTCGTGACCATCGAATCCCTGTCTTTTCCCGGGATCAAAAATCTGCAAACTCATTGGTTGCTGCAAGGATGGCGGCAGTCACGGAGCGAATGTAGCCTGCTTCGTCAGTCCGGCTTCTGAATGCAGAACAAAGAGTGATCGGTGCAGAGCATCAATCCAATAAAAGAACGTTAAATGAGAACGAATTGGCAAGTCATGCAAGCAGCAGCATCCAAACCGCTTTGCTATTTTCTTGGACACCATTCCTTCGCCATATTACACACAAAGTGATGTTCAAGAGCGTCGCTCTAAGCTGGTTGCTAAGGAGCTGCTGATCCTTCAACGTTCGTACCGTTTGTCCCTTGCTGTCCACTTCTCCTCTAGTTGAATCAGCGTTTGAGCTTCAATAACAAGATCTGTTTTGCAAACCTGAGCACGCAGTTTCGTTCCGCAGCCTCGTAGACAGTACAAGCTCTCATCCTTTCATGCTCTCTTCTTATCGTGTGCCGAGAAGACAACAGTATGCATGAAGATGAATTCAGACAAAGAAAGAAAGTTCATGTATGATAGCATAGTCAAGTCTTCTCCCAGACTGCTAGTATCTTTTTTTTGGAAGTTCTTCAGTTTTTTCAAATGTTCTCTCCATCCCCAACACGTGATGGCTACGCTTGCGTCCTCGTCCTTTTTCTGCTATGCTGAGCCCTTTTTTTTATTCTTACCTTGAACGTTTGACTCGTTTCTCCGAAATTTTTTTTTTTTTACCTGCCAATTCCCTATGGTTGCAGTGTCAGCATTCTGCTGCCAGGTGCATTCTCGTGTGTGATGAGCATATGATGAAGTAAACCTCACTGACAAGGACTGTGAAGAGTAAGTACTCATCAAGAGCACTTTTCACAGGAAAAAATCTCAGAAAAGTAGCTTAACTTGTGCGAAATGCTCTTGTCCAAATCAAAGAGTGGAGAACCCTGGTGGTTTGCTGTGCTGCTAACTTGTAAGCTCAAGAAAACGGAATCTCAGCCTCTTCTCTGACGGAGTGTGATGACTTTGGCAACTCCGAGGCAGCACAAAGTGTACTATTAGCTGAAGGAAACCCACATGGCATCAAGGGGGACAGAATATCAGAAAATGCAAATTAGGAGGCAGCACATTAGCTGGCATTCTAGGGAAAACGAAATTGCTGAACCAGAAAGAAATTTTCATTGGACAAAAGTAATGAGATAGTTCACATTCAAAGATACTTCCCATGGAGCAGATTGATTTTTAATACTCTTGCTGCCTTTGTCTGCAGCATGGGGGATCCACTAAAGCAAGCAGGAGATCTTTATGGAGCTTAGTTCCTGCAAGTCCAAATTTGCTTCACGCAGTCAAATTCGCCGGAAATTTCTGCAAACGTGGCGCTTCACTCCACTTCTCAAATCTGCTAAATGTGGACTGGGTAATTAAATCCCAAGATGGATCCCAGTGTAGCGCTTCCTTTTAAGGTGAAAAAGAATCCGGAAAAGATGCGAGATGCACAGCCCTTTTGCCTTGCCGGATGACCGTGAACCCACAGCCTTTTTACCTTGCCGGATGACCGTGAACCCACAGGAGTCGAGCTTCTTGAAGAATGCAATCCTCAGTCGTCCCAGGAGTGAAAAGAGAACGCGAGTCGTTGAACATCGTTTATCTGTAAGCAGAAGTACAGCTTCTTTTCTGCATCGAGTTCAGCTGCAACGAAAACGGCTTACGTTGCCACCACGTGTTCACGTGTTTACTGCCATTGCGTGAGATGGTCTGTTATCTGGAGAGCTGAGTTCTGGTTGCAGCCAGAGTGCCTCAGAAGAACTTCGTTACCGTGGAAAGAAGAAGCTTCGAAAAGAATATGAGAAGGGTTCAAGCCAGGGGTAGGGTGGTTTGAAGGTTTGATCAGCATAACTTGTTTCCACACGATGCTCCTGGACATGGGAATTTGGACGTGGCAACTTTCAATCGAATGGATTGATGATACGCAGTTTGCATGGAAGATATCAATTTCATGTGGACTAGGGACAGAACATACTAATTGCAACACACATTCGCTTGGATGCTACAATAGCAGCACATACAGTAGCCATCATTCATCATCTCTAAAAATATCTTTTGACGATGGGTGAACTTGTTTTAATGAACCCGTCACAAGCTTAGTCAAAATGGAGTTCCAAACAAAAACGCAGAGGTCGTGAAAATTTTAAAGATTTATGTAATTTCAAGATCACTCTGTATCAGCCTGATTTTTCGTTTGTGGTTCTGAGGGTGCAGATTTCACAAGAGCGTAGTTTTTGCCGTGGTTCCTACTAGATGGTACTGTCTCACACATTTCCTTGACAACTGATCTTCTGTTAGAACTATACCTCCCATTTCAGTGTGCAGACACTCTCCCTACCTTGTCAATTCGTAAGCTGCTAACCGATATCGAGATCTCAGAAGGATCATCTGGACGAATTTGACTCCATGAAGCAAAAAGCAGAGAAGGCTTGTGATGAAACATTCACGCTGGGTCTACATTGGAGCTTTTGAACCTCCCTTTCATACGGTTCGCTCGTCGGCGCGTACGGTTCAGCATTCGAGTTCGTTTCCACTTCTCAGGTCACTCATGTGAATTTCAGATCGCCTCGGGCGCAATTTCGAAGAACACCTTTTGCTCCTCCATATGTTTCCTGCTCCCCGACGTTCGCGCTCTGATAAACACGCGTCTAGCCGAAATGCACTGTGAGGATTTGTCAACAACCATCCGCATGCAGTTGTGAACTCCAGAAGCCCACAGAGGAAAACACGAATCGCAACACAGGAAACTCTTTTTCAGTTCTTCCTTGTGGGCATATTAGGATTCCGAAACTGCCTCTGCTGAAGTCATTACTAGAAATTTGCCCGTAGGCCGGAAACTGAACGTTCAACGCGATGCCTAATGGACTGATAATCAAATAGTTCAGCCTGCTCGATCTGGGTAGAGGCCTTTTCGTCTTCAAGGCGATGGCAGAAGGTTTATGATCATTTTCTTGGCATTATCCATGCGCCCTTCTACGCTCCTTTGTTTGGAGAAGTCTCTGGAAACAGCATGAGTATGAACGGTGAAAAGCTCAGGGGTTGCACCAAAAAGGCTGTATCGGTGATCTTTGTCACATGGATGGGTCAAAAGCCTGAAATTTGCAAAGAGAGAAATTTGATCGAAGCACTTTCTCATCTCTATTCCGACTCAACCAATAGAGCAGATTGCTTGTGATGTTTTGTACTCCTCGAACGTGCACGTCCATCTCGCCGTGGGCTGGAAATGGGGATTTCACGGAGTCGGGAAGCCACTCATGAATATGTAGATGTGGTAGGCAGCGGGCCACATCCACAAACGTAAGAGATTCGGGACTGCTGCATTGAGGAAATGCAAAAAAGGGATTTTTCGCAGCTTCCACCCTTTCCTCTCCCTGTCTAGCTTCGCAGTCGTTGGAACAGCTCGGGCCCGCTACAGGCGTTCAGGATTTGCCGAAGTGAGAGGGGGATTTGGCCTCTGAGCTCGCCTGCGTGACCTGCTGGTTGTTGTTTCAGCATTTCACGGGTCTAAAGGTTGGTGGCGTTTTGGAGACCCGACTATGTGGGTCCAAACTCAGGTGTTCTGGATGGCGCGCCCCAGCTGCGGACACAGTCAGTACATCTCATCTGTTCCCCAAAGAATTCACACAAAGTGGCGTTAGAAAATCACTCATCAGCTGGTAGACATTTTGATTCTGCTTTCCGTTATGAGTTTAAAAGTCGAAGTTCCATGAAAAATCTTTCCAAACATCTCTGGTTTCTCGGGAGGAGTGCAAACAACAGTGCACACCTTTACAGTGTTTTTTAGCCTCTGCTAAATCAAAGCTCAAACCCAGCATTGGGTGTGGAAGCCTCTTGATCGTTGGGTCTTCAAGACATCACCTGCCTCCGCAAGTCGTTCGTGCCGACGTGTTTTGCCCCTGAGCTCGATGACGCCTCTTCCTGGCTTCTCTTTTGGAGACTCTTTGAGCCCGAGCTGTGCCATCCCTCGAAAGCGCCTTCTTTCGAGCTCCAGTCGCTTGGGCAACAGGGGAAGAGCTCTCACGAGGAATGAAATAGTGGGCGGAGCTTCTTCACGCGTGTTTCTCATTATGTTTCTTCTCTGTATGTGGTGGGAGCCGTGTACGCAGGCGCTACACAGGTCCAGATGAGGTGCATTTTCTTCATTTGAGAGATGATGTCTTGAAACGACCTTTGCGATTCTGAGAAACTCACGCCACGCAGGAGGACGCGTTTATGCATCAGTTTCATGTGCTCGTGGAAGGGTAGACCTTGAGCTTGCGGCACTTGGCCAAAGTGGTCGGAGCTGCAACTTCTTTTCTAGATTGAGGAATGTCTTTTTTTCCTCCAAGGGCACGAGAGCTCGACGGGTACTTAGTAGCGGGTATTCGCGACTTCTGCCTTGGTGTCTTCAGGGTGTTCATCTCGGAAAATGCGCGAAAAGATCACCACGAATGTTTAGGATTCACCTTTCTCTAAATTCAAGGGGTTCGGCTCTTTCCGGTTCAAGGAGGAGATCAGCAACCTCTTCTGTATTCAGTTCCAGCTTCTGCGAAGGACAGGAGGATGCTGCCGCAGTCGGATCTCCCTTCCACATCGGAGCGCGGCTTTTGCGCGGACCCTGGCGTGCCTGCTGGTCTGCGCGTGGCTCGTCGGGAGCGGCGAGGCTCTCGCGTTCCAGCGCGCACTCAGGACTGGTGGCTGGGATGCGTCTGGACAGCTCGCAGGTATGCCGGTCTGGGTCAGAGAGCTCTGAGGCGCGCGTCCTTTTTTTTCGCTCGCAGGCGAGAAGCAGGAAGCGCGACCACGGCCAGCAGAAGCCACACAGGCCAATGTCCCGGAAAGACCATCCGAAAGCCCATATAAGGCCGAGAAACCTCCTTCGGACGTACAGAAAGGCGAAGGATCTCCAGCTATTGCCTTCCCGACTTTCGCAGAGCGGCTTGGAGGCGCGCGCCCGCCTCTGGACGTCAGGGAAAAGAAGGGGAAGGACCCGAGCCTCCCGGAGAGGAAGGAATCGAACTCGATCCCTACGAGCAGCGTGGCGGGATCACAAACGGATGCAAGGGAGCCCGCAGGAACGATCCCGCGCAGGAAGGAAGCGGGGCATCTGTACGAGCTGTTCTTCGGCACCTCTTTCCACCCTCTAGAGTTCATTCTCACGAGCGACTCGGTTGCTCTGGATGCGCCAGCGGACTTCAGAAACCAAACCTGACGAGTTTTGCCTCCTCAACCCCTTTCTTCCTGCCCTCCGAATTTCCCGGCGGGGAAAGGCGGCTCGTAGGCGGCGAGTGGTCACGCTCAATCCTGACCTCTCTCCACTGTCACTGAGAACCGGAAAAGCGTGCTCTTCCTCGCTCCATGTGTGCGGTATGTGATACCTGGATCAGAAGAGATCAGGGCGTCCTCGGCGGTCTCGCTGATGCCCTACGTGACTCGAAAGCTACCCGCCCTCCATACGAAGATGAAGAGGAGGAGAGGGGGCGAACGGTACTGGGGAACTCGGAGGCGACGTGACCGAACTCGTCTGAGGACTGGGAAGTAGACCTTCTTCAAAGGGGTCCTGAGCGTTCAAAATGAGTACCAAGGAGGGCGGAAGAAAAGGGAAATAAAGATGAAAGAGGATGTTGCATCGTTGTCCAAGTTTATGTCCTGATGGGTGAGGGAAGGAGGAGGGGAAGAAAACGGGAATCCAGGAGAGCAAACGAGCATGAAGGGGCAGGAGCCAACTTCAGCTTCCGCCTGCGCCTTCTCCACTTGTAGGTGACGAGGAAAGGAAAAAAAATCCAGAATGTTTGGGAGCCGTCGTCCAGCACGAAAGGGTCCACCCAAAGACCTCTATGCTCCGCGTAGGGATGGCGGTCTCCTTATGCTGGGGCTGATGGGGTGTAGGCTCCAATTCAGAAGACTCTCCCTAGATGCAAAATTATGGACCAAGCGTTGGTGGGTGCCAGCACGCCCCCTCGCCAAGCGAGCAGCCGTCTGTGAGGGACTCACATCGGTCCTCGTCGCCAACGAGACAATTTCGAGGCGCTGGCTCTCCCGCCTCCCGCGAACAGCGCTGCTTGGCTGCACGAGTCAGTTTCCACATGGGAACAGACCAAACGCTTGAGTAAGGAGGACGCCTTCCTGCGACGAGACAGGAACGCTTGACAATCGCTGCAGGGGTGGTGTGCAACCCGCTCAAGACGCTGTGAGCTTCGCCTACCCCCCTTGCCCTAGTGCTGCCTTCCTTCAGAGAAGAAAGGGACAGCGTCATCCCAGAAAGGTGGGAAGCGGCGTGCTGCATTGCGGACAAAAAGAAACTACTGGTTGCGTGGACAAGTCGATAGATCACGGGAGCTGCGATCCCCGAGTGTCCCACCCAAAGGGCTTCTACTCTGAGGAGAGCTGTCTGCAATCCCTCCGGAGGACGTGGAGTGGCGCCCGGCGTGCTGACGGGTAGCACCCTGCTTCTCAAGCAGAAGAAGCTGGCGCTGCTGGTCCTGCATTGGGAAATCCCATGCAAAGCGCACTTACACCACTGGACACGGGGGAGTGTGACGCTCTAAGTGCGACAGGTGGGTGAAGAAGGAGAGCCTCCTGCACTTGCTGCTAGATTGTGCTGCCCTCTGATCCCTTTGGGATGGCCCAGCAATGCCCCTTGGAATCCGGATGAGTGATCTCAGGGACATTTTTAAAAGCCTTTGCGTGAGCGCCGCACTGCCGCCAACCGCGCTCCTTGCAGTTTCCTGTTGTCTTCGCGCGATGTCTGGAACGCAAGAAGAGAAGGCCAAAATTGAAAGGACGCCATCCACTGGGCAAGAATCTTCTTGAAGACCGTCAAGAGTTGGGCCGAACTTGTGAGCATCCTTGACAGGATGTAAAGGACGCCTCGCAGCGAGCAGTGATCCCTTCCTCGGTTTGTCTATTATTCAAGGCAGTGAAGGAGGAGTTGGTGTCTCGTCTTCCCGAAATGGCAAAGCCGCTTCAAATGACAAAACAAAAATTTCTCTAGCGTCCGTAACTTCGAAGTGGTCAACACTTGCAGTATTTTCACTCCTTTCCTGAATCGTCATTGGTATGATTCCATCCAGGGAGCTTGTTATTCCAGGCAATGGAGGAGGAGCTGCAGTTGGTCTCTTGTCTTCCTGAAATGGCTTCGACGCTTCAAAGGTCTTCTTCCCAAAAACACTTTCCCTCCCTTTTTGTTTGTTTATTTTTGTTTCGGGTTTTCGCTTCCCCCTTCTCTGTCGAAGTGGACCTCTCCGGTCTGAGAACCGGTAATGGGCAAGGTCAATGCACATCGTAGAACTACGTGTTCCTCCACAAAAATCTATTTTGACTATTTTTCATAAGTACCCCGGAGCAAAACTGGGTGAAAGGGGAGGAAAAGGGGAGAAAGACTGCCTGAGATTCTCTCCTCCAGAGATCAACAGAGGACCATGAATTTTTTCAGGGGTGACTGGACTCTTTCGAAAGCTCTGACCTCAGGGTCAGTGGGTGCGGTCGTCCGACCAATCGAGAGAATCCCAAGCGCATCCTCATCGAAGAGGACTCGGCGGAACCTTCCAGAACTTTCCCATCCAGAAGTATCGCGAGCGGCTTCTTTTCCCGAAAGTCGCTGACGAGCCCTCCAGAAGGTGGTCGGTTGTTGCTGCTCCAGAGCAAAGCACGAGAGAGCGCAGAGGGTGCATCAGACGAAAGGGTGGAGCGTTGCGCGCTTGTTCCTCTCACGTCGTGAGCCGAACATCCGCTGTAACCTGCGAGCAGTCCCGGGGGAATCTCAAGGGGTTCGAAAGCGGGTACCTCCCTCAGTTCCCGTTACTCATGAGCTGCTCTTTCAGGTGGCGCGCCGTGTGCATTCGGAATGCAGCGCTCCCGGAACTCTTCCTCCTTCCCTGGGGAGTCCCGTGGAAGCGAGCTGCGGCATGGAATGCGGAGAAGGCCTGCCGTGCACAGTACACGGGGACCTCATCGATTCCCCCTCTCCAAGAAATGCGTCCAAAGCGCGCGGCTCCATCGGCTCCTCCAGGAAGAAGGACCCAGGCGACTGCTGCTGATTCGGAACAAACTCCAGGCCTGGCTGACCGAAGAGCGCCCTCTGTAAGGGTTCCGAAGAGCGAGAGAGCTATCGAGAAGGTTACCAATCGAACCGGGAGGAGGCTCTAGACCTCACCGAGGACTGTAGATCCCACCCTTCTCAGTTTTCCGATTCCTATTTCCTCAAATGCTCGAGAACCTCTGCTTCACCCCACTGAAGGTACTTCAACAGTTTCAGGAAGACCCGCTGGGCTTCAGCGGCCTCCGCGGCCGTGGCAATATCCTTGTTAAGACTAAGTCCTTCACAGTGACGCTCCGGCAAGGTGGAAGGTGAAATGCAAGCATTGAGAAGAACGGAAGATCACTATGGGTAAACTACACACAGCTGAGACTTCCGGACTCAGCCGATGAGCAACCCTCCAGAAGGTCAGCAGCTGTCAGATGATAACAGCCAGTTCTACGCTTCCCCTCAAGTGGCAGGAGTCAGTGCTGCATACATTGCGTTTGAGCCTTCCATGCGGAGCCTACGGGTACCAAAGAGGGAATGAGCCTGAACTGTTCTGGGTGAGGGGAACAGAAGAGACCCTCCCGCACTTTCCTGAGCACTGTGCTGCCCTCTTGCTCCTCTGGGAGAGTTTCGCGACGGCCTTCCGGATCCCGGTGGACATCTCCAGGGACGCCTCTCCGTGCTTGCTGCCAATCGCATCCTTAGCAGCCGTTTGCTGCCCTTCTTGGGATAGCAGCGGCATCGAGCGCATCTAGAAGAGTCCGGAACGGAAGGGACGCCATCCACTGAACGAAACTCTTCACGAGGATCGCGACGAGATGGCATCACCCTGGATTCATCCAAATGAAACACATTGGCACCTTACAAGGATGCAGAGGCCACCTCGCAACGGTCTATGATGCCTTTCCGAACCATCCATTCCCCAAAGTCTTCCTTTTTTTATATTTATTTATTTATTTTTGCTTCTTCCTTCTCCTCTGTTGCGGAGGCAGACCTCGCTGGCCTGCGTACTGGCATCTCGGCAGACTCTCTTGAGCATTTGGGAGTGGCAGGACTCTGAGTTTCGTCAGTGCTTTTGTTTTTTTTGTAAGCTAACTGATAAGAATAAACTCCCCGTCGAAACCGAGCGTTAAGCCCCATAAGGGTATCGGAGGCTTTTGCAATGTTACACGTCCAGGGTGTTCCTGAAGCGGTGAAGGAGGACCCTTCCCCTGAAGGGTCCTGCTTCCTTCGAAGGGACGACTTCCAATTTCGGGCCAATCAACGGGACATCCGTCCGTGAACGCGAGAGGTGCACGCATACCGGCACAGCCGAAGCCGGAGCCATACCAGAGTCATCTTGCGGGAAGACTCGAAACCCACGATAAGTACACCCGAAGCAGGTTTTCTGGTCTCATCCCGGCTTTCGGATAGTCTCCGTGTAAAAAGACAGCAGAGGTCTACTTGGGAATGGAAACCAGCATCCAACTCGGCGTCGATCCTTCTTGGGTATTTGAACTCCCAACACTTGGCTGCGAATGTGGACTAGACCCATCCGAATTCGACGTGGTCATCCGGTCACGAACCTCTCTGTGATCGGAGGTATGAGGCTTCAGTCTCGCTTTCGCCAGGTTAAATGCATTTTCGTTTCAGCTTCTGTAGGTTCGATGCAGCACTGAGCAGCACCTGGTGGTTCTCTTCATTTTATTGGAAATTTTCTAAAGGCCTTCCCGAGCCACCCACGAGCACACAAAAAAGTCCAACATTCTAAAATAGAACACGAGTTCGTCAGGATTGCCTCCTGATGTTTTACCACGGAGGCATCCTGTGCAGCACGAAGCGCCAATACTGCATCGGGAACCCCTAAGACGACCGGTGTCCTCGATCAAAGACAAGCTCCACGTCTACACCCGCCAAATCCTCGTCTGAGATTAAAGAAAGTGTGGTGAGGTGAGGCGAGAGGAATGAGGGATCTCGAGATCCTGCGAGGGCTCTTTAAAGGCGAAGACGGTGTGCCCTGCTGCAACTCCACCGAGCGGGTGATCGTCGTCTTCTTCCTAAGGAGCGTCCTCATCAGAAGAAAAACGCTGGCAAGACGCCATCCGAGCAACGACCGGGACATCTTGACAGAACTGAAAAGGGAAGTCGACGTTTGTGCGTGAGGAAGAGCACCATCCTGGACTCTCCTGCGCTGCCTAAGAATGCTAAACTTTGTAGGTGGTGAGTGTTCTGCCCACGTGGGCCACAGTGACCTGCAAACGACCCAACGATTGCAAAAGCGATAATGTGTTTTCTTGTGTATGTCTGTAATGAATTCACACCCCACCGCGAGTCGGACTGGGGAAAGACCCTGGACCAGCAGAGCAAGAAGGCTTTCACAATGAAGCGAAACTGCGGGTTGGCGTCGGCTGAGTGAATGTTCACAAAACTTTAAAACTTCTTTCTGGCTTCAAAGATCAAACAACACACTTTATTCTGTAATGAGGTCACTTGCAAGTACCGTATTATCCATCTGGAGCCCACAGGGCTCGTATAACGCGGATCCGTACGATGACTCGATGCCTCCTCCGCGTTATCTGTCTGGTGAATTCAGCGGAAAATTTTCACGAGACAGTGGTGGCAAAAGGAAAATGTGGGTGGTGTGGTAACAGGCTTCCTTCCGTACAGCAGCGGCATAGGAGTTTGTCGATGGTGATCCCGAGGTGCACATCCGCTAAGTCATGCTGAAGGCCATCTCATGGGGGCAGTATGCTGCCACATTGCAGGCTGCCCGGAGAAAACGCTCAAGGGAAGAGTGTTCAGAGACCACCCTGGTCAAGGAGAGAAGGTCAGGGGCTACATTGGGTTCCATAGAAGCTGGAGAGTTTCTTCGTCGTCTCCGAAGATCACCCTCTATTTGCAGAATGCCGTTCCATCCATGTGGCAAGGCTCGGCTTGTTTCCTACAGGTGGAGCGGCCGGAAGACCACTCGTGGATTGCTCGTGCCGGGGTTGGGGACTGAGGAACGAGACTCTGCCTCACATGTCAAACCACCGCATGAGGCACTCTACCCAGTACACTGCCAGACCCGCCGACGTGGTAGAAAGACTTGTCAGGACGTTATTATCACTGCAGCATAGAAGATGATCTCAGCGAACCAGCGTGTTCCCGAAAAAGATTCCCACTCACCTGGTGATCCAGAAGGCCAGTCTTCTGGAAATTTCAAAAGTCACCTGTCCCTCCTCCGAAGACGGCAAGGCAGCTTTCAGCGCTATCAGACTAAGAAAGGAATCCAGTTATCGAGGTGCTGCCCAGCAGATGAATCGAAAAGGATTACCGGCCAAGGTCCATGCCTTTATAGTGGTTCAGTTGGATGTTGGAGCAATGACGAAGTCCTTAGTGACGTGGAGGTCCCTGGGCTGCATCCCCAAGAAGGAATACAGCTTATGGTTGGTTCATCTATTCGGTACAGCCGCGATGTTTATTGGATCGATAATCTTGGACATCCACCGGTTGACGCAGAAGACTTTAAGGAATACGCAATGCAAGATGATACGGATAGACCAAGGACAGACGACCGTGATTTACAGCCCGCGTTGGCAGCCGCGTGGCTGCGGTCTCTGCGCGTAGTGCCAAGCGTTGCGGGTTCGAATTCCCATGTGGTGGGTCGGTGCCGAGAAAATAAGTGCTCCGCGGATTTCGAGCCCCCCAGCAAGATGACGATGGTTGGCCTATAGACTTTGGGTGCGACACTGATGGAGGCCGGAAACAGGATGCCCCCGCTGACTTCAAACTCGGAAGCTGGGAATTTGGAAGTTGACTCTCCGGGGTCCCTCCAAGATAACGAGCCGTTCCCCCTGGTTGTGGAAATGGAGTCGTCCTCACCTCGGGGAAGGATCCTTCGCGTACCATAGAGCTGGCTGATACCTCCCTCGGGAGGTTGCCTATCCAGTGTTGAGAAGCGAGCTGCTCCCTTCGGGAAGCGGCCCTTCAGAGAGATCTGGAGATGTCCCTTCGGGGCTCTCTTCAGAGGAGGAAAGAAGGAGCGGTTCCCAGGAGGCGACTCTTCAAGTGATGGGGTACCCCTATCACTTGAAGAGTTACATGCACTCTCAGAAGTGGATGGTGCTAAAAGTCCCCACCCCCTATGGAGACGAACGGTTCTTGAGTACTTTGCGAGCCCCCCCATTTGCCCAAAAAATCAAAAAAAGAAAAGCTGGAAGGAAAGCAGCAAAAACAGAACCCCAAAGAAAGTTCCATCATCACAAAGTGGTCTGGGGAGAGCTGCTCGGCATCCTTCCGGAGGAGGTAAAGTGGACTCAGTATGCTGGAGCAGTAGCTCCCCCCCCTCAGACATCAGGATCTGGTGGGCATTGCTGGTGTTGCATGGGGCCATCGTGTGAAAAACGCGCCTTCACCACTGGACACGGGGGGGAGAGTGGGCTCTCAGTGTAACAGGTGCAGGAAGGGGACCCTTCCGTACCTGCTGTTGGACTGTTCTGCCCTCCGACCCCTTTGGGATCTCCTCTCGCCGACCCTAGGAATCCCGGCGGGAGGCCCCAGGGACATTTTGAAGGTGCGTGCCGCACTGCCGCGACCCGCGTCCCTAGCAGTTCTCTGCTGTGTTCGCGGAATCATGGCGGCTCGGAACGCCAGGAGAAGAGGTCGAAATGGCAGGGACTCCATCCACTGGGCGCGGATCTTCCTGAGGACCACCTCGAGATGCCTCCACCTGGGGGTTATCCGGGCGGAACTTGACAGCATCCTGAACAGGCTGCCGGAGAGGATTGGTAGCAAACCGTGATACCTCCCTCGATTCCCCCCCCCCCCGTTTATAAATTCCCCTCCCCTGTTTTGTTTGTTTATTTGTTTGTGTTTTGTATTCCCTTCCCCCACGCTGCCGAAGCGGACCTCGCCGGTCAGCGTACGGTCCTCGGCAGGTTCACTGCGCGTGGTAGAACCAACCGTTCTACCACAAAAATGTATTTAAATTTCTAACGTAATAAATGCCACGGCATAACCGGGTGAAAATCATCGACGTACTGACTGCATAGGCAGGAAGGTACTGAAAAGGCAGGCTGTTAATTATTCTAATGTATGAATTTCTAATGAAAAGTGATTAGTTTTGTATCCTGGCGTCTTGAAATTCTAACAGAAAGTCTTCGTGAGAAGCAGTCCATACTTTCAATGGACTTCGGAGAGAGTTTTCATTGGTTTCTCAGGACTCCCTTCGTTTTGAGGATGACTCTCGACACCTTCTTGAGCTCCGGTCTGGTATGATTTTCTCCTTCCGTGATCGCTTTCAAAGCAGATTGCGAGAAATTTTTCAAGGGATTGATTCTTCTCTGTCTAAATGTTCCCATTATCAGGAAGTAGCCGCGTCGGGAAACCTATAGGAAAGAACTCTGAATCGCTAAGCATGCCTGTCAGCCATCTGGTGAAACAGTGGAAGATGGACGGATGAAGAAATTCTGCTTGTTTGCATAGAATCTGCTCTCCTTGGCAACCTTGGCCTAATCGCCTCATATGCTTCGAGGATTCCCGACTCCAGAGCTTTTGAGGTCCTCGTTGGTCCTTGTATGCTTGCTCCGTTTCAGCAGCGACAGTGGTGCGCTTAACGAAAGCACCTTCCCAACTCAGCTTCTGCTTAGAAAGTGGATGGACCGATAGCCGCGTTTCCCTGGTGAACAGGAAGCCACGCTCCCATCATTCTGCAGGATAGCGTCATGACTGTTTTTGAAAGAAGTGCAGTTTTTTTGATGACCACGGTTCTTGCTATTCTGTTAACAGTCTTAATGAATGGCCCCTCCTTTGGTTCTTTCCAGGGTCTGATGAGTTTCCACCTACTGTTCGCAGATCCGTTTCGCACAACCCAAATCGGCAAGCTGAAAAAGTCGGCGTCTGACCCCAGAGCTGCGAAAGAGCTTTCTGGAGATTCCGCTCCATTTTTTCCGTTCGAATCATCGGCTCACAGCACCTCCGTACTTCAAGGTTCATGAAAGATCTGTGAGCTTTTCAGTAAATAAAGGCATTTACAAAGAAAGATCTGACTCAAGAGCGAAGCATCAGGAATGGCATTCTGAGTTTGGTAGGGAAAAAAACTTGGTACAAGTGTTCGCCCGGAAGCTACAAAAATGGTGGTGCCTTTCAACGTTGAAGATCGAGGCGCGCGTAAGGATTGAGGAAGAAGTTTCGCAAGCACTTTGGATGCCAAGAAGCATTTCTGGCAGCAACATGAAACCATACCAGGCAGAGCAAGATACGCAGAGGAATGTGTCAGCTGAATCTCAGAGGCTAAAGGCAACTATGAAGTGGCATGGTTGACAGTTAAAGCAAGAGTCATTATGCAGTGAGATCAAAATCTGACCTTCCAAGCGATTTCATCCACACCTGCCACCACTTACTAGATTCTTGCGTTGCTTTCCACATTTCCCAGAAGACGGGTGACCTCAGATTCTCAAGCCGTTGAAACCCGATGCGTAGCGGTGAAAGACAGAGGCGTAAGATATTGCAAAACGAAAAGAAATGAGACAGTGCATTGCATCAGAAAAATGGATAGTGCTTATAAAAGACAGAACAGAATAGGTCAACTAAATCCAGTTTTGAAGGAATGATGCAAGTGCCCTTCTAAGCATCCACTGTAGTTGTTTTGTACTTTTCATTATACCGCTTGATCTTGAATCTCTTAGAATGTCCACATGGAAATGTTAGCAAATGTAACTTTCGCACTTTATTTATTGAACCTTAAATGAAAAAAAAAAAGTTCGAATAAACTGACAGAACAAAATTCATTGTTCATTGTATGTTTTCAAAGTTTTGGAATTCCAGCAAGTGGGAGTGCCGTTTTGACCACAAATCTTAAGCACGGTTACTCCATCTCTGTTCGCATTAGTGAATTTCTGTGGAGTGTCATTTGCATCGGCCCTTCTGAACAAATGATGATTTCGTAAACCATTTGGTGCTCCTTAGTGCAGTTCCTAGAGGATTTATGACTGATCAATTTCTCCTTGACTTGATATGGAACTCTGCTTATTGCGTCTCTGTCTAACAGGAGGCACTGGAGTTTTGCTATTGAAAGTGCAAGTATCCTGAGCTTCTTTGGTTTTGCAGCTGGTACTGCCTCTTTCTAGGTCTCCAGTCAGATGCCCAAAGCAAATCCTGAACAGACGGATAGGTTTGCCATCGGAAGCTAAGAAAGAAAATTGAACAGATCACAATTAGAATGTCCCGCTACGCTCACTGAATAGAGGTGAAAGAGGCGGCGAGTTTCCCATTGGCTCGGAGACTTTCTCAGTATTGATAAAAAAGGTATCGAATTTCCCTTGCATTAGCTCAGGAGAAGTAGTGGCGTAGTAGATGTCGGCCTGGAATTTTAGAGGAAAATGAACTTTAAGTTCACAACGGCACACACATGCAAGGAAACGAAATCCTGAAGTTTGCAGGTTTCCGAAGGGTACAGCTGATGTAGCCTTAACAAGGAAGGATTTTCTATCCTTTGCTTGATAATCGACTTTGCGGCACAAAATCAAGGAGGGAGAAGAGCGATCTACTGATGGGAGTGCTACTGATGGAATGCAACAAAGTGTCGAAAGCACTCATAGAGTATCCACAATTCTCAGCAGAAAGCCGTTCCATCGTAACGTAAACCATTACGAGAGCGACCCAGTACCTACTAATTGTTTAGACATGGGTCAGTCATTTTTCTGAAGAGTGAGTTCTGAAATGTCTCTCAGAAGCCCTCTCGTCAATCTTGAAGACGACCGCAGTTCGAGAGATTCTTCGTCGGTCTTGAAAAGAGTTATGAGAACTGTTATGAAAGATGAATGGGCGAAGATCTCCAAAAAACAAAAGGAAATGAATGAACGAATAGCAAGGAATCAATCTACATTGGGAAACCTATCCACTATTCCCCCAAAATTTCTATGATACCTGTTAAACTTTAGATACTAGACTTTTTTTTTTTATTGCTTCCTAAATATCTCAGGCAACGGATAATCTCAAACCATTGGAGTTCAATATGAGATGGTGAAATGTAGAGGCGTTTTAGGAGGGAAGAAGTAAACCTGGAAATAGACTACATACGAATGGACACGAAAAGCGAAATCCGATACGAAGAATAGTGGAGAACGAGAAACAGCTGGAATATGGTTGAATACGGCCTGTAGAAAGTCGTAAAGTCTGTAGTAACTAATGAGATCTTAGAGCTCAGGTGTCGAGCGCTGCTCAAAATCTCTCTGAGTGTGTGGGAATCGCATGCTTACAGAAATGGGTGGTTGAATTTGCGGCGAAATAGGTATCAAAGCAACCGGAGCAAAAGGCAAAATTTCATTCGAATGGTTTCACAGAGGTATCTTTTGAGAGCCAGTCGGAATAAGGCAGTGGCAATGGTGACTTCTTTGAAAAAGACTCTTGTTTCGTGTGGATTACCCCCTTTTCATCATGAAATTTTACTCAAAGCCCAGCGGATGAAAATTTTCACCATGGTGGTGACACGGTGCAGTTTGTGAGGAAAGATGCTTCGATCCCTTTTCCGGGATCGACCGCAGCCACCGATACAAAATAAAGATAAAGAATAAAGATGAAATAGCAGGAGAAATAAAGATACTTCAAGTACCGGATAAATAGGCGGAAAACGGAGCATCTTCTTTCAGGGCAATTACTCACTCAGCCGCAGTGTTCAGAGAGAAACCATTTCTTTTTAGAAGTCAACAAAATACTCAGAGACATCCAATATAAAGTTAAGACCTGTTTACTTAAATCCTCCCATCTCGTTAGCTCTCAACCAAGACATCTGATCACAAGGCAGTCTCTGATTTTAGAAAGATTTAAAAAGTGGCTGGGATACGGTGGGAAAATGCTTTTTGAAGGGAGGAATGACGGTGCAGTGGCTCCACGAGGAAAAAAAAAAACCGTCAGCTTTGATGGAAAGTACCATGTTAAGAATTCTGCAGTGTGTTACATTGGATGCTCCCTGTACACATAGCATTTGAGCATAAGAGAATACACAAGTTGCCTAGAGATGCATTCACTCTCGGTGGGTAATGAAGTAATAGTGTCTCATGCTTTGCAGAAGTCACGCTAGATGGCAATGCGAGTTTCCGCGACCTCATGCAGGGTGAGGTCGTGGAAGGTTCTGAAGGCCTTGTGTGCAATCATCAGATTGCCGTATCCAAGGGCTACATAAGCAACCCATTGGAGGAATCAAGATGAGCTACCAGATGGCATGCTGGGTGGATGGGTGGGTGAATGGGTACGAACCCTCCGCGTGCTCACGCGCGTCAGATAAAGGGATCACAAGGCATACTTTGATTTCAGAAAAAAATAAAAAGTGCGTGGGATACGGTAAGAAAATGTTTTTTGAACGGATAGATGACAGATGCAGTGGCTCCATGAGGAAAAAAGATAGTTGCGAATGGGATGGGTGCGCCGGCCAACTTGCGGAAAAGACTCTGCGGGTGATCGACCACCGCCTGAGAAGATGGTTCCATGAGGCGAATGACTCTTGAAATTAGGAGTGTGCATCAAAAGCCGAGGGAGGACAAACACCCAGGGAATAATTCTTGTCAGGCCAGCGGGTCAAACGAAGGAAAGTCAGCACCAGAATCCCGAAAATGAGGAAGAAGACGAGGAGGGGCAGAGCGCATTTGCCCGGAGCTCCTGAGAGTCGAAAACGCGGATCTTCGTTACTGCCGGAGGCCAGCCACTCGGAGGCGAAGCGGCGCAGCGCGGGAGCGTACCCTGACCTCTCCGCTTAGTCCGACAAGAAAGAAAGAGGCAACCGGGGAGGCAGCGCGGTGCTTCAGGAAGAACCGCAAGACGCAAACTGCAAGGTCCCTCCGGCCGAGCAGGGCAGACTCATGGGTCTTCCAGAAACACGCTGAGGGGAAAGGGGGGAAAAGCGGGGAGAGAGCCGAGCACGCGCCAGGAACTCCCGCGGAGGACTCACGAGCCAACCTTGGAAGTCACGAACTTCAGTCCCGGAAGCTGAGATTCCTGGATGAGGTTCCCGTTGACCAGGAGGCGGATTTCTATGGAGTCTGTCGTGAAGGCCAGGATATAAGGGAAGGCGCACACTGGAAGGTCGGAGAAGACCCTCGGCAGCTTGGAGGATGACTCACGCACCGACTGCCTGCGGCACCGAGTTCCAATGGAAGGAGAGCCCCGAAGGCTCGTCGGAGATTCGGTCGGAGAGCGGGAAGGACAGCTTCTTCAGGCAGCACCTGTCTGGAGAGATCACGAGTGAGGGAGGGCGGATCATGTGACAGGGATCAAAGGGCGGAGGATTTCGTTCTTCCGGGATACGCAAAAAACCCCTCCTTCTCCCTTTTCCTTGCTCTCACCAGGGGTATTTCGATGGCCTAGGATCATGGAAGAGGCTCGCGAGCGCTTTCGCTCCCCTTTTCGAGACCTTCGCGGGAACTGAATGCCCTGCTCTGTGAGAGTATCCTTGCTCCAGTATGCAGCGTTCAGCAAAGCGGGCGACCGGAGGCTGGAAGTGTTGTCTTCCGGCAGCCACCCTACTCGATCGCTTTTAACACAGTGGGGGAGTGGCTGTCGGAAGACGCAAGGGGCAGAACTCTCTGGGTTTCGATGGGAGGGGAGGAAGATGACAGGGAACATTCAGCAAGCGGCCAGCGGCAGCATGGATTGTTGAGGGAGTGACCGCGTTTTCCGTGGCTGCGCAGACCTGACCTTTACTGAAGAAAAGGACTCTTCGAACATCGATCTCAGCAGCAAGCTTTCTGGACTCAAAATCTTCCTCTTCTGACGTCTCTCATGAGTTGCCCTCGCTGGCCGGCATTTCATTCCAGGTCATTTGCTTGAGAGAAGGGAGAGGACCTGCCTAGAATCCGGCCATTTCTATGGGTATCCACCGGTGACGTCCAGGAGTTCTCATCACTTGGCGGGGACAACTCCCAAACTGGACCTCTTCATCCTCGCGTTCCCATGACCGAGTAAAGCTTCCACTTGGATTCAAGAACGGATAGAGAAATCTGCACCCGGGAGCCTGTTAAAGGCATTTGAGGTCATCAACGGTGGTCATCATTGTCGACCTTCTTGGTCCAGGGAGAAGACCAATCCATAAGTTCATCGGAAGATCAGAGTGTGGTCTTGTATTGGACCAGCTTGGTTGATTTGCGCATGCAGTCTGATCTTTCTTAAAGCAGAAGTGACCATTCTTGAGGGAGGTGGGTCTTTGACTTGGGTCAAGAAGGGCAGGTTTCCAGTAGATTGCGTTTTCGGGTGTCTGGAGCCTCATGGTCGTCGTGGGGTTCAGCCTACCATAGTCTCGTGCGACTGCGCTCTGCAGGGATGTTCATCCTGAGTACGGCCATCCAAAGCGCGCGTTCAAGAAGGTTGCTCTGCCATGGAAAACAAGCAGGAGAAGTCTCAGCTACCGCTGCCACGAGACTTCCTCATGGGCTGCTTTTTACCACACCTAGTTCCTCCCTGAGGAGTGAATTTGGATTCCGGGGCTTCAAAGAATGATCACTACAAAGAAGAGAGGAACCTGCGTTGGCGCCCGTCTGGCTGCTGCGGTCCTCGCGCGTAATTGCCAAGCACTGCGGATTGGGATCCCGCCGGGGGAAGGATAAACGCCCAGAACAGAGAATGTGTGTCGTGGGTTTCGAGTCCCTTCCATCCCGCAGGATGGCGCTGGTTGGTCTGTAGACTTTGACACTGATGGAAGCGGGATGTACTCGTTGACCGGCCGGGAAGGTTGACCCTCCGGTATCTTTCCAGGTATCAAGGAGACGGTTCCCTTCGGGGTTTTTCCCCCCGGTTGAGAAATTGGAGTTTTTCTTCCTCTCCCCCTCGAAGGGGGGCCCTCCGTCGCGTGTCATGGAGCTGGTGGATCGACACCACTCCAGAGCGTTAAGAAGCGCTCTGCTCCCTTCGGGAAGCGCCTCTTCAGAGAAATTGGGAAGCGCCTCTTCGTAGTTCTCTTCAGAGGGAGGAACAAGGTGCGGTTCCCTTGCAGGTTCCCTCCGTAGAAGAAATTCCAGGAGCAGATCCTTTCCAGGTTCCCTTCGGAGAAGAAATAATGGAGCGGCTTCCTTTGGGGTCTTTCCGGAGAGAATAAGCACGAGGTTCTCTTCGGGGATCCTTCCCAAGCATAAGAGGAACGGGAGATCAGTGCGCCGGACACCCCGTGGAGCTGATCGGCCGGAGGAGCCAGAGATCAGCGCCACGCTACAAAATCCTTCCTCCGGGGCCATCCTGGATTCAATTGAAAAGTGACACGCACATCCGGGTGGCGTGGAACGGTGTTAAGAGCTTCGTGAACCCCTACGTAGGCGAACTCTTAAAAAGAAAACCCGAAAAAAAAAAAAGCTGGAAGAACTCAGGACTTTCATCCTCCTAGACCAATAGCAACGATCCAACCATGAGGTCGCTACTGACCTTTTTTTTGAAGAAAGAAAAAAAAAGGAGGAGGAACCGACAGCGCTCACTGTTGTTTCCGGATTCCCAGTTTCGCCTCCGTTCCAACTGCCCCTAGAGACACTCACTGTTATAGCAAAGAAGAATCTCCGGGCTGTTGTCCTCATAGATCTCTATAGCTGCGATGAGGTTCTTCCTGTTGCCTTCGATCGAGTGCAGTCGGGTGACATCCCCGTTCTTCTCATTGATGAGCTCGAAATGCTCCTTGTAACCGACGCAGATCTGGTTCGGCCAGTTCTTCCAAGGAGAATCGACGAGGGTCACCACCGAAGGGGTGTCGCACAGGTTGAACTCCTGGAGAAGGCAAGGAGAGGTAGGGGAAATTTCACCCGAAGCCCTGCGAAGCGCCCCTCTTGCCTAAGAGGGGAAGAGGAACGGAAGACAGAGCGCAGCAGCAGCAGCCGGCTTCTTCTCGACTTCTGAGAGGAGAAGTCGAATGCACCTAACGGGAAGTTTCTTGGACTCCCTCGGGCGCCCGAAAAAGTAGGGAGCTCGGAAGACGCCCGAAAGGGTTCCGAGACGCGTATTCGCTCATAGAGGCAGGAGAGACTCAGAAGAATCAGCGCGGTTCCTTTCGCTCGTTCTTGAAGATACGACTGCAGCGGCGTTCGCAGAGAGCGCTCTGCCAGGGGGCGACGGATATTCCCTGATCTGCGCTACTCTCCCAGCATCCCCGCTATCCGCGCGAACACAACAGCAGTTCGAGAGAAATCGGAAATCGCTGGAACACAGCAAACAGAACTCTCAGCATCGATAGTAACAACCAAAACAAAAAAAAGAGGTAATTCCTCCTTGACGAATGGATGCCTTCCAAGTGCCTTCCGAAGATGCAAACTCCAGACATCAAAGGGAAAATCTAAATTCTTCTGCAAGACGACGTGACTGAGGAACCACCAGGAAAGTTGCACAGGGCAAGCATGCCGCGGATAAGAGCTCCATCAGAGCTCCGGAGCAAGCGGTTCGTCTGCTCTTTTTGCTGAGCGTCTGAGGACACGTCTTAGAAAGAAATTAAGAGAAAAACATTGGAATCAGAGAGTTGATCTCCACGAGCCCCTGCCCTAACAAGAAGAGGGTCTAACAACAGAGACTTTATCGACGTGACAGGCTCTGGGAAGTACCTGCCCCCCGAGCCAGCAGCTTCGAGGAAGCACAGATCGCAAGAAAACTAAGCCGGAGGGACGCAAGGGTGCCCACCGAATGCCGGAGGGACTTCCATTCGAGGGTATGATGCCATGGATCTCGATTACGATTCAAAGGGAAGTCGCTCTTTCTTTGAGAAGTCCTCGACGTTTCGGAGATCATGGAAAGGAGGAACCAGCAAGGGAATTTCCTCGGGACGCAGACGACAGAGGGCTGTCTAGCCATGTGCCAGGAGAAGCTCGGAAAGTAAGGGCACTTGCCACCCTCTGCAGAAGACTTCTCCTCTGAGATTGCACTCACTAAACAAAAAAGAAAAGAAAGAGAAAGAGGAAAGCCAGAGGGATGGCAGCCATTGCCGCTGTGCATCCAGGCTCCGAACCACCGCTACCTTTGGCTCTGATGGTTTCCATCCCTGCTACATCTGCCACCCCAAGGATCACCACACGCAGGCAGTGACTCCTGCTGCCCTCAGGCTTTGCTACTTCTGCATATCCAAGGAAACCAGATCCTCATCCAGAGTGGATCCAAGGTGCAAAAGGCAGGGGAGGAGAGGAGAGGAAACCCCAAACGCCCCCAAGAAGTCAAAAAAGACCTTTTTCTGGGCAGAGAATCTGAGAGGAGGACTGCTTATAGGTTCTGCGAGCTGATGTAGCGTTTCGGTGGGCAGTCAGATGGGACTCGGGGGCAACTTGCGTTTTCCTTCGTTATTCCGTGGTTCCCTACCATGCGTGTTCGATGATATGGAGCATGCAAGGTTTCGAAGCATTAGGAGAATCCCGGTTTCAAGGAACATGCGAGGAATCGTTTAGAGCGCGTTGCCACGCCCAACATCCTGCTCATTTCTCCTTCTCTTGCAGTCAAAACCGGAAGCAGACCAAGCTGCTTGCTGGGATCGTGCCAGAAGCGCGGAAGAACCGCATAGAAGGTGCAGCAGCCATGGGCTGGGCAGTCGCAGTGCCCTGCCGCTGACCAGTGGTCTCGCTGCAGTCAGGCAGAGGAAGCAGAATGAGCTCTAGGCAGAGAGCAGAAGTCCGCGCGGTCTTCCCGGAAATCCAGGTTCCAGAACCTCTGCCCCCTGGCTGACAACGCCGCAGTCTCCTGGCACCCAGGAGCTGGAAAACTACCGTTCTCCCAGCAATCCACGGCGGTCCAACCCGTTCCACCTATACCTTCAGGTGGGAACTACGCCAGTGGATCTCGGGGAAACTCTCCCGGGATCTGCGGAGGAAGATGACTTGCTTTTCCGCAGTCATCTGTGTCAGCGCTTTCTGCCCAACGGGCATCGGTGTGCCTCCCATCGGTCATTCACAGGAGGAGGAACATCCCACCTCTTCCTCCCCTTCCAGAGAAGCGAAACCCCCTGCGCTGTATGTCCTTTCCTCATCGCCTGCTGCAGGCCTGGGAAAGGAGGGGGATACTGTAAGGGAGAAGCGAGAGGAACAGGGAATGGGTGTGGCTCTCGAAAAAGGGAGGAGCAGTTGAGTTGCTGATGCGCAGCCTCTGTGGACTTTGCTCCCTGAAGGGAGCTTCTGGCTACCTCCTGCATGTTGGCCGCAGGGCACGGCACTCATAAGGTCGCCCAGCGGGTTTCTCGAGAAAGGAGAAAGAGTGGCAGATCGAGGTCTTGGGGGAGTTTGCTCCCTCCTCATCCCTTATCTTAAGAGAGGGGAGCCGAGAGAGGGAACTTTCTATCCAACGTCTCCCTTTCCGAGGGAACTGGGAGGGGGGGGGAGGAGGAAAGAACTTCCTGGCTGCCTTGAATGCCAAACTTTCCCTTTTGAAAACTGCGATCAGGGGCTCTGGAAGGATCCCCATCCTATGGACTGGGGAGTGAGGTGACAAATGGGGTGGGCGGCTGGGTCCCAGAAGATTCACCATGGGAGGAACCCTTAGGGATGGAACGCCTACGCTGCCAGAGGGGAGAAACAGCAGTGAGTCAGGGAACAAGGGAAAAAGACAGATGTGGAACTCGGAGGAAAAAAAAGGAGGGGTGATTCAGTCGAAGGAACGGGGAGAACTACCTTTCGCTTCTTCTCACCCCTCCCATCCTCTCTCCTTCGGGATTCCCTCCCCATCGCCCACTGCCTTTTTGCGCCCATGCGCACCCAACCCCTGCTGCTGCTTATCGTCCCCTTCTTCCTAAGTGATGAAGGCTGCCCTCTCTTTTCCCTTCCCCGCAGGGCGCCCTCAGCGGGAAAAAGAAAAGAGGGGCGTCTGAAAGGCAAGGCACTTACCGTGATGTACCGAAAACCATCCACGGTGTCCGTGTCGTTGGCAGGACACCACAGCGTCCAGGCGGCCGAGTGCTTCCAACCCATCAAGATCAACCGGTGGCCGATGACGACAGTCTACAAGACGCTCACCCCATTAGCAATGGCGTCTCTTTCGGAGGAAAGAGGAGGAGAAAGAAGAGGAGGGATAGGAGGAGGAAGAGAGGGAGAGGAAGTGGGGGAGAAAGAGGAGAGAGAGCAGAAGAGGAAAAGAGCAGAGTCTTTTTCTGGAGTCCTTTCTCAAAGGAATCTCCCAGAAAATGAAGAACCCTCCCACCTTTTTTTTTCCTTTCCGCTCCCAAAGGGATATACAGATGGAAACTCCCAAGGGTTCGCCTCGGTCAATTCTCCTGGACTATGGGTGTGAGAAAAGTCGCGGAAAGGGAGTCTTTCTTAAGCCAAGGGGTCTTCCTTTTCGGAGGAGGGGCTCTGCTCAACGACCCTGCCCTCCTAGAGGGGAACGCATACCCGCACGGGAAGGGAATTCCTTCATCATGCATTTTCGAACGGGAACACCTCCTTCTCCCGGCTTCCAAAGAGGATCAGGAGGGAGATGGTGACCTAGGGCACCACTTAAGTGAGCGGGAAGAGAAAACAGGGACTTTGCCTCGTAGCATCTCCAAGAGACGCGTCAGAGGGAGAGCGACCATACCCTCAAGGAACTGGTCCTCTTGTGAATAGGAGCGCTTCTGCCGTTGGCGTGCGAAAGCGGGGCGACATTTGGGACAGGGAAGCCCACTCTGCCCTCCGACCCTGCTCTTTCATGCCTTTGGCCCTTGGCCCACCGTGGAGGAGGGAGGAGGAGGCTTTTTTGGTCACGTGGAAGGATGAATAATCGGCGGCGATTCTTAGAGGGGTTGGGAAAAGTACTCCGTGCTGGAATACGAAGAGTGGCGGCTGAGGGCGCAGGCCGGACGAGAATCCCCTTGACGACTCAGAAGCGAGTCGGGGAAGAGACGAAGGCGCACGTGACGGGACCGAAAAGGAGGAGCTCTTTCTCTCCCTGAGGCATTCGTCCGGATGGGTCTCGTGACGCAAACCCTCGTTGGGCTAATGATCCCGACCGTTTCCTAGGGCAGCGTCGCGGCCCCATTTCCCTGTGCGGCGTGTCCCCATCCCTTGGTAGGCTGCGTGCAGGAGCAGAGCAGGACGCCTCACCACCCTGCTGGCGACCCGCAGCGGCGGGTCGTTTTCCCCATTACGGCTCATCTCGAGAGGTGGGAGTGTGGATCGAACGGGTGGAAGCGGGCACGTGCAGGGGGGAGGGGGGAGGCTGAATGGCTCTCCGAAGACGTCTTGCTCGAAGGCTTCCGTCAACGTGACCGAAAGAAGATCCGATGAGATTCCTCGAGCCACAGACATGAATCCACCTGAGGCTTCAAGAAACGCTCAAGGATACGAAATGCCATTCTTCCTAGCGAACGTCAAAGTTGCGGGCGGTGGGTCCGTGGAGTGCTCTGGAGCTCCCAAAGAAAGGGAATCGGAAGCCGATTTGGGCGAAGCTGCTGGGGTCTCGCGCTTGCGAGTGCTTGGGCGCGTTTCAGTAATGATCTCATTTGGGAAGCTGAATCCGGGACCTCGTCCGAAGCAAACAAGAGGACGGCTCGAAACGCTTCTCTTTGGGATACTTCCGGATGCCGAGCACTCCATCTGGTGCTACAGAAGTTGAGTGCGAGAAAGGAGCCACGCCGCAGTAGGAGATGCGCGAGGGATCCGAGTTTCATCCACGTGCACCGCGTTCTCAGGCGATCGGTGACGGAAGAAACGAGAAACCATGCAGCAGGAGGAGCCGAAAGGTTTCTATCCGCTCTTTTCGTGCGACCAGATCAAGCGCTCCTCAGTGTGATTCTTCTCGGAGGCGCCCGCCCCACCCACCTACTCCCTACCCACTTCACCTGGACGACGAATGCGCGCGCCAGCGATGCGTCGCAGGACTCGATCCGGGAAGCCGTTTAGGGTCTGCCGAACGTAAATTCGACTACTCATCCATTCCGCGCTATCCCCTCCCCCCCCCTTCGTCTAGCGGGATCGCTTTTCTTGCGGGTGACCTCGCTTGCCGCGCTTGTCTGTTTCCAGCGGCCCCACTGGTTTTCGCTGCCAACGCGTGCTGCCCCGTCTCGCAGGGACTGCGGTCGCGCTCTGCACCGTATGGGCGATCTGGTGATCGCTCCAGCGAGTGGGTGGAGCTTACCGATGAAGGAAAGAAAGATGCTCACCATCCTCAAATACGAACCGCTCGGCTCCGATAGCGAATACAGATGACAGCCACGGGTCCTTTCCATCTTCTGATCCTTTATTTCTGATTTGCTCCTTGGAACAATACCAGGAGGGTTCTTGTTGAAGTCTGACAGGCGCAAGACGTATATCCTGCTTTCTCGCCCTGGACACGCAAAAAAGGAAACCGATGAAGAACCTGGCAGCGGCTGATCATGCCGTCCCTCTAATCGGTGGGACTGAAAATCCAATAAGGATTTCCTGACCATCGAGAATTATTATTTGCTATGAAAGCTGCGCTCCACTGAACACGGGAAGACGATGGAAAACCGACGTGAGGAGGCAGGAGAACCAAGAAACTTTCTTCCTCTTTGAGGAATAAAAACAAACAAACAAACTTCCGTCTGCCCATGATATTTTGAATGCTGGAAGTTCCGGGGAAATTTTGGAAGCCTCAAAGCCAGGAAATGAGGATCAGGTGCTAGCATGGAATGACATCATAGCAGATCCGTAAGGGAAACTGAGCAAGGAAAGCAGGTACGTTGTCAAGAAAGGATCGCTCTTGCAGGAGAGCAAAACCGGTTGGATTTCCGCGTTTGTGGAGGAAGGAAATTTTATCTGAAACGCTGTGATGAATGATGTAGGAGTCATGCGGTTGCCGGTAACGATAGAGTGACCATCTTGGTCACACGGTCACACAGATCTGAGCAAGGTTCTTAAACAGACAGAAAGGAAACGCTGAATTGAGGGCTCTCGCAATAATCCATTGACTCAATGCAATAGAAAATGAGCTCCAGGGAGGAAAAGTTCAAGTCTCACACTGCGAAGACAGTTGGAAACGGAAGAAACAAGTCAAACCAAAACAAATGCCATCTGAGTCAGCCATCACACGAGCCCTTAGAGACTGCAAACGTGATTCAAATTTCGAAACAGATCTTCGCGGGCATTGCTATTGAACTGAACTGAGAGCTGAGAATTGAGAACATAAACGCAAAGAAGCACCTTCAAAATGGAAAAGCTTAAATAGGATCTGTGAGCGCTATCTCGTGTATTTTAGGTGAAATGGGATTCGTTCCAACGGAACTGAAATAGAAACGCCAGAGAATTCTTGCATTGAGTATCCAAGCAGTAACTCTGTCAGCCTGTAAGATAAAGGATTTTTATCTGGAAACTTTCACAAGAAAGTCGAGAAGGGTAAGAAGGATGCTTCGAAATTCCCGTCAACTACTGTCTAATACCGCTTTTTGCTTCCTAAGGCCTCTGGTAAAGCTAAAATCAGACCGACTCCCAGCGAGACAAACTCATTAGGAATGAAGTCTCCATCTAACTTTTTATTGTAATTCAGGAGTGCCTTGCTCTGAGGAGCAAGTTTTATCTCACGTGTCTGTTAATATCCCAGAAACTTTTCCAGTTTTCATATTCATGCTTTTTAGACATTACTTTTCTGTGTCAGATGTGTTGTTAACTTCTGGAAGAACACTGTAGAAGATTGGAAGCAATGGTGTCAAATGGATCTTTCAACAGGAAGTGGAAAGCGCCCTTTTGGTTTTTAGCACGAGCAAGGGTTCAGAATCATTCGTTTAACAAAACACGAAAGGAAGTTCGCCTATGCTTCTGTGAAAATGCAGCTGATCATCAGAAAGTGAAGTTCGTGAAAGCATTCCAGATCTTTGCGCCAGAATCCCAAGATGCAAGCTGCAGACGTAGCAATTTCAAAATAGAATTTCGGAATTTCAATTTTGAAATCACGATTCTTTAATACACAAGGGGATTTTTGGGTGTCGCAAAGAATGAAAAATTGGAACCCTTTTTTGGATCCTAAACAATCATGAAGGGTTCAATGAAAAAAAAGAAAATAAGAAAACTTGCTTTTCAAACAAGTATTCGTTTGGAGATGCTACATGCTCAACATCCACATGTGAAGGCAGACTGGCCTGAATGTGTTTTGCTCTTCCTTTTGAAGAGCATTTCGAGTTTGGATGAAATGTGGACTACCAAGAAGTGACCCCCAAAGAATTGTGGCAGTCATCTCAGCATCTTTGCCATCTCGCCTTCGGATATCATATGCAACAGATTTTTCATGAAAGTAGACTAAATGTATTCTCCTTCACTAAGTGCACATCTTTCATGAAAGTGAAAGGACTCCGTGGATTCTAAAATCTTCTTAAAAGTACGTATCTACAGACACAGACCCTCTGCATGCATACACAGAACAACAATACGCGTAGATTGCGCATACAATCACTGCAAACAGCACACTGTACAAACAATCAGTAGGATAGAAAATCATATACACACAAGAATCTGAAGATGATGCTGGATAATGAATTTCTATGAAGGTGAGCTTGTATCTTTGCCGTCTAGGGATGCAAACTAACTTTCATAGACTGTAGACAAAGATTGGTTCTTGGTGACACTGGGCGTTGTTTCTGGTGATATGAAAAGAAAGCAGTTGGCATAGGCATAATTCCCGAAATGACTGACAAACACTGAGAATCCATCTGTCTTCACTTTAGACGATCTATCTCACAGACTGAAGAATTCAGATGAATTTCAGATCTCTGTCCTTACAGATATACACCAAGGAGCATTGAAAGATGGCAGTGGGCTTCTTGGTGCACGCACTGATAAACTATGATCAACTTGATCGCCAATGAAAACTCAGCATCCCTAGCATAATCTCAAGTTGATGAGAGTAGAATTATAACTCTTTCGCGCCATTTAATCCATGAAAATCATGGAGTGCTTCAGACAGACAACGAACATAGCAACTCACTTTCGATTAACAGGCAAAGGAGCAGTGAATTTCTGATAACCCATGAAGCATGATTAGAGTTCAAAGTGTCAGACAGTGGCGGCACGTTGCATCATCCAAAGATTCAACCGTGCCCGATGGCCATTAATGTTTTCGAGAATCCACCGAGAAGCCCGAAAATCGGATGCTGCAAACCAGAATTCAAACTAAGATCACTGATGGAATCAGCCAAAAGGCTGCTGCCGTCGAAGAAATCCGAAGGATCTAACAGCACCTTCCGTTTGAGAATGCTCAGTCTGAATCTGAAGCTGGGATCCTAAGACTTGGTTGGCATGCCAAGTAACGAGGTGTCGTGTCTCTTCGTGAGATCTCTGCGACTTTTCGCGGCAAACGACGAAAAAAAAAAAAAAAATAATAGCTGCACTGCTAAGACATATAACCATTGTTGATGATGTTCCTGATTAATCACAAGCCCTTCAAGTGAATAATATGTGTGAGAAAAAACAGCACAAAGCTCTTCAGAAGTTTTTGATTAAAGCTCCTCCAAATCGGAAAAAATAGAGAAGCGTCTGAAAAGATTTTCAGGGATACTAAACTTCCAAATGGATTAAGTTGCTAGAAAATTGGTCAGGATTAAACAAGAATTGAAATCCGGCCTTCTTGTATTCATCCGAGCTGCCTTCTACATAAGTCTTCTACCCATACCTAAACTACTTTTTGCCTACGCTCCCAGAAAATCCTAGGAGAACTTCATCCCGTTTTAACTCGAATCTATTATGCTAAGCATGTTCTCTCTCAAGCGTCTAAAAATAACAGTAAACAAGGGCAGAAGAGGAAGAGGACCTCCAGCGGTTCTTGGAATATTTTGGCTGGCGGTGTGGAAAGCTGGCCGTTTCTTGCTGCGCTTCAGAGTGGTTCCATTGAGAAGAGCAGTGGTAATGGGAAAGTACGCTCACACGGGAAGTATTTGGCACGTGCAGCATTGCATAAGACCGGAACCGAAAATAAAAGCAGCAGAACTGAAATTTGAATTGATCGGCGGTGAATTGGACACGAAGATTGGTTTCCTCGTAAGTGGTTGTCAGTTTTGACTAGGTCTCAAAAAGCTCCCCCAGATGCTGAGGTGATTCTTGCGTGGGTGGCCGATCATGTTGAGATCCACTTCAGCGCGAAGAGAAAAGATGAAAGACGCCAAACATCGAGGTTTTGGAAAAATAAATCATCTCGCAATCTGCATGGTGATCCCGAAATTAGTTCTTTTTCTTTTTTTGGCATTTAGCGATCCTTTTTGACGCATTCTGGCTCACACACGCTCTATCCACTTGTATTGAGTTGCTGAAGTGACAGTTTTGAGCTTTGCTTTGCTTTTCTGAGATCTGAGACTTCCTTTCATTCCGTGTTGCTGCATTTGCTCAGTTTGAGCCATCCAATTCGAGTGACCTGCAGTATGAACAGCACCACTGAAGTATCAGGAGAAGCAGACATTCCGTTTTAGTACTTCTTCGAACATGATACTCTGAACGCCACAGGAGATATTGCAACATGTATACAGATCAGCAAAAGATTGGTACCTTGATGCGCATATAGATAGGGACTCAAAATCAATATCTGCATCTCCCCAGAAGCTCTGATGGTCACCCCGTCCTTATCTGATGTGTAAAAATTCATTTTGTCAACCTCTATGAAGAATGGAAATATCTGACGGCACTAGATCATACAACTAAGGGAAGTCTCTAGATAAATGAATGAATAAATTACAGTGTATCAATCACAAGAAAACAGAAACGAGAGAGAGTTACTGTCACGGAAGGATTTCGCCCGAAATGGTTAAGACGCAAAGAGCAGACTTTTATCGATAGAAATTCGAGTTTGCAGATGAATTTTGGTATGGATAAAGGCTGTCTAGAGGCTCTTAGCTCCTTCTAAGATCACAAACAGCAAGATGAAAGAGTTGAGAAAAGACGCCGTGCGCTCTCAGCTTTCCAGAGATACTCTGAGCCTAGAGCCATCCAAACAGGAAGAAACCGAGAGTTTATCGGAGTGCCAGTTTGCCATATATGGAGTCGGAGTGTTTTTCTTTTGCTCGGAACACAGAAGAACCGGCAGGTGTGTATACAGCACATGATTCCTGCATTCTGAGGATTCATTGCACAGCATCCAATGTGGGATTACCGGGGCGCGAGCTGGCTGCCGGATGAAATGAGAGCGCAACGACCGATGCGGTCGTCAGCAAGTGAAGAGGAAAGCGTTTCGAGGCGACCTTTCGGACACCCCCATCTCCACGGATGGCCACGTTCCGGAGCGTGCGCGGCAACGGAATGCACGTGAACGGAATGCATCCGGAGCAAATGCGAAGGTTTCCCCCTCTTGCTTCGATCGATGACGGCACGCTTCTCATCCAACATGGAAGCACTACATCATTCCTTACGGATTCCCTTCTTCGAAACCTAGTCCTGAGGTTCGCGCTAATCCTGCAGACAGGGAGCGCCTCTGGCGTGAAAAGTGATGTCTCCTCAGTTGAGAAACGAATGGCGGAAGACGCTGTACGCGGCGAATCTCATGACACGGAAAGAAAGCCTCACCTTTGTCCGCCCTCATGATGAGGATCCCGTGAGCCTCCACCACACTTAGCTGCTTCACCAACAGAGTCTTGTCAAAAATCATCTTGCATGCTGTTCCTTCTGGAACGCAGATTTTTGGAAAGTGGCTCGTCCACCTCTGTGAGGCTCGCTTCCCAAACCCGAATTTTCTTACCTTCTACGAGAAATACTCCGTGGTCTGTCGAGCAGATGAGCTTGTTGTTTTCCCAGGAGTCTCCGCAGATGATATCGTAATTAAAATCAGGATAGAAGCATTCTGGTTCCCAGGGCTGGCAAACGTGGACAAGGAGAGAAGAATTAATCCCCCATAACACCTTGAGTTTCTTCCGTAAGAGGAAGCAGATTCTCTGATCCTCCGAATGCCGTCTGAATAGAATGAATTGACCCCGAATATTCTACCACTCATGCAGATCCATCCTACGCTTTTCAAATGCTTGTTGCTAACGAGCAGAGAGACATCCATCGGTTACAAAGTGGCAGATGGAATCCGTTTGAGAATGTATGCTCAGTTCAGTTATTAGTTTGAAACAGCATAACAGAGAAGAATGGAAAGCAACAAAAAAAAATCTCAAGAGCATCCAGCTTCCTTCTTTGTTTGTTTTTTCGATGGAATTTGACAGCGTTTATTCTTTGCTTAGTCTAACAGCTTTTGTCGAGTGCTCCGGAAGATTAGCTCTGCGGTTTCCCTGCAGACGAGGAAAACAGAAACTTGGGAGAGGGAGGCTTATCATTAACCTTTCCCTAGGGCAACCCTCTTTCGATGTCACTGCAACCCGAATTCATTTTCACCAGCTGAACCGCTTGCATCCTTGCATGTGTCCACTTGATCTAATGGACCAGGCCTTCCGAGAGTGACGTGGGTATCTGCCGAGTTACATATTGAACACTCCGAGGGAAAGCATGTTTTCCCAGTAGCATCACCGTCACATTCTCAGATGTGTGCTTTTTCGAATAGTTAAAAACGCGTTCATTCTACAACAAGGGCACGCATCGTTCTTAGGGATATCAGTTTCTAATTTAGATACTCCGTAGAATGCATGAAGGGATCAAATGTACAAGCAACACATGCACAGCAAGCCAAGAATCACTGATTGCTGCCAGATGCAGGATCCAGGGCGACAGGTTGAAATCATGGGTTTCTATGATATGAACCACAGGATACGATGAATCCCTGAATGGGTTTGCGAAATGTGAATTCCTGAAGATTGACTTGGAAAGAGATGAAGGTAAACTCGAAAGCTTGAAGAGCATACTTCCTGGCCATCATCCATTATCCAACTTTCAATTCGAAAAGGAGAAACCTACAGCTTAATTCAAATGCCATCTGAATTCAGGATCGTTCATTGAAGATCCTGTTTCCAGTGTATCTGTTGGAAGAGTGCCAATGAGCCATTCACGAGGAATTATCTTTTCAAGACAAGTGGGCTACCAACACTTCATACTTGAGAGTTCCTAATATCGTGAGAGCACTGCAAGACCATGGAATAGCGATTATTTTTGAATAGATGAGAGAGAAAAACTCATGTGGAATCGATTTGAAGCTGCGTTCTCCAAGGACCAGTTCAAGCAAAGGAGACTTCACTTTCACGAGGGTTCGTATAACGCGGCGCACAAATGGCCACAGTCGTCGTATAACGCGTTGAATCAGCCGCGTGTGGATGAATTGTTCGTTGCGTGGCACGGTGTCAGCTCAGCTGCTTTTAGAAGGGGCACAAACCCGGAATTTGAGCTGCCGAGCAGCCAAAACAATAGGGCTGGGCATACTATAGAAGTCCTTAGATTGATCAAATATCGACAGTACTCCAAAAGCTTCTCTCTCTCTCTCTCTTTTTTTTTTCTAAATTAAATCGTACAACCTTGAATTTCTTTTGTTTGAAAGTGAAATAATACATATCCTGTTGCAATAATTCTTAGGATACATTTCATGAATATTGCCACGTCTGCCTACTTATACCTTATAGGTTTCGTATAACGCGGAACGCACCCCCTGCGTTATAAAGCAATCTCCTCTATTCCTAAAGAAATCACGACACCCATTGATCGCTGAATGGATTTTAAGAACCACCTATGGATTTGCTCGCAGCTGTCGGCACGCTTTTTCTTGTTGCGATCTAGGGATAAGGCTGCTGCAGGTATCCTCGTTTCTGCTTTCGATTCCGGACCAGTAAGAATAGGAAAAAATACTTGCAGGAAAAAGAGTTTCGAAATGGAACAAATCGATTCGTTCCGGTAAGTTTCTCTGCAAATCAGTTAGCAACTGACGAAAGGAACGAAGGTCCATCTTGCTCGGAGATGGGCGAAGGACCTTCTCCACGCCGCAATAGAAAAGTTGCCCATGGCTTCCCTAGACTCACGGAAGGAACTGCAAACCAATGCGAGTGAAGTTCAAATCGAGGCCCGTTCGCGGCAGGTTGGCCTTCCGTTTGTGAGAATGGTCTGAGCAATCGGGCAAGAAGATCCTTTTTTCCTGCGACATGCATCAGGATTTCTGCACGGGGGTGCTCTAAGATGGAAATCCTGGGAACAGCGTGAAGAATACGAAGAGGGGTTCCGTCTGATTCGAGAGCATCCGTGAATTCGGCGGCAATCGTTTTTTTGGAAGGGAGAAAACTCAGCCAAAGAGCAAGGACTTCATCATGCAGGCCAAATCAGGAGCGGTCCAGAAGCGACGACATTGGTCCGAAGAATGGTTTTAAGTTCCATGAAAAAAAGATTCGAGATTTTCTGAAGAAGCAAACGCGGGTTCACGTTGGGAGGTTACCAGCTTCCTCGTCAGAGTGAGATCGGGAAGAAGTTTCCGCTGCCTCCAGAACCCTGGGAGCGATCCAGTTGCGAGGTGTACCTTTTCCGGAAGGCCGAGCGTAAGCGGCGAATCCATCCTCGTAACCGCGCTCTATCCCGCGCATGCGCAGTGGTTACAGATTCGCAGGATTCCCGGAAACTTGCGAATCCGAATTCTACCAGAGCCCTAACCTCTTTAGATTTTCGAGATGTTAGACGGAACCCCAGTGACCTGGGAGGGGGACGCGTGGATCTCTGAAATCCCTCTGTGCGTTGTCACTCATGCCTTCGGCATGGGCAGAGGAGAAAAACCACGCCCAATTGGGACCGGGTGGAGGTCTCTCGAATTTTCGAGGTCACCGCCTGTGGAGAGGACCGCGAGCTACTGGCAGTCCTCAGAGAGTGATACCGGAAATGAAAGAGCACGAGGGTTTCCTCATGAGGTGAAGGTACCAATGAAAGAGAGGAGCGACCTAGAATCTCGAACGCCCGGATTGCCCCTGTGTCCACCCAGAGTACCCATCACGTAGATCCGGAAAGGGACAGAGGGCAGACCGAAGTAGGGGTGTTCTCCATCGGTGGTGCAACAGTGCGAGGAGAGGAGTGGAGGGAGCTCCGCCCTCCGGGAAAACTGGAAGGGATGTCCTCCACCAGGAATGTAACGGTTGGTTCGGAAAACGAAATCCCAGGATGGCGGGGCAAGAGCTCGATGCTCCCGGAGACCAGTCGCCGAGCACCTTCAAGCCGAAGGACCAAGGAGAGAAAACGGGAACCAGCAGCGGAACCTCGCCAATCTGTCGCAGAGACTGGGAAATCAGAACCGAAATCTGAAGGCGCGAAAACGATCTGCATGGTACATCGGGAGCACCTCTGAAAGAAATGCTGAGTGGAAGACGCGAGGCAGAGGACGTCAGGAAGGTGAAGGAAACGAAAGAAACGTTCTGAGAAAACCGAGACCACAGTTGTGTGGATTTATCCCAGAGAAACCGAAGGAGGAACCTCGGATGTATCAAGCAAGAAACCAAGGGGATCGTCTCGTATTCGAGGTGGGCAGGGGAAGAGTACGGATGTCTTCCAGGAAGAAATAAAGCATTCCTGGGACGGCGGTCTCTTTTTCCTGGAGAGTTGCCTTTTGCTCCCCGGAAAGCGCTTTCGAGAGCGTATGGAGCAGTGAAGAGAACCGATTGTTCCTGAAGAGCGAATTGGTTCTAAGGCGTAGAAGAACGGGACATGAACAACCAGAGTCCAAGGCAGGAAGGATGATGCCATCTGTAAGAAGCAGGTGCTTGATCCATTGGAAGCAGTCCGCCGGATAGGAGTCCATTTTTCCTCCGGCAGAGCTGCTTCGATCCGAATGAAGAGATTCGTGAGCCGCCGTGCGTTTCGGGAAAGGAAGGCTGACCTCCCCCCCTCCTTCTCTTCCCCAGAGGAGAAAACTTCCCCGTTCCTGCTGCAGCGGGTCTCACCTTGTCTTCTTTTCTCCGCCGACGCGCATCCCCCCGGGCGACGGAGGAGTCGAGACCAATTTCGTCTTACCGCTCTCCTGTAGAACCCGTAGGTCACCAGGCTGGTGGGGGCGTCCCCTTTGACGATGGTATCGAGCTTTAACTCCTGTCCGATCCTGAGGAACTCCACTTTGCGGGCGACTTCCTTCCTCTTGGCTGTTCGATCGGGCAGCACGTCCATGAATGGCCGCCGGTTCAGCAGGTTCTGGAAGGAGCAGGAAGCTTTCAGTCTGCCGAGCAGCCGCTCAGGGGTTCAAATCGATTCTTTCCGCGTGAAGGGGCACAAACACCCTTTCTCGATCTCTGATACCCCATCCTCTGTAGACCCCCTCCCCCTCCCCTGAGCGCGTCAAGATGCGTTCATTCACGGACTGTTGGCTTTGAAATCCGCAGCGTTGCATCGCGAAATGCATCCAAGATCCTTCAAGGCACAGAGGAAGAGGAGAACTTTCCAAAAAAAAAAAAAGAAAGAAAGAAAGCGAGAGAATCCATCCTGCCATCTCAAGCACAAACGGCATCGCGAGGAGAATGAGGCCAAGGATGCGTGCGTCTTCGCCCCTCTCCTCCTCCTCCAGCTCCTCAACCGTCCTTTTTTTTTTTCTTTCTTTTGTCCCATCCAATTTGATTATCTGGCAGTTCCTTTGTTGCTGTCTTCCCGACCCTGGCACGTTCAAGGGCGGCACAGGAAGGCAGGAACCCTACTCCCCGATGCATCCCGTGCGACGCACTTGCCCGAGGTGAAGGACCTCGAGGGGCTTCATCATCAGCAGCGTCGCTCTTGGTTCGCCCTTATCCGCGTGGTACACGCGCAAGTGTTCCCACTCCCCTCCCCTCCCAGGGTTTTGATATCAAAAAGGGAGGAGGGAAAGACAATCAGCGCAGGTTGTTGTCGACGACTGGCATGAAGTCCAGTTGTACAGACCACGCCGATGGCCACGATGGGCGACCCAGCTCACAAAGCTTCGGTGGTGCATCCTTTGGCAGCTGTGAGGGTGGTTCCGAGAGCCAAACTTCCACCAGACGGGGGAAGAGAGTCCCGGCGCTTTCTGGAATGCGGTGCGGTTCGCCGATCTCCGAAGAGATCTCGGATCCCTTGGCGACCAAGGGAAAGTGGCCTCCTGCGGGGAATCGAGTGGTTCTGGGATCAGTTGGCCGATCTTCACACGAGGCCAGCGAAAGAGTCTTCTGAAAGGATCGCCTTCAGGAAGATCTGATTCGGAGGATGTTCGCAAGGCACGCTGCCTTCCAAAGAGCACCCCGGCGAAGATGCTCGACCTCTCTGCTCCTTCGTTCGGAGCGTTACTCGTGACAGGAAGTTGTCTCCCTAGGCAGAGTTTCCCGGTCTTCCGACGGAGTGTCGAGCTACTTCTGGAGCGTCACGAAGCCGTCAGCTTGCGGGGTGCAAGTAGAGCAACAGTCGCCACCGTCCTCTTTCTGAGTGGAACCGGCTGTAAACCACCGGCATTGCTCAAGACTTCGTGCCGAGGTCCGCTGCATCTTTTCTTTCGAACTCAGATTCTGCTCCCTTCTTCCCAACGCTGCCAAGTCTGCATTTGCAGCTTCCCTAATCCTCTCTGGTCGCCGCCCCAGGAGCGAACCCTTAAACATGTGAAGCGGACTCAAAAGACACGCGCCACCTCGATCCTCCTCCTTCAAAGATCGCGAACTTTCCCGACCGATTTTCCTCGAATAAAGCTGCTGGGTCGATTTTGAAGGGACTGATTGTCATCCCCCTGCCGAGTGCTTTCTGGAGCGCACACCAGGACGGATTCAGTACCGAAGGTGCAAACAGATGCATCATCAGCTTCGCCGCATCCTTGCCTTGCTAGAACCTTGCTCGACACGGCGCTGCTGTTGGCTTTACCGTGTCTTGAACAACAAAGGATGGAGAGGAGCATCCGGAAGAGCACTCATCCTAAAAGGAAGCAAGAGGATGCCTCCCATGGGAAGTGCACCGGACGAAGGAACGAACCCTTCACTTCTGCCCCCTTCTGTCCCGTGAAAGACAAGCCGACCGATTCCGAAGAAGGCAGAACTGCTTCTCTGGCAATGCAAGAGAACCTCCAGGGTAGTTCTCGGAACATCCCGTCTGGATAATGGCCCCGGATCTCGAAATGTCACGAGTACCGCGAGCTGAGTGAGGGAAAATGGGGCCTTCAAATTGGCCAAGGGACTTTTTCGAAGCGACCCGAGCATGGGCTCTAACGACGTAGGACTCCTGTGTTTCGAAAAGTAGGGGAGCACAAGAATGACCGAGGATTCGAACTTTTGGAACGATGACGTGGTCAAAGAGAACCTCATTCTTAGAGCTCTCAAGAGAGAGAGAGAGAGAGGGAGGGGGGAAAAATTCCGATTCGGAATCGAAAAAAATTAAAATCACCAGACATCCCAAAGATTTCGAAAAATTGTTGGACGAGATGCTGCAGGGGACAGAAATCACGAGAGTTTTCCAATGAAGGACAGCAGAAACAAAAGGATGGAAGCTTTCTTTAAACCACTGCAGCCAGGGATTTAAAGGACCCGGTGCTTGTTTGTTTTCTTCCAAGTCATTGAACAGAAGAAGTGCGGTAGGAGGCGGAAGAAAGAGCATCGCAGCAAGCGCTGGGGTTTGCCAAGTACACTGAAGATGCACTGAAGAAGAGGGAGTGTACACATGAGGGGGCAAAGTTGTTGGGTCCGAATGGACTGTAGGAAAAGCGGAGTTCTTGCAAACTTGAGGAACTTTTTCCCCCATCCAATCCAAGTTTCCCTCCAGAGGATTTCTGTGTGAGGTGCTGCGAAACCAGATGAGACTGGCGGAAGGCATTTGAGAGTCGGTTCAAATAGAGAATTTCGGGAAGAAGCAAATCCGCAGTTCGCTCGCTTGAAGCGCTTTTCCTCCACTCGTCGACTCATTTTCATCCCCCACGGTTCCCGAACACTTGATCAGGAAAAATTCCAACGATCCATACCTGTCCGTGCTGGAAAGGACTGACTCTGCATTTTGCGCGCGTTCAAGTGGCTCGAGGAACGGCTGAGTCGGTGATCGCTGAAGAGCTTTCTTGCAGCTTCGGGCAGCAGCTCAAACCTGAGCAGCTGGGTGTATCCGAGGCTCCCGCGAACGAATGGTGAAAACGAGTACAATTTTACGAGTTTCGCACGGTCGCTCCGAGTACACGTTCGGCCGTCTCCGTGCGCAGTCGAATGAGGCGGAACTCATCGAGGGCGGGAATGCATGTCTACTTTTTGCTCTGCGTACACACGCACCCAGAGCGTACGTGTTTGCGTACGCTCGATGCTTGCGAGAAAGAGCAAGTCGCGCAGTCCGCCGCAGTTCGATCGCCGTTTCAGCCAGGGAACGGAGAAATGAGATCCAAATACGCTGCTACAGCACGGAATGGCTAGCAAGCCAAGCTTGATGGCTTCAGCCCTTGCTGTTAAGGATGGAGCTGGCATCCCCTTTCATCTAAATTCTGCCTTCACTTTTGTTTTGCTTCAGGTAGTGCGTGTCCTGTTTCACATGCACACTGCACACAGGTTTCTGTGCGCGCGAGCAGATACTTGTGTTCCCCGAAGATTCGATTTCTGGGTGCTCTGGGATAATCACAGAAGCGAATGAGAAACTCGAGCAGCTTAGCGGGCAGCATCAGCAACTGTTCTTGGCTTCGCTTGCATAATTCAATTATCATGTTTTGAAAACTGCGTCCAGGACAAGCATTATAGCTGTTCTCAAGCGATGCTGTTGCCATAGCATTATTGCTTCTTACGACTCTCAGTGAGATGCAGGTATCTAGGACCAATGAAGCCCGTTGATAGTTCGGAAACAAATCGGCACTATTGGAGAGCTTCAAAGAACGCTATCACAGCTTTGTTTGGAATCCTTGGAATCCCAAGGTGAACGCATAGATTTCAGTAAAGCAAGGACGTTGAAGTAAAGAACTTCCTCATCCACGTGAAATTATGTTTCGGACGCCGAGACGGCTGCTCAAGATCGTTTCTTAAAACTACTCATCCGTCACTGTTGCATAGGGAGCACCGCCGACATACGCTGAGATTATCAAATGCCGATGGTTTCAACGCAGCGGATCAGCTATCAATCTTTTTGAGCGAAATGGTTCCGTCGTTTCCGCCTCTTGTCTATCCAGGAAGGCCGTTTCAAATTGAGCAAAACTTGACTGATGACGTGCGAGAAACTGATTCTTCGGAATCGGCAACAAGAAAGGCAGTTGAGTGGACGATAGGCGGTCATCACCAAAGCATTCGAGCTTGTGGACTGCCCCCACCCGGAGAGGTCGTCGAAAAAAAATCGAAAAGAAAGTCAGCTCACCATGTGTTCTCGGTACATGTCTTTTATCAGCATGTCCAACGTTCTCTCCCTCTTTTTGGCAAAGGTTGGTGTGTTGAAGGCTGCCTTCTCAGCGTTAATCACTGAAATCATGAAAGAACAAATCAGGAACATCTAATTCAGCGGGAGTGAAGCAGATGGAATTTCAATGAAGAGAGCCGAAAAGTCGCGTCTTTTGCTGGCGGGTTCATTTGGGCGGGCAGTTATCCTGGTTTTCAAATGAGGTAAACCTCAAACCAACCAGTGCGTGGAACCACTTAGGCTCTGCTCGCACCTGGTTCTCCGGAAGGCAAGTCGAGTCTTCGCAGTCGATGTTGCGCAGTCGTGTGGGAACTCTGCAGCAGCAGCACTGGGAGAAGCCCGACAAAGGTGGTCAGGTGCACACCAACTTGCTTTTCCTTTTCGCCAGCTTCCAAAAGAGCACGAGTAGGGTTTCGCGGAGACCGGGTCTCGGGGAGCAGCGAGGTGCAAGGAGAACTTGAAACCCCCGGGAGAAGCTCGGCAGAAGAAAGCACGCACAAGAGGACGGTGTGGGATAGCATCCAGTGTAGTCAGAGGTAGGTGTGCTGAGGGCGTACTCTGGGTCAACCGTGAACGAGCTTCCAGTAGGACAACCAACCAGGTGGTGGAAATTGAGAAGAATCGCTTCGAGAACACTTCGCGTGTGCAAATCTGAATAAAATTCTCGATTGCTTTTGTTTTGCAATTTCCGAGAACGCTTCGGATGCCGCGAGAAGCCCCGGAGCGAAGTTTTCCTTGCCGGCGGTGACACGGGTATCGTCATCCATCCAAGTTTGCGAGCCAGCTCGCAGCACACCGTGATGCTCATCAGCATGTATTATTGACTTTAGGGGCAGGGCGGTAAAAACGAGGGTGAAGTTTCCCCATGATTCGAAAATGAGCACGGGCAATCCTAAGAATTTCGGGATATCTTCTTGGTGCACAGCAAACGTGCCTGCCAGTGAGCGATTTGTGAGATTTTACATCCTGCTGCACCGAACATCGAACAAAGAAGGGTCGTTTCCGGGATATTCGGATGAAGAAAGGGAAAATATCGGTCCTGCGATGTTGGCTCCACTTTGCAAACAACGCGAGACGAAGAGCAAGGGGGGACCAGCAGGCTACAAAGAGAAGCTAAAGTTCCAGAGAAGTTTTCCGTGGAAACAGTGAGCGACTCCTCTGCGGATCGAACTGGGCTGCTCCGCATCTCGCATCCATTTGATCTGCAGTCCGTCCGATTGTTATTTCGAGAAACACTCGTCCAGTGGCTTTTTATCTTTAGGTGCGAATTCCAGCGCCCTCGAGTTCTACGCCCGAGCGCTAGCCTTGGTAATTCACTCCAGGAGTTTCGATAGGGAAATCTTCGTTGGTACACGTGAAATATAACACATTCCGTTTTCTGCGCACGCGTCTTCTGCGTTTCCGTGCTTGCTTCGTGCGTGCATTCCTTCGCGAAAAGCGAATCAGTTGTCATTAGGTTGATATTCCAGCTCATGAGACCAGATTTTCCAGAGCAAAGTTTCCGAATTCCAATCTTTCATGCAATCAGCGCATTTTAGTGCTCTTCCTCAATGGATATATATATATATAAATATTTCATCTCATATCTTAGTTTCAGATGCAGAGGAGCACGAATCAGCAATGATGGCAACGTATTTCAAGAGAAAGCTTGCGAATCATGTTTTCCAACCACGAAGCGGACTCTTGAAATTTGACCCCAAGCAAAGGAACACCGTGTTGTGAAACACACACAGGGAGTTCCTTTTTCTTCTTTTTCTTTTTTCATGCCAAGTCAATCAGGTTTTCCCTAAATCCGTGTTCTCTTTACATAGATAGATACAGACAGGTTCTCATGAAAACAGTCTTCTTTGGGTATCTGGAACTTTGTTCTCATCTCCCTGAACTTTAACCACCTTGGAGCCGGGAGACCGAATGCCCCACTTTTGTACTCTGGGAACACGAGCGGTGGCTGGATCGAAGGAGCGTTTTCGTATTCGCTCAGGTAGATGAATGACCCCGGAATTTCAAGTAAATATCATGCACCTCTACAAAAATCTTCATAATTTCCCTTAGGATAAGGATAGAGATTCAATCCGGATGTCTTTCCACTCCATCTCACCTACATTTCTACGAAATGCTGAAAATGGACCTCGCGGTGATCTCGAACACTTCGATTTTGCTTCATGGATTTCCTTTTGCGATTTCTCTTCCTGACCCTGTTTGATCGCAGCAAGTTGGGAAACTTCTCTCGCCAAAGAACTCAGCAGCGTTCTTCCCACAGATTCCTCAGTCACGGACAACTTTGTCCTCCAGAATGCAGAAAGCTGGAGCGCGCTTCGAGGGTGATCACAGCGTATTTGAGAATTCGTGGGGTAAGGTAAGTTGACCTAATCCTTACTAACAGCAGTGAGCTTGAAGGATTTCCACGAGCTTTTCAAAAAAAGATGTATTCTTTTGAAAACAACTAAACCAGAGCGATTCCTCTGATTTCAGGTTTCTGTTTGCTTCTCTTGTGCCTTAGTTACCCTATGTAAATATGCATGTTCGTAAAACCGTACCTTAAGCTCAGAGAAGGAAAATTTGAATACTGATCGGGATGAAGGCATACTCGTGCAAGAGATGTGTTATCACGTAAGGGACGCGCAGTGGATTCTGATTATTGGGAACATAGACCGATGGGCAGCCGTAAATTTGGGAGAAACCTTCCAGAACAAAACCCAATCGTCACAACAGCAAGGATTTTCTGAGCTTATTTAGGACTCCATGCCATCTCATCGGGGCACGTGGCTTCGGCACATTACATTTGCAAGAACGCGTGGATGACTTTCGAGATTTCTTTTTAGAAATGGCTCGTGAGATGGGATGCAGGTGCAGAGGAAATCAAGGGAATTTCTTTTGCTTCTTGATATTTGCAAGGCGGGCGATAATTAGGGATGTTTGAAAATCACCCAACTTGATTTTTCTCCCAACACTGAACCTTTGGAGCAGGGGATGGATATAGGGACCACAAACATCCAAAGACTTTGCACGTGCAAAGCTAGTGGACGAAATCGTCGAAGAAAACCCATTGGCATTGGCCATCCTTTTTGTCTCGATCACTTCCTTGGCTGTTGAGGATAAGGAAGTGGCGTTCTCCAGGCAGCACAGTTCTCACCGGCAGTTGTTGAAAAAGAAGCAGCGAGACGCTTGAGAACTATTTTGCCAGCAGCCATTTTAAGCACTTGGACTTGGAAATGCCGGGAATACGCAAGAGCGCGCACGAAGCCATCTTAGAATTGCAGCCAAGTTAAGAACCGAGAAAAAAATTGGCGATATCGGCCATCATTTTGACTGTTGTGACAAAGATGAAGATTGCAAGGATGCAATTGCTGAAATCACTCCATGGAAACATCGGAACGAAGAGTTGGGGAAGGGAAAACGTGCTGGAAGTGTCCCATCTGTGGATTCAGGAAATTACTACAGACGTCAGAAAGAGATTTACTGCAAAGCTGCGTGGTGCAAGAAGGCAAAGAAGATGCTCCCCCGTCTGCACTGGATATCTGTGCTGATTTTGTGCACTCACGGCAAGTCAAAAGAAAAACACGGAGAGGTACATCGGATAAGTTCCTCCGCTAATGGCTATTAAGAACGAATAGTGGTACAGTGAGCGCTCACATGCTTGCTGTGTGCTTCGAATATTTGTTCTAATTGTATTGAATAGAAGGACTTTTCGGGAAACGGGCGATTCCCGAACACGGAATGGTGACCTCGACGAGAGAAGATAGAAACAGTCCAACATGAAGGACAGCAAGACGTCAAATGTTTCTTCCCAGTTTGTTCTGTGATTTACACGTAGCTCCGCGTGCTTGGCCGGGTTCATTAAAGCAAACTGTACAGGTTTCGACGGTTCCCAGACAGCTGGAACCCTCTGCACGGGCGTGTTACGTCATCGACACTGACACGAATTTGCGAACGCACAGTAAGATCGATCTTTGTGAATTCCATAGGGCTGGAGCAGTTTTCCGAGCACCTCATCCTCAAGATGCTCCTTGTCCGGCCAAGTTTCGTTGTGGATTGAGCAGCGCTTTCGGCGGGAAAAATTCACACGGCGAGAAAATCCCTGCCTGTAATCACTTCCTCGAACTGCCGAGAGGATTCCCTACGTGTTTCAGCAGTCGTCTTGTGATGGATAACACCGCGATGCGCGCACGCCTACCTACAGCGGCTCATGGAACGAACCCTTTCACCACGTGAAAGCCGATCGAAAGGGATGTTCTGCATAGCCTTTTTCCTTTTTTTTTTTTTTTTTTTTTTTCGCTTTTTGAGAATGTGTGCAGACAGCATTTTAGCTGCATTCCTTCACGAAGCAAAGAATGAGGCTAAAATACTGCCTGTTTGCTTCGGAAAGATTAGTAATACAAAGATTGAGAAATTACATACGTTTGACTAGAAGAAATTCACGAAAGACGTGCAGCTTCTTGAAAATTGGAGGAGAAGGCAAAGTTGGACCAAAGAGAGGTACTGATTCCTTGCTAAATACGTTCAACTTATAGGCGTCTTCATCTTTAAGGTAGCTCACCATGGCAAAAACATCTTTAAATTCAGTTAAGGAAAAGCATTCAAAAAGGTGGCCAAAGGCCAATTAAGAGACATCAATTTCGTGCTCAGTGTTACAATGACTGAATCTCAGTGACATCTCTTGCAATCCCATGAACTGAGCTGCTGATGGCATTTGGAGTGCTGCCGAAATCTAAATAGTGATCCTAATTTTTGATCTGAGCTTGAGGATTCACCCCTTATTTCGAAGCAGAATAGCCATCCAATACGAATAGCTCATTCGTATTCTACAGCTAGAACATCTTCTTTTCGAGGGGTTTCTAGATTCGAACCAGAAGAGTTTCTGGTTCTGGTCCAAATAAAACCGATCTGTTTCTGTCTTCACAGTTGTGAAAACGAACCCCGGAGCAAACATCCCTCTGCCTGTGATCTTTTAAAAACGAGCACATGTCGCAGAGCTCCCATGCACCCATTCCAAGGACTGTCACCACCACGGTGAAAATTCTGGCATAGACACGAACATGTGAGACGAAGAAATCGATTTGCTTTAACGAGTTCACACAAGCTGTAGGCCATTAAAGAGGCTTCATCTTGCAGCTCAGGCAGGCTTAATCAGGATTCATCGGTTATAATCTATGAACCACAGTCTTTCTTGCTTGGGGATCTCACTCAAATCCATCCAATGAAGGTGACTGTGGGCTCAGTATACCGCACTGATTAGCAGGAAAAATCATTTGGAGATGTGAGCGTGAAACTTTTTCTTGGAGACTGCGGAACCCGGTTCTCATACGCTGCTTCAATTCTCTCAGGAAACGATTGTGGAAAACTCGGAAGCTGGATGCAAAGTGAATGGAGGCAGCGATCGCACTCACACGTTTCCATTCTCCGAGTTGGGCAATATAGAAGAGCGTAATGGATACGCCCTAATATACCTCGGAGGGCCGTTTCATCAGTATGGGCATACTGATGATGAAACAGTATGGCACTGCGTATGACTGGCGGGAAATCAAGCCGCACTGCTCCTACCGAGGAGGAACTCACATGTGATATTATGTGGTGCGGCCTTTAATTTTTAACACAGCTGCCTTGTACCCAGTCGCTATCCGACGTGACGTAAGTTCATTTCCTCCAAATGGGTATTCTCCGAAAGTGGGGCGCTGCTGCATTCGAGTTCTGGCAGGAATTTCCTCCAGGATTTTTGCTGCTTCATTGTTTTCAAGTTGTTTCGGCAGCGATTTTAGCGGAGATTGGTTTTTGCCGCCAGCGTCGCGCGACCAACTTCGACAACGCTGTATTCTTCGACGTGCTTGCAAAAACCCCATGGTCGTTGCGTTATCCGCACTCTCCAGCCGCTGCCGCTGATGGATGCTGGTGCGATCTGAGGGCTCGTGCTCCTCACCGAAGTCCCTCTTGTCCACTCAGAACTGTCCTGCCGCGCCCAAAGCTTCCGTTTCCATCACCCTTGCAGTTCTCTCTCAAACGCCATCTCTTTTTCAAAACGGTTCCCTCATGACTCGGTGGGACACGCACAAGGAGGCAGTGCCCGAAACCATTGCGAAGAGTCCGTAGACCTCGCATCCATTGAGGTGGGTCTTGTCAGTTCTCATCGCTCCCCACTCCGAAATCTTGTCACCATGACTTGAGGTCGCACCTTTCTGGAGATGATTCTCTAGAATTCTGCAATTTTGTGAACTCTTGTTCGGTTTTCGCCATCCTCATCCGAATCCTATACGAGACCCCGAGTTTTCAGCGGCCTCGTGCTCGCTAAGATCCTTTCAGTCTTGTTGCAAGCGGTACGAGTCGGCACAGGAACAGATCTTTCACGTTGCGGAAAATGAAGCCTCTTCACACGGGGATGGAGTTTTTCCTGTAAAGCCACTTGATGAAACCTTATGAAGACACGAGGAGCGTTCCTGACCTCGTGAGTGATGCACCAGCACCAGTACTTGTGTACATGCGCCAGTACACACTGATCTGCGTACTTTCTTGAAGCCTTGTCCTCACTCTCCAGTAGCTGCCACTGATGGATGCTGTTGCGATTCGAGAGCTGAAGTGCTCAGATCAGTGTATACTGGTCCATGCATACAAGTACTAGTACTTGCGCATCACTGACGAGATCAGGACGAAGCATTGCTTGGCCTCGGATCAGCAGTTAACTTCGTGCATCCTCAAATGCAACAGAAATTCGAAGGTTCATCCAACAAACGAATAAGGTTGTTGGAGAAGCATTCTAAGCAGCCGATTTCCCTTGGGGAATTCCCCCCCCCCCGACTCCCATCTCTCTCGTCTCGAATTAGAAATTCGTAGAAATCCGAATCCTTATGGTTCGGTTGCAAGGTGTGTTCAACCTCTATAGGAGGAGTTTAAAAAAATTATATCCTCCAGAGGGAGACAGGGAAACTGGAAGTCTTTCAAGGCTTGGCCTTCACACACACACACACACACACACACATATTCAGAATCATTCCACAACAGACAAAAAAGGATACGGGTGAACTGCGAAGTGAAAATATTCGGACTGAACTGCGATGCTTCTTCGGAAGGACCATCGAAGTAGATGATGTTCACGATATCGTTGCCAATATGCCTTTTCCTCTCCAGCTGTAAAATGCATATTTAGATTAGATGGCTGCGAGAATCGATAGTGCAGTAATAAGAATTCGAGCTATTCATTAATGTAATCCTTGGCAGCAGCTCACAAGGCATTATCCACAGTTACATACGTTCTGTAATTGTTCTTTTCGTTGCTTTTTCTGTGAACTAAATTTGCCTTTCCCAATGCGTGATTTGCGTAGCCACGCAAAGACCAGATACTGATTGACGGGCATCATGTAAGATCAGGAGCAAAAAACTGGAGATGACGACTTAATAGAACGTTACCATCGTGACTACGCAGATAACCGAGTGAATAAATGGAAACTAATTTTTGGAGATTATGCTAAAACACCTTCCGATTTGTTAACTTCCTGTTAACGAACTTCAAGAGAGAAGGGAGCTGTGCGATCCAGTGCTCGGCAGAGCATCCTGATGAATTCTGCAAAAATGTACCTTCTTAGAAACTCGCAAAACTTCAAGTGCTGAGGAAATTGCAAACAAAAAGTTGATTGAAGAATAATTGATGTCTCTTGAAGTGGTAATGAAAAGTCATCCGCTGATGGCCTTCATTGAAATCTGCCCATAAGCAACATGACAGGTGCCTCCGTTTCGAAATTGCGTTTCAAATTTTGCTCTTCTATTCAGTTTTGCTCATGTTTGTAAATTATGAATCCCAAAGCAGCTAACGCTGCTTTTTCTAAATGGGAAATTGGCGAAGATTTCTGGAAATTCCCAAGACTTCTGCCGAAAAAGACTTCAATCGGAGCAGCAGTGGCACAGAGCTGGTAAAAACAAGATTTCAGTCTGCTGAATTTCAAAATTGAATTCAGATCCCTACGCGAGAGATCTACCAAAGTATTTCGCAAAAGCAGATGAGTCCTTCTGCTCGGAAGCTTTTTTGGCCAAAGACCAGGATGAAACAGCTCATTGAAACAGCGCCAGCCTTTCAGCTGCAAATCCCATCGAATTGGACTCTGGGCGGCAAAGAATCGTGAAACTGGGATCCGTGGAGAGACAGCTGAGATGAGCACCACCACGCGAGTTTTGCCATGTCGTTCCTGCTTGCAAAGTCGATGCTTCATTCCCTTTCTGTATTTGGAGCTCTGGATGAAAGTTTCAGCGGAGTTCATCGAGAGACGAAAGGCCATCGCTGATCACCATTTAGGTTGATACTTGAAAGATTTCAACAACACATGTGGAATAATACTGATGCTAATACGTATTCCGGGAATATGAAAGTTCACCATGAATTTCGAATTATCTCGGATAAAGTGAAAAAATCATAGATGCGACCAATTGATCAGTGATAAACGCCAAGCGCTGCTGGGTCTTGGCAATCCATCTACAGATGGGCCAGACAAATGTTCCTACCTGCTGTTTGTTTTCCCTGGAATGTGGAAGAAGAGTGGAAACGTGGAACATGATTTCGTGCCCTTCGTAAATCGTGTAGATGGAATATCTACCGGTCATATCACCTGAGACGAATTAGAAATTCGTTGAAATTTGGATCCTCGGAACTCGAACGTCACTCAAGCTAACCCACTTACCTTGCACGTCGAGACCTCCCCTGAATTTTTCCCATCCTCGCAGACGAACTTTGTCTCCCAAAATGTTGATGAATCTATTAAAATCTTTGCTCCCGAACTCTGAAAAATAGAGAGCAGAGAGGGATTCAGGCCAAGCTCCTCACACTGCGAGCAGATGTTCAAAGCACTTGCTAGCGGCAAACTTTTGCATGCACTCGTCGCGGAACAGTCTCAGCATCTCACGAATCACGCTGCTCCAGTTTTCCTGAATGATTTCCCAGTTTGAAAAGTAATGAAATTTTCGCATGACTCTGCTCGAAATGCCCCTGAAGGATTTTCTTCTTCCTTCGCGCTAACCTGGGGCTTTGATTTACTTAATGCTTCCCCTCTAACTCGATTCACTTGAGGCAGTCCCTTAAAATCGGAAGAAATTTTCAAGAACGAAGTCTTCTGTCCTCGCAGCAACAGCAACAAAAAACGCAGACGCTTTTTTGCGAGAGACGATGAAATCATCTTGAATCAGTGCCATCTGGATCGGCTTTTGCGACTCCAGAAATTTTCATCTTCGAGGAAAAGTAAAGCTGAGTCAAAGCAGGGAGACAGCACAGTGAGATGGGCAGCTCGTCAGCCATCACGGAAACCCCACCGACAAACTGTGTGAGAGATGAGTGCGTGCGAGATGCAACGAGGAGTTTCAGGAGGAGTACAGACGCTTTGGCTGCGCCACGAGCAGCCAGGACCGATCTGCTACTTCATCTCCTTCGAACGCAATTTGATTTCCGACTTGGAGCGATGCACCTCGTGGGTAGCAACGGTGTGTCTCCTTCGAGAGCACGTGCGCACGGGAGGACGAAGCAGCGCGCTTTCCCGTGGGCCGGAGTTGCCTTTGGTAGACGGGAATGGCACGTGACGTTCGAGGAAGGCAGAAGCGAACTTCCAGACGTTCATCTTTGAAAAGAGTGTCCCTACCCGCGCGTCGAAAACTCGCCCTCGTCCCGCGTTTATCAACTTGGATCCGTCGGAAAGTTTGGTTGCGTTTTCAGGGCCTCTGCAACCTTTAGCAAACGCATCGGCTTCTTAGCATTAAACTGCAAATTTCTCGGTTTGCAGCACCTGCGGCTAAGAAACTTCTGCACGGCACTGGCTCCACGGGCACATGTTTCAAGCGGCAGTTGCCGATAAGTAGCCAATAAGTGCTCTTTAACAGATATTTCCATTTTGAACGCACAGATTTCAGGTCGACACCTGAGATCGGTTCTTAGCGTCATTAACTGTATTCCCTCTGAGACACGAGGAGGCGTATTTTGGGTATTTTCCGAAAGATGCCACGAATTTACCCACGCCTTCCTCATAAAATAAAGGTCAGGTCAATCCTCATGCTCGCGTTTCAACGCTCAAAGCATCCATAATTAGCAGCTGGAATAAGTAAAGAAGCAAGATCGTTATGTAGCTAAAGTGTAATCCCTCAAATCGCATGGGTCCCTTTTCTAAATGAATGCTCAGTCATCATACGCGCCCTTGGTGGAGACGGGGGAGCCGTGTAATGGAAATGCTGCACTGGAATAGGGAGAACCAGCGCCTGCGGGCTGTCCATGATTTCCCTCATCTCGAAGGGGGGAAAGGGTGTCCAAGTCCGCAAGGCACCTGACACAAATTCCTGCAGAGAGCTTGCCGTTTTTATTTTCCGCGTTCCCTGCTCTGCAGTTAAAAACAATTCGAAGACGGTGGAAGCGGAGATCGTGAGCACGACTTATTAATCAAGAGATGCTGAAACGAAGCTTGGAGGACCCAAGTTTTAGGGTCGCAAATTGAATTAGCATCGAAGTCAACGAATTCTCGGAAGAAGATACGCATCAAAAAAAGGAAAAAAAAAAAAAAAAAACAGAGACGCATCCTTTTTCCGAATCCTTTGAATTGCTGGGGAAGACTTAGGGGTAGAATTTTTAATTTTGAAAGAGTCACATGGGAAAAAGAAATTTCCGAGCCACCGAACTCATCTGGAAATGATCGGAAAAATCCCTCGAAAAAAGTGGAGTGCTGTCATGGTGTCGGTGCATTAGGGAATTAAAGCCACGAGTGATCTTTTTTTTTTTTTTTTTTTTAAAAAAAAAAAAAACGGTGCTATTCAGTCCTAACGATTTTCGGATGAATTCTTTTACTAATGCTCGCCTCCCTATAGGTTTTTTTTCGCGAGTCTTACCGATCATTTCAGGTCGTCTGTGATTAACGTTTCCTTCTTTGCCTTCTATTAGAGCAATGGGCCGGCGTTCTTCACAACGCGCCAACGCGGATCCATTTCAGGAACGTGCAATAGATGTGCTACGGGGCGCCATTTTGGACGAAAGCGGTGCCAGCGGTGCCGAAATTAAAGTTTCTAATAGCATTTTTTTTTTTTTTTTTTCATTTTGTGGTAGCTTGCACGACCTATAAATGTCCTGTAATTTAACCGGCGCAACTGTTGAGTTCGTCATCTTTCTCGAGTTGTAGACGAGTTGGGCTCCAAGAAAGGTGGATGAAAGGTACAGGAAATGATCTTTTGCTGAACAAGAATCACATCCATAACACGTCAAGCAAAGGAACTACAGGGAAAGGACAGAGGAAGGGAAATCAACAAAACATTCCCCAATTTGTTGTTCCTCGCTTAAATGGTAGTAATATTGAACTCCTCGTGCCTCGTGGTGAAACACTGTTCCATGTTGCGTTTTTTCGAAGCTGCTCCAACAGATTTGCCACAGGGGAAAAAAAAGATTGTTTCAAAGAGCAATTCAATTCACGGTGCTCTTTGAACGAACTTCTTCCCGTTGCTCGTATGTGCCGTTTTGGGGTTTGTACGGATCTCCGTAATCCAGAAATCTCGAAAGGAAAAAAAGGTCACTAATTTTACCCACAAGAAGTTCACGAATTCGAGTACATGTTTCGTACACTCCTTTAAACCTGAAGCTCCCGCCAAACGCTGACAACCTCTGCAATGGCAGGCCCTTTAATGCAACAGGAAGTTATCTTACAACCGGAAGTTCGCATGAGTTTTCATTGCTTCATATGCAGGAATCTGCAGAAGCAGATTTCACATGGAACAAGTGTGGGGATGGGGTGTGTGGGGGCTTAATTTCGATTTTGAAAAAGTTTCTCAGGCCATTCCAAAATGCACCGAAACCCCAGGCTGCCCGCTGTTCTCCCAGACTATTACTTGTGGAAAATTGAAGAAACCACATCAATGGAAATGGCAGAAAACACGAAAATGGAACTGCAGATCTATCCAAAGCCTCACCCGAACGAGTACGGCGCAAATTTTGCTTCTCAAACCGTCATCTTTTGCTCTCCTCAATTAGTTTGAGCACCTGTAATTACTACTGCTCTTCTATCTCATTTCTTCAGCCTTTCAGTCTGCACCTTCAGTCTATTCCTCTCAATCATGCCAGATCCTATGTCTTTAGGATTGTCCCAGTTCCTAATGGATTCATTTAGGGACCCATTTGTCTGACCAAACAAACATAACTTTGCCTCCCTTTACCCATGAGGATGATGAACGAATGGATATGTAGAGCAATACCGACAGATCTGCATTCTTAATTTTGGGTATGAGTACCCGGAGTTCTGAGATCTCGGAAAACGCAACACAGAGGTTTAAACTTAGGGAGTTGGAGTCACACAGGCTGCTGTGAAGATAAAGATGCGAAATTCTAGGATGTCAAAATTCAGCGTACCGGTAAAAATGGGTGGAAAAAACTTCGAGGTGGAAGAGGGCTCCCGTCAAGAGGAATCGGTGCAAATAGTTTAGGGAGAAGCGATCAGTGGTCTAAGGAAGTTCCCGAGAGTAATGGTCAAAGTTCTTTCCATCCTAATACAAACTGCATCCGAATAGAAATGTTTCGGAAATGTCATTAATTTTAAGAAGAGCCGAGCAGCGAAATGTGCCATCAGCACATGGTGCCACTCAAGAGGTTGATTCTAATGAAGGAAAACGAGAATTACATGAGAAATGTTTGGATCCAATGCAACACTAAAAGAATGGAACGGACGGAATCCAGCAAGCACCCTTTCCGAGCTCAGAGAGTTCCAAGAACCCCATCTACTTGCTACTTCTGCAGACTTTTAGAGAATCCTAAAAAGATTAGTAACTCTTTGCCAGAAAGAAGAGCAAAGGGAGGATTACAGAATAACAAAATCGTACTTTGGAAGTGTCTTCACAACGTAAAATTAGGGAAAGAGATCCCGAAAAGCTGTGTAAATGGCAAGAATTCTTTCCTCTGAGTTTCACCAGGAAGCATCCCCAATAAATCTGAAATAAAAGCAATCTCATTTCCGGATTGCAAACGGAAAGCGTCGTACTTCTACAGGAAAAATCGGGAACTTCGTGCTAAAATGCCTTTGCGGGAAGGGGAAGAGGAGAGGGCCTGAACTCAGCCAGAGACGGAAAACTGGAGACGAGCAGCATTGGAAGGTGGAGACGCCTGGAGTTCGAACGCCAAAGGGAAGCCGCCATGCTCGCGAAGCCGGGAACGTGTGCGCTTCTTTCGTCACCTGGCGAACCACGGGAGCTTCCTCTATCCACTCTTGCTGTCTTCGCAGTTTTGCCGATCCGATCCGCAAGGCCTGAACCCAGCATCTCACCCAGACGAGCACCCCATGCTAAAGGCAGAGAGAACAACTCCTGTGTGGAAGAATGTTTGCATGCTGCAGGCGTGATGACGACCTTCTTCGATGACGCTAAGTGACGTACGCAAGTGCGGCTCGGTAACGGACCGCGTGCGGATCCGTCGTCCGGACCTGACCTCGTCACGGGAAAAGCGAGTGTGTTCGAAGGGGCGGCGCGCGTCAGAACACTGCCGTGAAACGCGTGCTGTCCTCTCGAAAGCTCCCGAAGGCGCGCGAAAGAAAGAAAGGAAGCAAAACTATCGGAACGCGGCGCCCGGCAACGCGAGTGCCAGCCCAGTCCATGCGGTCAGCGTCGGTTTGCTGGTGCCTGCGGACTTCAAACATGATGATGACGTTCTTCGAGCGATGGAACTTGCAAGTACGTACGCGAACCCGCAGGGGGAAGACGATGCCGTCATCCGGCATGCGGCCTGGCACTGCGGCCAGTGCGTCCACTGGGCGCACCGGCAAAATAGGCCGTCGTCTCAGCGAGGCGCGGGCGCACAGCTACGTAGTCAAGTCGTGCCGGGAGAGGAGCACCGACCCTTAATCCCTCACGCGACGCCGAAGATCAAGCAAGCAGTTTTGAATAGGCGCAATGCAGAAATTCCCGGTGCGGAGAGGCAGGCTGAGTGTTCGAATCTTCCTGACAAAGCTCTCTCCTCAACGGGAAAGCCAAAGCATCTCTGGAAATCTTCAAAGTGCGAACGCTCGTGGAGAGAGCATGGAAGAAAAACGTGCGGCGTTGAGTTCACAAGGAGCTCGGAAGCTCTTCCGTGTCCATGCTGTCCCTAGGGTCAAGGAGTGATCTCGGAACGTGTTTCATCCAGAAATTCAATTCCTTCTTTTCATGCTATGTTCGAACGCTAAAGATAGCAGCGAAACGCTCGCAAATAGAGTCTGGAATTATAAGGGGTCTCCATGGAGGAGTCACAACGTTCCTGATGCGAGTGAGGCCAAAGATGTTCTGTTCCATGGCACTTTAGAGAGAGAGACCGTGAAACTGGAACGAAATTGACTATTGTTTTCAGGATCCATGAACGATAGTGAGTTCCGTCTGGAGACTTTGCATCTGTGTCACATCCTGTTTCCTTTGAACTCGCTTCGATTCCTAGAGAAGTGTTTATCAGCTTTTTTCCCCAAATTTCGGGTGCATAGTGAAGAGGGAAGCCAAACTCTTTTTGCACATCTGACTTTCATCCTCTGAATTCCTTTCTTCCGAGTGTTGAAGTCGTTGCCGAAGTTTGCTCCTGAGGCGAAGACTTCAACACCCAGTCTTTGGCTCCCTGAGAGATCCTGATGCTGGAGCCGGTGTCTTCGCATTCAGTGATGTTTTCGTTGTCATGCAACTCTTTGTGGATGCTCCGGATGCAACGTCTCAGGGTTCCATCTTCCGATCCTTTCCATCGCTGAGCGTCGGCAATTTAGGTTTATAATGGGATTGCCACTCTCTTTTGCTGGACGCTGGACTCATAATGAATGGAAATAGCAATTCTTCCGTTTTCAGATTCCGAGACAGGAAGAGACAGACTTGAAGAGCTTCTCTGTGCTTCCAGAAGAAATTCCAGACTGATGGTGTCCTCATCGTGTCGAGCACTCAGGCAAACTAGTTTTTTTCCTGTTTTGCTATTCCTTCTTGAGGTTTCAAGAAGGGGGACCCCGTGAATTCAAGGTATCAGTTTGCGGAATCACGAGAAGTGCATTTACCGAGAAGAGGGGTCGCCTCTTCCTTTTGAGGAAAGCGTAGCCAGATGAAATCGACTCCCTCGAAGCAGAGGAAAGTGGGAGTGGCTCTGTTGCGCTCGAAACAGTTCTTGGTCAGCTTACCATCAGCTCCTTGGAATTGGTACTCATTCTAGAGCCAGCGAGACTGCAAGTTTCCGAGATCGAAGGAAGTTCCTCTTGATTCTGCAGCCATGTTGTTTTCAGAGAATTCTTTGAGCAAAGTGCAATCGAGGCTCGGCAACGCCACTGCCACTGTCTGTTGGATCTCTTTCCTGAATCTGCTCCCTGTTGTTTCGAATGCTTCCCATCCTTTTGAACGTCGACTTCAGGTAGTTGAGACACGTGCACGTCTAAGTGTCTCTTCTTTTCTTTGCAGCTTCGCACCTCCTTCTTGTGAGTTCATCCGAATGGAAAATGAGCTTCTTCACCCTTATTCGCTACCTTTCGCCATAATTCCACGGCTGTCACTCAAATTCTATGATGTGGAAAAGTGCCCTAGCTCTGTCTCGATAATTCCTTCTATCCATTATTTAAGGATGGCACCCCCGATGATGGAAGCTGCAATTTCTGTTTCTCGTTTTTCCCGTCCTCTCATGCACTTCTCTTCCTATCGTTCCATTTGATTTCTCATCTTTTCTCCGTCTTCCGCTTCTTACCGGGTTTGCCAGTTTTCTCTTTCTGGCATCCATGGTGCCACGCTCGAGTTCTTGCTGAGGGATAAATTCGGGATGTCGGGGGATGTCGATTGAAATCGACATCCCCTCTCTGCGGGGATGTCGATTTCAAAAGTCCTTTCGAAGAGTTTCATTACTTTCCGCTGCAGGAATGCGCAATCGCTCCAAAATAATCGAGAATCCATTGTAGGTTCTTCTTTCTTGCTTCGAACATTTGAAATTAAACGACCAGCATTGTACGGGGATGCGGTTGCACGAAAACAGATATGGAAAAAGATCTCAAGAAGCTCTTCGTGAGATCAGGTGAGTGATGGAAAGCATTCGGAGGAGAGAATAGGGAACAAATGGAACATCGCTTCCGAGTCATTTCTGTGAGCTCTTGATTACTGCGAATTATCCTCAGCAGGAGAAAGTACAAGGAACACCTTGACACCGAAAGGAGGAGCAGTATCTGCAAAAAAACTGAATCCCAAAGTACATCCTCGAAGACGCCTTCTGCAGTTGTCTGATTGTAACTTTGAAACTTGTAACGGAGCAAACTTGTAAGAGGTGGGTTCTTCCTTCCATGTTCGAGATGCTCAAACGTGCACCTTTTCTCTCTGCTTCGGTGCCCCAAATCCTGCTGGAATCACAATGCGCTGAGACCTGCCTGCTTGATGGGAAAAACAAGCTCGTTCCTTGGCAGCCGCTACTTAATGTTCAAGGAAGGTAGAAGGATCTCGTGGACAGCTCCAAAGAAGCCTAGGAGACAGTCTCCAATAAACAGTCTGCAACCGATAAATCCCGATTCCGAAAGCTACCAACGAAGCTGCGCATCAGAATCAAAATTCCGATCAAATATTTGCTATCTTCCTAACGACTTCATTCGAGGAACCGTGATTGCGACCGTCGTCTCTCACAAATAAACCAGCCTTTTCATAACATTTAAACCAGTACCGTGGTGCAACAGTGTTGCCTTCGCTTTGCCTCCGTCTGACTTCAATTTCTGTGCTAGAGGTGTACTGATCCGTGTAAGAGCGTGGAGAATGCCAATGAGCTTGAGTAGATGCACTTCGAGTTTCCGCTCAAAGTGCGTTTTGAAAGCAGGGAAAGGAAACTGGGGTCCCAGACGCATCCACACCTGAGGATCTTAAAGAGGGCAAGGAAGGAAAACCTAGGTTTTCAGGCAAATAGATCTAAGAAACTGCGATGAGAACATCCCTTATCTGAATCTTAGGGGTGGCTCTCTTTAAGATCTCTCAAGATACCCTCTTTAAGCGATTCTCGGATGGGATACTGAAAGCACTGATGAGTTTTCTATGCTGACAGCTGAGTCACAGACTTCGAGAGTAAGGGACTTTGAATTTGGGAAGAAAGATAAATGTGAACACCAGATTCATGTTTCGCGAAACGGGAAGTCTGTTTCCGGATACTTAGCTGACACATTTCATTTTTCTTCTACTCTTCTCTAGGATGAGCAGAAGAATCAAACGGTTTCTTTCCGCTGGTGAGAGATCACTGAGGATGATGATGTGATTTGTCTGTTGTCTGTCGTGAGGGCATCTCAAAGGCAGTTGAAAGAAAGAATTTGTTTCTTGGTTTTGCAGGAAAGTTGATGTTGATTGTTCGACCGTGGTAGCAAAAGATGAAGGAATAGGAGAGGAAGAATTTTTAGCACGATCATAGATGTAGTGATCCGTGATAAAGTAGCAAGCACTATGAGTCGAACGCTGATTCACTGGACAGAACCTTGGGAGATGAGCCCGCTCAACAAGCTCCTCATCAATCTATAAAATACCCTCAGCCCAACACTTATGGTGCATCAACTCTTCTTCATCGACAAGCGAAGCTTGGCAGAAGGAGATGGTGGAAACTGAAAAGTCTCCTCCATCTCTCCTACATTTCTTTATGCATCTATAGTTTATCCTGAATAAGTTCCATCAGGGAAGCTGGGATGTAAGAGTTCGAAACTTTTCTTAATGGTTCGTTCCCATTACCGGCTCCAGAGTTCATACATGAGAATGCTGCAGGAGAAGGAATCATTCGCATCCACATCAACTTCGGAAGTTTCACGAGACGTGAAACTTCTGGGAGACATTTTCTTGAGTGCTTCAGCTAGGACAGAGAGGGGAACTTGCCCTCCTTGGTAAGGGCTGGATATCCGCAAGACCATCCTTGCTCAATGGGACACAGCAGTGTTCGGAAGAAGTTGATTGGTGGTGACTGGTGAGAACTTCTTTCGTCATGGGAGTCATGCTTCTCCAAATAACATCAGAGCACTTGATGAAAAACAATTTCGAAGATGTCCCTCAAAAAACAAAAAAAACTTGTGATGCGTGGGAAATTTTTTTCGCTAGCCTCTGACTTCGTTCTCGATTCTGTGAAGGTACTCATCAGGATGGATGCATTGCAAAGGTCTTCAATAAGACCTCATCTTCTATGAGGACGCATCTCGGAGGGCACATCTCATTGCTTTTCCTTCTTGAAATTCGCCTTTCCTGTCACCATATCCCTACAGGTCTTGCATCTCGTTTTCTGGGTCTCTTACAGGATCCAAAAAGCGAGCGATCTCCTGGCAGAGCTTCTACTTCCTTCTTCACGGCTTTACCCGATGCACATCTTTCTCATGGAGACCTTGGCTACCTCTTGCACCATCACGCGCATTTCCGGAGACAGCACTACCCCCTACTCTTGCGACGAATGCTTGCCTTCGTTGCATCCGCTGTGCTTCCAGTGGTTCTGTTGATTCTGTGTGTTCCTTCTCGCTCATGAGGAGCGAGAAGTTTGCTGCAGGTACAGGTGTCGAATCCATGAGATGTGGAGCAAACATTTTCAAAGGCAGAATAGCATCTGTCAAAAAACATCTGCGAGTACAGGAGAACAGCCTCCGCTCACCGGGAGAGAGATTCAGTGCGAGAAAGCAGATTCACTCGGACCTTGGGCTCAAGTCTTCCTTCCTTCCATGACTTGCAGTTGAGAGCAACAGGCCACGAGGTCCGCGTGCCGAAGGCCATCTGCAGGCAGAGAGCACAAAGTTCATGTGACGAGGCACTCGAGTCGAATCGGCAAGATGGCAGAAGGGGTGGCGGGCAGCATGCAGGAGTTTCATGTGGGTCGTCGACGGACGGTGAGTCCGTCGACCGCCCACCAAGACCCGCACACCGTCGACCTTCCAGGACCGGAAATCTCCCCCTGTCGAGCTCATGACTCCCTCTGCCTTTCGGTCGAGTGCTTTGGAAAACCTGGAAATTTCTGGAAGGCGCGGGAAGCGGCTGCGAACACGAGACCGGGGCGAGTGCCACGAGTATGAATGCCGAGAACACGGACCAGGAAGACAGGAGTTGCCTTTCGGGGGGAAGGGGGGGGGGAGAACACACACACAACCACTGTAAAAAGCACAAGTTACCGTTGCTCAGTATTTCGTCGTCCGTCTTCTGGCTGGCTTTCATGTAGACCACCCCAAACTTAAAGTTCACGCATCCTTCTTGTTCCTCCAGGATGAGAAGGTCCTTGTGGGGATAAAAACAGAAACTCATGAGTTACAGCAGATTTTGTACCTCCGCGCTTTGCTATCAACTAAAAATTTCCACATCATTCTTTCGGACTTCAAAATGTTTTTTGCAGCTCGAAAAGCTATTCTCGAGAGGTTCAGCAGGACTGCGGCTTGAGGAACGACAAGAACGCTTCGCTTTGTCGTGCTTCCAGTAACTCCTCCGAGGGAGGCGCAAAGAGTGATAGACGGTAACGGCAAGCAGTGTCCCGGCGCACAGCTTGCACGATTCAGCCCCTTCCGACGCTGCTCCCCCAAAACGCGTCCCTCACGGAATGAACTCTCATTCACGATGAATTCCAGGCGTTGCACAGCAATCCGAAAAGGCAGCACCTTTGAGAGAATTGCCAGTAAATGCCGTCGATATGGAATCGCGGCACAGTGCGGCTTGCCTTTGTCTGGATCTTCGTGTGGCGACCAAGAGGTTGGCACCCCGAAACTGAGACGGAAGAATGAGGCACAGGCATCCGCCACAAAGGTCGAACGTGTGGATGCATTCCTTTGGGCAACGCAATCGAGCCAATTTGAAACAGTGCCATTTTCAAGGAGGAGGAAGAATCAACGTCCGAGTGATTCTTTTCTCAGGTGAAGCGGCGTTCCTTTTCCTGGCCCTCGGAGTGCTCAGTCAACGGGCAAGTCCCGACAGCATGCTTACTTGCACGCCTCTTTGCATGTTTCGCTTGCATCCTTTTTATGAGCAAAGGATGCAAAAAGGGTGGAACCCTAAATTTGGCGAGATCGAAAATTCCATCTACTCTCTCACTCATCCTTCCATCTCCCAAAGGCGGTCTGTACCAGCAGATCACGAATGAACCTCAGGAATCGACCGGAATGCAAGAGTATGAACGTGAAATGATTATTGCTGAGAGAATGTGACTGATTTATGACTCGCCTCATCTATGGGATCATTGAGCAGGAAGCGTTGTGTAGGAGATGTGAGGAGCAGAAGTAGGACGAGAAGGTGTGCAGCTCAAAAATAAAGCGATGAGACTCTGGGGTAACGTGTCAGGGTCATCCTAAGCAAGACCTCAAATTCTTAAGGACTGTTGAAGCAGTTCGAGAAGTACTCTGATGGCTAAACGGATCACATACAAACCAATGGCGCACCATGGCGATTCTGACGTCCTTTTAGATTTCAGCAAACAAGTGCCCGCGCCGTGCTTTCCCCATGAATCTACGAAGAGCCAGTATCACGGCCTCTTTTTCTTTTTGAAAGGAGAGAGTTTGGTTTGCAGCCATGACTCACACGACGGAAAACCTTTCACGTTGCCTGGAAACGTGGAGCCACGAGCCAGCCCACTCGATCGGATCTTTCGAAGGGAAAGCACCTCCAGTCTCTCGTGCTGCGGGCGGTTTGAAGAGAACGCGGTTTCTCGGTGGTGAGACGAGCGGACTGGTTGAACGAAGTTTGCAGCCAAGGCGACAACGATCTCAACCCAGCACGAATCCGTCCAGCATGATGCGGAACGCCTGCATACATAAAAGGCGTGACCCGTTTAGAGGAATATACTTCTGAATGCCTTCATTTTTCTTCAATTCGGTTGGCAAAGAAGGAGAGTAAATCAGCATATCGGGGTGCAAAGAGGGAAGTATCGTGGAGCCAGAAGGAGATGCTCTTGAAAAAGCTGATCCAATAGATGCTCGTAGGAAACGCAGCGTCCTTCTGGTGACGCAACGTGTAAAGCGATGTTCCATTCATGGAACGCATGCAGCGAACTGTCAAAAATCACAGGTGTTTTTTTTACAGTCCACGGAAAGTCCAAGGATGCACTCTTATCTCGAACTAGGAGGAGGGAACTCGAGAGGTGTTTCCATGGATCTGTAAAAAATTTGGCACCACCAGCGTGGTGCTGCGATGAATAGGTGAAAAACCTTTGGAAACTCTGGTCAATGAATCGGCAGCAATCGCCACGAGACACACGCGGCGGGTTGACCAAGTTCCGAATCGAATCGCAAAACGCGAAGTGCAGATCTTTCACTCCTTCTGCTATTCAGAGCGAAACAGCTCCAGTTGGATGCTGACAGTGACGTGAGGAGAAACTTGGTTTCGTTGGGAGAGTAGGCGGCGTTCAGGTGCGCCCTTAGCAACACCGCGAAGAGCATGTGCTTTCACACGAGCATGACACAACGTGCGTGTCCAAGAGAGCTCTTGCTTGCGAGCTTTCAGCTCTCCGGGAGGATGTCTGCCCACGAATCCGCTGGATGCTTCGTTCGAGACCCGATGAAACGGAGGGCAGAAAGTTTGGTCAGCAACGGCGGCCTCACGAATCAATGGGCAATCGTGATAGCGAGTGTTGCTGGCTCATCGTCATACTTCTGTTTGGTCCTTCCTCCTCCGAAAGAAGGAGAGGGGGGGAGGGAAGAAAAACAAGCAAACAAACAAAGTGTGGTCGCGAACCACATCAGAACAGGAATACTTTCCTCGCCTTTCTTGTTAAGCAAAGGGAAGAAGTTTCGTGCGTACGAAATCCCACCAATTCGATCACAAAGACGCAAACTGTGCCAAAAATGCAGTCGGAAGCTTCGCGATCCTCGCTTCTGCGTGGTTGAACGTCGAAATGAGGGAGCGGGCGAGAGGAGGTGACGGTACCCTCTGGGATGCGCATGCGCAACGCTCGGTGTGCACATCGCAAGGTCCGGCAGTCTTGTAGCTCAGTAAACCCCACTGATTCACGAGAATTACCGCGGTTTCCAGGGAGCGCTTCGTTACCCGAGATTCACTGCTCACTCTCAATGATCAGAAGAGACGAATGTATCCGGGGAAAAAGCTCAGGAGTGGGGAAATCAAGCAAATAGAAAGCAGTTCCAAGTTCTCCAGCTCACTCGTTGAAATGGGTCCCCGTAGACGCGTAGGCACAAGGTCATGACAATCGGGCCTCTGAGGCAAGGGACACATGCTATAGTGTGGTGACAAACCCTTTGATGATCCCATCATCTCGATCGGCTCGATCTTAAAAACGCAATTCATTGCATGGGATTTATTTGGTAGCTTCCCAGCGTAACCGGGTCTGCTGATGGCCACGCAAACCGCAGTCTATGAAGAGCTATCGAGAAAGTTCCGACTCTTCCTTTGCAGTTTCCTTTTAGCTTCTATTTCATGTTCGTTTACTTTGGGAACATTCACTGGTGAGCACTTGCGAGAGTTTTGGTAGTTGTGGTCGCTGGACGCAGAGACTATGAGCATTTGCTCATGGTGATGCCCTCCAGAGTCCAGGTCAGCGTGTGCCATCGTGGAACTCCAGGAGAACCTTTTTCGTCCGCGGTGAGCTTTCAGGCTCTTCACTCTACGACATAGTAGCAGAGAACGAGGAGGAGAAGGAGAGCTTATTCCACGAAGTCTCTTTGGTTGCTCAACAGACCTCGAGGCAACTCCCCCACTGCTCGCATATGAAAGTGATGCCATAGAAGGAGGGAAAGGCTATCTCTCCGGTTTGGGTGCTGCGACGGTGACTAGAGGAGAGTCGAATCCGAAAAACCGACCGCCTCTTAGCCCTCAGGCCCGTGCTCTCGTGGTGATAAGCAGTTCGTCGCCACAAGAGCAGTGGCGACGCCATCTACTTCTAAACCGCTTCTTCTTTTTCAATATTTCTTGCTAGAAAAGCGTTCCAATTTGAAAAGACGCATTCCTTATGATGGGGACGAATGATGAGGGTTGTATCCGGAAAACGCGCAACTGAAAAGTGGGAGTGACCCCATCCTCGTGATCATCTTGTTTTCGTCCCTGGCAACCACAACAACGCAAGCAAAGATCACCAAGAGAAATGGGTAAAGGAGCGAGTAGGGTGTTTCCATTTTTCAGCAGAGGTCGAAAAAAGCAAGGAAACTGATCCGGGCCAAGGTGTCGTCCAGTACCTCGTAGAGTGCACCAAAGTCAAGCTGAATCTAAAGCCAAAGCCATACGGTAAGCCACTCTGGCTACGACCGAAGATTTGCATCACTTGATCAACTTCCTTAAGGGCAGAAAGTAGAAGCTCTGTAGAGTTACCCTGGAAGCAGCAGCCATCAGGAAAACGCTAGCTCATGAAGCTGCCACAAGAATATCGGCAGAGCAGGAAGCCGAGCAAAGCTTTACGCTTGGCTTAAAAAGCCGTCTTTCTCTCAGGTCTCTTTGCGCAAGAGCAACGAAAGATCTTCCTTCATCCCTTCTGGATCCGCGTGCCTCTACGGCCCTCAGAGCGCGATCTACTGGAGTCGGATTTTGCTACTCCCTGTGAAGGAGGCAGAAAATTTCGCTGGATCGCGAGTGATCCCCCAAAACGGGAGCAGTACAGGAAGTGGGCGCTCAAGTCTTACCGCGAAGGTGTACGGGGCAAAGAAGCAAAGCCAGAACGAGCAGAGGCACATCGAAAAGCTGCGGAGTTTCCTCGGGGAGGAGGCTGTTCTCTCCAGAGCTCGAAAAAGTCGCTCTCTGACTTACTCCCAGAGAGACCAAAGAGAGACGGGCATCATCGTGCATGTGTTCGTTAGCTCGCTATTAGCGACCGCTCCTTCTCGTTAAAGGGGCCCATCTCCTGGTGCCTTCAGCGATTGCCTTTGTATGGAACCTTCAAGTTTCGCTCCTCTCCCCCCCTTGAGACTCCCAAATGTGATTGGATAATGCGATTGATCGACTGGTGCGCGTATGAGAAAAAGAGCAGCTGGAAAAGAGTATCAGTCAAGCAGAAGCTAGATGGGGACCGCGGAATCTGAGTGTTGCTGGAGCCATCACGAGACGAGCTTCCTCAATGAGCATGCTGCTGCTCATCTGGGTAGCCCCCATCGTCCGGGAATGGAGAAAACAGTCGTGCGAGCACGGAATCCTCAGAGCTGCAAAAGAGGGAAGTTAGAAGGGTGCCAGTCGACTCTAGTAAGTTCACAGAGGTCCCAGCAGCAAAGGTTGAAGGGGATGCTCAGAACAGGCAAACGAGACGGTCACCTCGGACACCACCCTGTGAGCGTAGGCAACAGACGCGTAGGAGATCGATAGTTCTTGGGATTCCTCCCCGTACCGGCCACTCATATCAGATGAAGGGCAAAAGGATAGGGGTAACTTTCAGAGGAGAGATTTCAGCCCGCAGCTGTATTTCCAGGAGCGATTTCTCTGCATATATCTCATAGCCATTCTTGTCTTTTTCCAGAGTGGATTTATCAGCACCGAACGGTGAACCCCTCCGCCCCATTTCTCGGAAGGGGAGGGATCACTCTCCGATCCTCGAAGGGGGAGCGTAATACCTCTCCTGGGAAACCAGCATATGGAAGACGTATACACAGCTACTCAGCAAAGGAACTAAGATGCTTGAAGATCCCGCGACGGCGCGGAGATATCGGGGGGAGATGATTGCCGAGGACATCGGATGCAGCGCTAAACTGCCGCAGTAAGCCGTTTTTTAGCGGAAGCACCGGGACCCAGCCCTGCCTGCATCAAGAACAGAAGTCATCTTGATTTGGAGAACAAAGAAGAAAGCTGCTTGATAGGTCATGCAAACAAAGAATAAGGACGATGATCCATCGTACCACGCAGACTGCATCCCGGGGAATCCCGCTCCGACCGGGGGGCCAACGGATTGGATTCTACAAAAATGCTTTTGTTAAGATGGCAGGAAATGGGAAAAATACAGATGAAAACAACGCCGAAGAAGGAGGGACGCAACCTGCTGAAGTCGAGTGCAGGATGATACTGAAAGAATCATGGCGTTCAGTTCCTCTTTTTCTTTCCCGACATCGCGTACCCACCTCTCGCAGAAACTTGCCAAAGCACTCGTAGGGGCAAGAGCAGATGAACGGACCCTGCATTGGAACCGCCTCAAGAACGCTGAACGCGCAAACATTTGCAAGTGGCGCCTGCTGGATTTCCAAGGTGCGACTTGAAAGTAAATCCGCTGCCACGGATACCTGCTCCCAAAGATCCAATCCGTTTCGTCATAAGGAAGACCAAGAGGAGGATTTTTCTAGGTTCCACACCAAACTCTTGACAGCAGACAGATGAGAGCAATAGGGGATTCCAGGAAGTGCCGTTTCCTTTTGTCATTTTGTCTGACTGCCAAATCGAAGGGTTTCATCTCGGAGACAGTGCACCCTTCTTGGAAATTCCGGCTGAACTGGCCGTCTTTCCGCATCGCAATTCTACTGAACCGCGCGTGATACTAGGGTCGCAGACAAAGGAGACGGGAAGCTTCTGCGCGCGGTTCTCTTATCCTGGAATCCCTCGCTTCCGTACAATCTAGCACGCGGATTCCACGGGTTACCTACGGATGGACCAATGATGATCCATCGGGGAGAACTTCACCCTATTTGCATGAGGAGAAAGACGAAAGAGGAACCCCTGGAAGATCTTCCGAAAAGCTCTGGAGGCTGGTAGGCGGCCACAGTTAAGCATGCAGGAGCTGAACTTCTGGATGAAACACGTTCCGAGATCACTCCTTGACCCTAGGGACAGCATGGACACGGAAGAGCTTCCGAGCTCCTTGTGAACGCAACGCCGCACGTTTTTCTTCCATGCTCTCTCCACGAGCGTTCGCACTTTGAAGATTTCCAGAGATGCTTTGGCTTTCCCGTTGAGGAGAGAGCTTTGTCAGGAAGATTCGAACACTCAGCCTGCCTCTCCGCACCGGGAATTTCTGCATTGCGCCTATTCAAAACTGCTTGCTTGATCTTCGGCGTCGCGTGAGGGATTAAGGGTCGGTGCTCCTCTCCCGGCACGACTTGACTACGTAGCTGTGCGCCCGCGCCTCGCTGAGACGACGGCCTATTTTGCCGGTGCCACACTCAATGGTCTAAAATGAGTGGCAACCAGCCGTCTCGAATCAAGTATCGACGAAATGATTGATCCTCAATTCATAATAGCCTAGCTGTCTGAAGCAAAGGCAGTAGAGGGACTCTTTTCTTCGGTTCCATGCAGAGCTTGGAGTCCCAGAAAGCTGTGTATTACGAGGACTTGTGACTGTGATTAAACGCCTGGATCGAGGAATCGACACAGGAAGCCTGCTTTCCATTCAAGACGTCCTAATGAGGGTGATGCAGCAGCCTTGTGGGGCATTTGGGGGAATAGCTGCTTTGAATCACTGGCAGAGGTCGTTGGTGCTTCAGAGGAAGTGATCAGCAAGCAAGAAATGAGAAAATGCCGCAATCTAGGAAGTGGAACAAAAATTTCTGAAAGTTTCTGGGGACGAACTGCAACCCACATCCTGGTTTAATTCAGTTTTATCTCTGCATCCAAGCCTGCATTTTCGCCGCTTTTGCGACTTCCATCAAAAACTTTGTCTGGACTCCTACCACCATTTCGCTTAAGGGCGAAACCTGCATCTCACATGACATACTCTGTCACGCCGCTCCCTGAACTTGAAAATAGCAAATGGGATCGCTGCCAACGTTGCAAGAGATGGCTAACGAAATGGACAGGATGGACTTTCCCGAGTTTTCTTATCATTTCACATCGAGTTCTCTCTCTCGAGACAGTGAGCTGTCCAACTTCAGATCTGCAAGTAGAGCTTTCAATTTTGCTCACGGAGGAAGGATCCCTACGGTGTTTCCGACTATCGAAAGTTTCAGATTACTTAAGTACTTGGAAAATTCCCTTATTGCATCCAGCTTTCTGATTATAGTTTAACTTGCACGAAGCGGTAGCGAGCAACCTCTTCAGCTCTGAAAAAACATGAACCTCAGAGAAAAGAGCATCAGCAACAAGTTGCTTTCGCAAGGATGTGATCACCTTCCGGTGAGTCAAGCATCCGTTTTCATGAAGATGAATCATCGGAATGTTTCATTTCCGAAGCTTCTTAAGGATTTGGTTCTGCATACGGAATCCACCTTCAACTCTTGCTACTTCCCAGTCGATGCGAGGATATACATTCTTTCTTTCTTCAAGAGTGCGGTTCTGTTTCCACGGAAACCCTTCCTGCTCTCGAAAATCAAAAGCCAACGATGCTCTGAGCCGAACAGTCATCTCTGATGGACTGGAATCGAAAAGTTGGCGAAAATGAAACGCTGTGACTTTAGTTACTGATAACCTCCTACTCATTTACGGACACCTACCTATCCACCGCTTATTCATAACCACCCCATTATGTAACCGCCGAGCTATCACCCTCATTCCTCAGCTTTCCTACTGTTTCAACAAACTGCTGCTATGGATATCGAATAGTCCCATGCCAAATTGCACTTTCCGTAGACAGCGGCTCATCACCAGCATAAAGCCTTTCTTCCTACGTTCCCAGGTCCACCCATAAACGAAAGTGCAGGAACGGGATACTCTGCACTTTCAAGACAATCACGACAGCAGCCTATCACCCTCCTAGAAGACCCGATAAGATGAAGGTAGTTTCATATAAATTCAAGTCTGATAGATGAGGGCGATTTCTCCGCGTTGGAAACGAAGCAGCGAAGAGCTGCTTGCGAACAGTCCTTCAGCAAGGACAGGGAATGACAACGTTAATCATCCAGGGACCCTACCGATCCAACAGGCCGTAGATTCTTCTCGCATATACGGAACCCTGAAGCGCGTATCCTTACAATGGGAGCGCCTTTGGAAGACACTGTCCAAGGCTTCCCATTTCCAATTTCGTTCGCGATCGGGTTCCACGGAAAGTCACACGAATCGCTCCCGTGAATCAACGAAGCTCTGTTCGAACGGCAGAGCTCCACCAGTTTCTCAGTGCCATCCCTTCAGGATGGAGATGGAAGCAGCTTCCGGTGCCTTCCAGTTTGGTGCATCAAAGATCCCCATTGCAGACCCCTCCAAGACGAAATGGGATGAGGGGAACAAACAACAAGCATTTCGGAATGCGTTTTAAGGAACCGCTTGCAAGAGAAGAGACTTGCTTTCTTGAGAACCGGATCGCCCCATCGGAAGGAGTTTGGCGCGATAGATGCCAGACTACCGGTTCCTAAGCAATAAAGGTGAGAGACGGCGAGACTTCTTCGGCGTGACTTCTCTGACCAAGTCTCTCCGCTCATAGAAATCAGCGCGCTCTTCAAGATTCTAAGCGTCTAACCTTTTGCAGAACAGGCAGGGTAATCTCACGTAGGTTTTTTTCCATCTTCTCCATGGAAGGGAAATGGCTGGAAAGAGGGGAAAAAAAAAAAGTATTACCGAAGAGCAGAAAGCATGGGAGACTACAGTATTGCATGTCAAAACCTCATCCACTCTGGTTACAACAGAAAGCACACTGAAGCAATGAAAGAGTTTCACACTTGCAGATAAGAGAAGAACGTCATCATTACCATGTGATGATGCAAAAATCCCGTCCACTTCACAGATCACTCTATTGGCTTTCGCACACGAGAAGACGACGTTCTGTATGGGAGCAAGGAATATTGTCATGGCAGCGAACGCCGTTTCATGGTGGCGAGCCCGGTCTCCTTTTCGAAGCATGGCTTTTCCGAATCAAGAGCGGAGGCCCCTTTGGAGAAAAGATGACCGATCTATCAGTCAAGGCGAGTGTCCCCTCTTGCTTCTCCATTCGAATAGGATCCTCCTTATTCCTCACAAAGCAGCAAGGGTGCATGCTCCTCCTCATGCTTCTCAGAGTGCCTGAAAGCTTTCTTCAATTGGCTCAATTCATGAAGAAAATCGTGTTCGGTTCCTGTTTGCAGGTCAAAATCCTCCGTGGCGCCGCATCAGAGCCCATTTTGTCAAACGACTTGAGGAAGCCTGAAAGCAATTCCCAGTGGATCGAGGCTTGTGCTTCTGCGTTTGCATGATTACCCGGAGCGAAGCTTCGTTTCACGAGGTCCACGCGTGCCCTCACTCTGGAATGGCCGTGAAAAGGGGATCGGTTTCCTGCCTTTCGGAACTACGGCCCTCGCGCAGTGGGGAATCCTGTCTCGTTTAAAATGTTCCCTGTTCCCTATTTGTCGCTGCTACAGCAAAGCGGCCGTACTTGCTTTGACGAAGAGGATTTTAGCGAAGAGGTGTGCGTCATCTGGGAATCGCCAAATGTGCCGCTCGGATCTGACGAACCGGAAAATAAAGAGTTCTGCCTCCTGAATTTTCGGATTCATACAGGAAAAAGAAGCAAATGGGCACCCGTCTGTGCCGCTTTCTAACTCCTTCGGGTGTTTTCGTCCACCTGCTGATTATCCACCGATCCCTGCTCATCCTTGCTGCTGGTTCAGAAGACCTCAACGAACGTGTACGATTCCTGTGCTGGCCCGACATAGTGCATCCGGGCAATTCTTGACTTCTTGCACGCTTGTTGCTTGAGGATCTCGTATTTCCGCCCACCGCCCACACGAGCCCACAGTCCGTTTGAGTAGCCCTACAAAAAGTGGCGCCAGCTGGATGTGCAAAGAGGTGCTCGACATGAAGAGCCGTTCACGTCCATCCTCAGTTAGTTGCGAAGTTTCATCTTCTCTACCGAGGGACATGAGCGTTTACGCTTCATCAACTCTATCGGAGAAGTGACCCAGGGAGAAAATAAAGGCCCAGAAATTTGTGCGAGTGGAAATGAGAAAAATTTAATTGTTTGAAGATGGAAGATGTTCGCTTCAAACCGGCCTGTCACAGGAGGACGACTCGAGATTCAGATGGGATCCGGTGTTCCAGAACAACGATCCTGCACAACATCTCCTGCTCGCATAAGAACCCGGTCCATGCTTGAAAAAGCTTGCCAGCAACAAAGGAAACGAAGCATGAGAAATCATCCCTCCTCTTATCCGGAGGATGAGAACCAGTTTTCACTGAGAGTGCTAGTAGGGCCTCTAGGAGCCCAAGAGCCGAAGAGCCTCGGGGTGCACGCAAAACTCAACCCCGGGGAAAAGGCAGAAGAAAGCACCCAGAAGAAAATGGTGTGGACCAACCAACATCCAGCATAGCCAGGCCTCCAGAAAACGATGGTGCTCATTCCGGAGAGCAGCTGTCAGAGAGCTTCCTACGGGACGGCGAGATGGTGGAAATTGATGGCGAATCCCCAGAGAGTGCATCTACTACGCCAATGAGAAAATATCTAACGTCGTGGAGTTCTTTGTGTTGCCAGGATGCCAGATGGGCGTCAGAAACAGGCTGAGCTCCCTAAGTCACGAACAGTTGTCAGTGACACGCTCTGATGCTCTGATATTCAATCTCCTAGAGGCAAGAGGTTTCTCTGGAAGTGAACGTCTCGAAGAAACCAGCAGGAACTAGCGGCATCGTGAGGCAGACGACCACCCATCTGAAAGCCGAGCATGAGAACCGGGGTGTCCCGCCCCCTTCTCGAATTCCGTGGTCCGCGGAAAGATGAATATCTGCTTTCAGAAGATCGTTAGCCACCGGGCCGTAGGTCACGAGCGGATGCTAGCCGGAAGCACTGGGCGATGTTTCAGGATGTTCCAGGAAGCGTTCAAAAACAGGATACAGACAGGACAGCATGGCAAGTGGAAATATAGGGGAGATTCTCTGGATTCTCATATCACACACGGAAATCACACGCTCCAACATAGATAAATCCACGTACGAAACCACCTGACACTGACCTCATGATGCTTTTCAGACTTATCCCTTTGGTAGCTGATAAAGACAGGCATATTTTCTGTGCTCCCTGAAACAAAGTGCCCGTTATATACAGAAGCTAATAATAATAATTATTTTTCTCATTATAAAAGGTCTTTAGAATAAATTGTGGCGAAAGGGGGACAAATTCAAGATCGAAGATGTTTTGGATCTATCGATCAGGATACAACGGAAGCAAGGTGATGCTGATGTATTTCTTATACATTTCCCGCTCTTTGCATATCTTTGTGTGCACCAGATGTAAAGGCTGTTCTCACGAGAAACAAAAGAGGGATTTTGGATGAAAGAGGGAATGTAGATTTGTTTTCCCAGTTACTTTCGAAAAACAGCCGCAGAGGTGTGTGTGAACGGATATGTGTGTTCCACACGCACTCGCTGGATGTTCAAGTGACCCGATGCGTCGAAGCTGATGATGAGTAAATCACCAATGGAATCGAGTGGCGTTCTCCAATAAAAGTTTTTCAAGGTCAGCCAGGATGAATTCTCAAGGGCGTTCAGTTCAGGAGGCAGTTTACGAAAAGGTTGAAACTTCGAACACAGGCGACTCGAAGGCTCATGAAACCCCCTGTGGTTTCCAGGAAAAATCTCCATGAATATTGGCTAAGGACCAGTTAACCCATCTTCCCCCGTGTTTGCCTTTAGGAGGCCCCTCTGAACAAGTTCAGAGGGGCCCCGTAAACGCAAATACGCCGGGAGGGCATCGGGAGAAGAAACAGACAACTCCACGAGAAGAAAGCGACGGAACCAGGAACAAAACTGGACGAAGGCATCTTGAATTACTGAGATTCCGACTAATACAGAAACAGTCGCTTTCTCACCCGGATGTGCACTTATGGAAATAGGGTTTCAGTAGGGAGGAGGAGATAGATTCGATTTCGTCCTCTCAGTCCCATCTTCTTTGGAGCTGACGCAAACTCACCGGAATCTGCCTTTACCAGTTTGGCACAAAGTCAACAGGTAGGTCACGTTGGTCAGGAAGCCGGATTTTCTATTTTGTTTCGTGTTCCAATGTTCAACCAGAGAGGATGCACTTCGTGCATGTGTTCAATGTCATTCACTATTTCCAGGAGACTCAGCTTCATGATACCAGGTGGTCAAATCAGATAAATTGTGGGGACAAAAAAAAAAAAAAATCTGTTGGCTGACCCCTAACCCACTGACCCACTTGCGAAAGTCAAATCAAACCTGTGAAGAAGAATGACTTTAGCGCCGGCGAATTCCTCTCGGTCGCCACAGCTTCCCACCATCAAAGTCCGAAGTTGTGCTTTCAAGCGTTACTGATCACTTCGGTGTTCAGTGATCCCTACAGGTACATCCATTTGAGAACTTAGTCTAAATCAATGAGTGGCATCCGACTGTTTCCTGGCTTGGAAGAGACAGGGTCACTGTGCGCAACTGCGAGTACATCCTGGCAATCCACTGACAACTACCACAGTTGATCCGTATCTGATTGCCAAGCATTAACTCATCGGGTCCAGCGTCCAAGAGCTGAGAGAGAACTCGGACGCTCTGTATAAAAGTTGCATCTGAGATTATGTCCGGTGGTTCTGTAGTTGCGAGTTTAGCGTCAAATGAAACTCATTCCTTTTCCTACATCGAACACCTTGAAGGATCTTCTCTTGAAGACCATGAGCATTCTCGTTTCAGTCTCCTTTCACAGGGAAAGCGAGCAAATGTGTATAATTCCAAATGCATATGGCGGTAGGCGTGAAATCCAAGATGTATGAACAGAAACGAATGTGTACATATACGCGTGGTTCAGCATCGTGATTTGGTGTATCTTATGGAGTACACGGGCGTGTATCGAAAACCGTGTGATTCAGTGCGATCGAAAGTGCGTCGAAGGACGAGAATCTAAAGATTCGGTAGAAATGATACGAAGTATTCCTTCTTACCGTTTTTCTCCATAGGATGGCCCGAATTTGATGCGTATTCCCAGTAGTTGCAGATACTATCACAGATAAGAAGAAAGGTTCATGATCTGCATCCACACCGATGTAATTCTCATGCACTAAAACATAAACAACTCACTAGTGTCATTCAACATGTGCGATACGGGAACGACTTTTCAGAAGCGCTGTGAGGGATCGGATTCATGCGGACGCGATTAATCTTGACGCTTCCCAGCGGCCTTCGGGGTACTTGATCGAGTTCCCCCAAACTGCAGCAAACAGAAATAAGAGAGATGTAGCGCCTAACAGGAATTTTAAAAAAAATGAACAAGTGCATCGAGGTGCGAGGAAACTTCCAGCAAACTCCGCATGCTGCACGCTGGGCCAACGGGAAGATCGCTTCGCCTCACAGCACTTCTGATATGCGATCCCATTTCGATGAAGTCGAAAAAGTTCGCACGCATTTTCGCTGAACTTTGCCACGGAAGTTCCTCTTAAATTCGAAAGAGGCTTGAAGACCACGCCAAGTTCTTAGGGCTTACAGATGAGAACCACCATGCTCACAGCAGCCATCCTGCTGAAAAATGTCTTTGAACGAGACACCTCAGGGAGTCGTCCACTGTTTCATGCAAGCATGCGGGAATGGCCCTCCCCACTCCTCCCCCCCATCTATCCATCATCTACGAAATACAAAAAAAGGGAAATATTCGGTATTATTTTGATAGATGTTTATGTTGATATTTATCGTTGCTTCATCGTGAACGGGAAAAGTAATCCATCTTCATGTCTAACAGGATCGGATAAAGCAGCAAAAGCAATTTGTCTCATATTTAGATGGTTTATTCATCGCGCGCGAAGAAGTGCGTCCTGAGCTTTGGCATCATCAGATTCGTCAGGGAATGAGCGAGGTTCCCTCTGTATCCGTCTCGGAAACTTCGCCTCCGCAGGGATGGGCAGCATCAGCATGCCGACTGCTGCCCTATCCGCGTTCCCTGTTCGGAGATTCAGCTGGACGAGCATTAGCTGTTCGGCAGACCAGCGAGAGTCTGGTGGCTTAGCGACAAGAGCAATTATGAAAGCAATTATGAAAATGCTCTTCCGTCAGTGCTCCGCGATTTGGGTTACCTTTCGAGTCCACGAGAGGGATGGGGGGCAGGGGGAGGGGAGAAGGGCAGGGGGGGAGGGGGGGAAAGCGTAATGAACTGTTTTGCTGGCCGAAGGGACTCCTTGCAGCGTAGCGAACAGCACGGGATAGTATCGCGCGCGCCCGATGTACCTTCGCGGATCGTCCGGTCCTGTACGGACGGCGACTCTCGACAGCCAAATTGTTCACCCGAATCGCGAGCGCCAACTGTTTGCCAATCCGCCCACAGAGGAACAAGTGTTACGTCATTGACTGCGGCCTGTGTTTTCGACGCGAGATGTGGTTCTCGTTACACATGGAGCTTCCTTCTGCGAATGCTCTTGAAGCGCGCCGAGCGACGCCATCCCTTTAAGGACTAAATTCCTCAAAAGAATCGCTCCTGGACTCTTTCAAGCCGTCTGTTGCCTCTCGGCCATCAACCAAACTCCATCCGTTCTTCACGAGAGATGCACTGGATTTACTTACAGTTTCCAAGGAAATGCTTGAAGTACCATCTTGTTTGGTATTCTGGATTTTCAATGACAGGTGTTCCCGGCGAACTGAAGGACTAAAAAAACAAATGTAAGATACCAAATGTAAGGTGAGTGCATATGCACACACGTATATTCAATATGTATTTTCTCTTCAGCTCAGAGCATTGCGAGTCATGGCGCTCACAACACTAGAAAGAACACCGGTTAAAAAAAACAAACAAAAAGAAATCAAGAGTGAAAGATTAATAAATACAAAATTTCAAAAGACGAATTCGCGACCGCGTTGTTTGTGAATAAAAATAGGCTTTTTCCTTTTTCGCAACAAGATCAGATCTGCAACAAGCCCGGCATCTCACGCCCCATTTATCTTCACAGATAAATTGATCGGCACACCTGCCTCGTTTTTTACGGCTCGATTTCGCCCTCGATCTTTTGTTTGCAGTGTGGACTCTTCTAATCTGGAGATCCTGATGTCTCAGTGTTTGTCTTTCACGGATGCGCAAACAAACCCTGGCTGTTAGCAATCAGCGACCCAACCGTCGGGCTATAACTTCATTTTCGTTTCTGGTTCTTCAGGTGCACCTTGTCATTCGCGGTGTTCCTCGATCGGGTTAGGTGCGGGGCGCAGTGCTGCTCAAGGAGATGCTGTCGCTCAGCCCAAATAACCACACTGCATAGCCCTCCTCGCGCAAAGTGGCCTCAGAACGAGCCTCTCTTTCAGAGACTTGTGGCTAATATGAGTAGGAAGCACCGGATGCGCTCGCAACCGCACTGCATCCTTTCTCTGCTCGAGGATCCGTTTCTGCTGATTCAGGTCTTGTTCTCCATCCGACCTACTATCGATCCGTACAATAGTAGGAAGCGGAACTCCGTTCATCAAAAAGAACCGTCCCAGAAGCATCTCTCCCCCTCCTCTCTCTTTCCCTCTTTTCCTGTATGCTGGTATCAACAACTGCGGCATTCATCCATGGTGGGGGCTCGAGACGCAACTTACTGATTTGTACGCATGCACTTCCGTATACGATGAAGAGCACACGAAGTGTTTCTGGCGAGGAAGAGGAGAAGTGGGAATCCCGAGATCCCTGTCAGGAAAACCTAAACAGAGCGTGCAATGAAAATCAAGAGCTGGCATCCCAAATTGTGCATCACTGCCTCGTGAGACGAGAGGGCATTCCAAATGCTGGTTCGGAGATCACGTACGCACCACGGATCCGAGAAGCTCCTTAGCTCTTTGCTTTAGGTAGAAGTCCCAGATTCTTGAGATCATGATCGTCATGGAAGCTCCATTAGAAGGGATGAAAAGTAATGTGAGTCACGGAATATGGCTGGAAGGATGTGAACGGAATTTCCTGCCCGAATAACAGCTGAATGCTCACTCCTTGGAGGAGATTGGCAATTGCAACGCTCTAAATGACCTGCTTTTTATAAAAATGCTCTTGAGCTCGCAATGAAAGACTGCTGATCGAAGACGAAAAACGGGAGGGGTGATGATTTGGAAGTCTTGACTCTGAGGTTATGCCTACCGGGAACTGATGTTCGAGCTTCGGTGGCGACTTTCTCGGACAGACAGCCGCAGATTCCTAAAAAAGAGGCCTCACTCCTCGAATCGATTCGATCCTTTGCTGATACTTGATCGTTACCTACTCGTAAACGTCCCTGATTCATTTTTTTAATGAATTTTCCACACCTCGAAAAGTGGACTGAAATAATTGCCATTCCGTCTTGCGTCCACCTTCTTTCAATCTCGCCGAAAGTCAGTAGTGACCTGCCCTTGATTTCCTTATGCAGAATGACATCAGAACTTTTTTTCACAGTCCCAGGTCAATGTGACTGCACTGAAGATAATGATTTCCAACTGTTTTGGAAACGTGCGATTCCCTCCGAAGACAAACAGCACAAGGAGAGGTCAACTCTATTCTCTAGCAGGTCCTCTTCACTGTAAGCCAGCGGATTGATATGTTAGCGACATACATAGGTTCATGTCAAGCCAGTATTTCATCTGAGCTGCATCCATTCATTTTCGATTACTGAGTCAACTACTACCACATTCTGTCTTTTGAATTAGCGTGACCCCGAGAAACACATAGCTTCAACCAAGTGACGTAATCCCTTGTATGATTCGCAATGCAACGCGGAATACTTTTGCCTCCTATCAAGTAAAGTGGTTGTACGTGACAAAACGTGGAGCTGTGCTGCGTTCTCCAGCATTCACTACTGAGCAGCCACCACTTTGTTTCCTGGAGGGAACTCTCTCGCCTGATCTTCAGGAGTGGAGATTCAACATGCGCCACTTTCGGAAAAACCTCCAGCCGTTTTCGTTCTATCTTGTTTCGTAGATTCTTACTGCAGTCGCTCCGTCGCTCTGGCATTCGCTTCATCCTTCAGCAAAGTAAGGAAAAATCGATCGACTGTGCCATGATGTAAGGAAGGGAGCAAATAAGAAGATTCGTGTTTTGTCCAGTGCATTTGTATCTACATATCCAGTTTTGCTACGATTCGAAAATCCCTAGGGCTCCAAGTCGGATTCCGGGCTCTCGCAGCAAATAATCTGCCTTTGGCAACCTTAAAACTTCATTCAAAAAACTTCTGAAGTCACGCCTTCTGATTACACATTAAATGGTGAAAACTTTTGGGCTGCTTTTTCCTTATTCGTTATCCGTCCCTTGGACTCCACTGGGCTACTAGTGTCAGGAAACATTTCCCGCGACATGGAAATGCTTTCTAGCTTGCTTCACAAAGTGCACCTGCTCTGAATCCAGTGGATGCCATTCTGAGAGGCGTTTACTGTACTCTTTCTAGCGGTAAGCTCCAGGGCTGAGGCTGAAGGTTTCATCCCCCTTTCCGGGAAACCACTTCTCCGGAAATCGAAATTTTCAAAATTCCCAAATACGAAATCTGCCAAAGCATCATGTGATGTGCCCTGTGATCGCCGTCCTCATAGATGCTAGGTCACTCATGACCTCGCATTCTCTCAGCCTTTTCACACCTATTTTTTGGTGCTATTCGGGTCAGTTGGCTGAAATTTGGCTGACATTCCAATGCATCTCGGCTTCCACTGGCCCAATTTTCGCTCTTGCTTTCCCGAATTCGCAGAAATCGGATGGAACCGCTGATCTGCTTCATTTGTAGAAACAACGGAAACAGACCAGGATTTGGAAATCGTCTGAATGGATATCACGATTTTCCCAGATTCAGCGGAGTTGATTCCTTCTTCCAATGCTACGATCGCAGATTCCATAAATTCTAAGCTTGCCGTTCCAAAGCCGCTACGTCTTCGGAAGGTACGCCTGCGGATACGCATTCAAACCCAGGGATGATGGACAAAACAGATACAAAGAAGAAGCCATCCTGAAAAGTTATAAGCCCAACGATTGTAAAAGTGACCTGGAACATCGACTCCTTTCCCGGTACCTCGCAAGTGGGGTGCACCAGCGCTGTTCAGCAGTGAAGCACATTCTTTCTTAATTGTGAGCAGAAGACCGGAAACTGCTTTATTATTATTTTGCATAGCACTAAGGGGTTACGGATCAAAGAGACTGTTATTTCCACTTTTTCAGGTGAAAATAAGGGGATTTCAAGGAGCACTTCTCCGCGAGACGCCCTATGGGACCCGTGTTGCAGAGAAGTCATCATAGCCTACGAATCTGTCTTTAAGGGAGCAGGACGCAATCTCAAATGAGAGCGCGGTTTCAGATTATCTTTTCTATTATCATGTTTTTTTCAAATTCTGTCTTCAGTTTTTTTGTACCAAGTAGTCTTTGGAGCGTTTCCAGCAGAAAGAGCTAAGGAAGGAAATTCACGAGGCACTATTTAAAAATCAGTTCGTAAAGCGCCGTTTTACGGAGAACCCCAAGTGACGAAGAGCAATTGCACCCGATATGCCCGCAGATACAATTCCGTCATATTCTCGTCAATTAGAACTGTCTGTCGCAGTTTCCTACCTCTTTATTATCCGTAAGATTTTCACCGTTCTCAACACGAAACACCTGCTTTGAACAGTCATCATTGTCACTGCTGCTGACGTGTTTTATCTAAAAAAAAAATCATTTGTGATTTATGCTGAGACGATTTTTCTCCATCGACATTCGCAATCCAACGTCTTCCTCTCATCCCTCCATCCGCTTGCTTTATCCCATCATCTTTCTTTGTCAAAGATCAGCCAAATGTTCAGAGCATCCCGATCTTCCAAAAACTAAACACACGCAAGGTGTCGGGCAACTCGATCCCAGATCGCACATCTTGATCCAGAGACAGATCCAGACTTTTTGAGCTCGAATGCTCCACGATGAAAATAGTCACAGGATGCAATTCCGTGTAGATGATGACGCTCGATTTCGAGCACGCTTTTCTTAATGTCGTTTCTTAAGTGTACGTCTTGATACAACTAGGTGTCTACTTTTCGAAGGGATCTTTCTTTCTCGGGTTTAGTCTAAGAATGAGTCCATTCGTGGTTTAGAGGAAGAAATTGCATGCGATCAACCGTGCAAGAAGCAACCAGACCGTGCTAGATCCAGTGCAGGAAACAACCAGCTACAGTGGTAGCAGCAGGAATGCTTCATCTACCATGTTGTCACATTCCAGTCTGTTTCTCGTGAAATTAAGAAGCAGAAGTTAAGCTGACCCCTGGTGATCGGATGCTCTCACATTACCATCAGGAAATGTGATAGCAGTTCACCTTTTCCTCAACTGCCTTTTGAGAGCTGTGGAGAGTTTCTTCAATGCACTCAGGATTCCAGGTTTGTGCAAGCTTCGAGTCTGCGTTTGGAAAGCCGTGAGCGAAATTCCTTCGTCGTCCTGGTGATGATATGAGTCGCACGTACGTGCATCATGAAAGCTACAATAACACAGCACTACTCATCAGAAGCTGTATGCCGTTTCGTAACCGGAAGAAATCCAGGGACAGGGACAGGGAACACTCGTTGAGACTCAAAAGATGCAGTTTTCAGATCCCGTTTCTGTAATTTTCAGGTTTATTTCTCTCATCTTCTTCTTGTTATTTTAACTGTTTGAGGTCCATTGCCTGGTGATTCTTTCCTCTCTCTGCCCATTTTTTTCTCATTCTTTTGTTAATAGAAAGCCAGATATCACTGTGGTACATCTGCAAAATCCTTGATTGGAGAGATGGAAGTCACCCTTTTTCTCTCGTGCAATTCTCAGAGCTTCGGTTTCCTTCGCATGAGTTGCAAACATCGTTCGATCAAGTGAACCATCTCTATGAAAGCTGTTAGTTTACTAAGCTTCAGCAAAATGATGGAAACAGAATTCCAGTTCCTAGCACAAGTGCACAGAGATGATTCTTCAGTGACACATCCATCTTCTGGTTCAGCAACCTCTGCACCTGGTCAGACACGACTTCATATAACAATTTGTGCCTTCCAGCCCCTATGTCCATCTTAAGAGAGAGACATTAGAAAAACTGCAGGATGGTTTGCGAGCTTCAGAAGAATGGGCAAGTTCATATTCCGTCTTCATCTCTTTCTCCCTGTCTCCTTCATCTCTTCACGAGGTTTCAGAAAACGTTCTCTTAAAGCAGGCGCCACTAGGAATGAAATCACCTCCCCCCATATGAAACACTGTGTCACTGAAAGTCGCAAAGGTCGTCTCCCAGTTTTGAGGTCTTTCATCCCAGTTGTGAACACAAAGCTGAGGAATTTCCTTTTGTCATATCGTTCTGGTGGATATGCACGTCGTCCTGGGAGGAAGCCGTGGAATCAGGATAGAGACTGATGTGAGAAGCGAAAAAAAAATAAATTCCGAAGCTCTTTCCTCGTTCTTTATCCTTTTAAGACGGATGTTTACTCAGCTCAGTGCACCGAACATACGAAGAGCAACTGAGAATCTCGAAAACTGATTCCATGTAGTATTTTGAGAAGGGATTTTCCTTCCGAGACAGAGGGAACGAGATCGAGGAAGTAGCACAAACTTTCTAATAGCCTACATAACGAAGATGTTGGAAAAATGTCTTTGAAGGCTCGAAGGCACCCTTATCTTGATAACCCGCAGACCAAACTGCAATTCTAAATGTGAGGACGGCAGTGTTCCATCACACAGCAAAGAGCAAAAATGAAAAACTGTAACCGAAGAAGGGAAGGAGCAGTTTGAGAAAACTACAAAGAAGATGCATTTCAAGGAACAAACTTGCGCGGTTGAAGGACAGTTGTGGGAGAGAGCCGGAATTGAGGATTCAATCAACAGGTTCTGTTTAGTTCCCATCGCTGCGTTGCTCCCAGTGAGAAGGAACTACACTGGCAAGAGAGCTAACCTCCTACTTGCAGTTCCCTCATGGAGTTTTCCCAAAGTGAGAGGAGGTTTCGCGGAAAGTTGCAGATGAAATGTCCAAAGTTAGGGACAGATAAACGCAGGAAAATGTCCTCATCCTTCTAGAAACGCAGAGTGAAATGGAGATTCTTTCTTATCAGAGACCACGCTTGCGTGAGACGATAGAGTGAATTCAGGAACCGCTTCTCATCTCTGATTCTTTCATTTTTCCCTTTTCTAATTAAAAGTTATAATCCATCTCTTTTAAAGTACGTCTAGGTAATAAGACCCGAAGCATTTCTTTGGTCCATGATCTGTTCTCTCAAGAAGAGCGTGCCCTTGAGATCGGACGGTCAGTAGATTCTCATCTGTCCTCTGCTATGGCTGAATGGTATCTGAGGATAAAACTGGAACATGAAACTTCTCCTTGGGACAATCACGAGGCAGGAGAGGAGGGTAAGGTGCTCGGATGGCAACGAGTGAATAGAAAGACTTCTGTAGAGATGACCATCCTGAAACCAATCTTGTGAAAGAGGCGATTTTTTTCTGCTGGCCGGTATAACAAATTGCGTGGTAGAAAATTCAGGTTGGTCGCTTGATCAAAACCAGGATGGATCTCTTCGGCTTATCCATAATTCGACTCCATGTCTCTCTTCTCCACATCGCGTGGAGAAGTGCAGTTCACTCAGCGGCGTGCTCCTGGCAGTAGCGATGCCCTTGTGGCGCGCTCGTTGATTGTGACGCCCGAATGCTGTTCTTTCAGCTCCTACACGACTCTCCCGGTCCATAGGCAGATCTTCAGGGATATGGAATTCCCCGGACGATCCCTGCAGTTTTGGGATAACAGAGTCTTATCAAAGGGACACCAATGGATTGCAAAGTTCTCTAAAGTTCATCTTAATTTCCACTGATACAGAAAGGTGAGTCAATCGCTTTCTCGATCGAGGATTCTGCGTCCGCCTTCGATCGTGCAATACACAGCTCGAACACCGTTTGACACGAACCTCCATTCATCGGTCGCTTCCAATCACTTACCGCTTCGACGGAACCATAGTAGCGACGGCTGAAGATGCTCCTCCTGGACAAAATGTCGTCAGAAGAAGCTCTGGAAGGATAAATGACTGATTATTGTAAGAAGATGCACGAGGGAAGGGTGCAAGAAAGCTTTTTTCTTTTGTACTCGAGCAGGAAAAGGATGGCAGTGCGTGCACTCCCCAGCAAGAGCCCAGGAGTTCATGGAAGGAAACTGTACACCCCCCGCGAATGTTTTGTCAGGCACTTTAGGCAAGACGAGGAAATCAAAGAAACGATTCGTGGCAACAGGAGATCCGTGCGCTGCGCACGAATTTCACCGAAGGCCGCAGTCGGCAGGCTGAATTTCTGGAAGGAACCATTCGATACCACCGGAATCCACGGAAACGAGAACACTTAAGACACCTGCATTTACGGAATGCCTTCCTCACAGGGGATGAGAAGACTTTGGCAGCCAAAGTGAAGTATACCGTGGCAGCTTCACCCATATAGGGAAAGGTATTGTCGAAAGAACGATCTCAGGTCATTGTAAAGGAAACACAAGATCTAAACTGCTGTTTGCGAACTGTTTGATGGCCAGAAGAAAAGGAGAGAACGGGTGTATCAGTAGCTAGAAATGGCCGAAGAGCTTCCTGAAGGAGCTCTGCAGGTCATCTGCATAAATTCTCGTTAACTTCATGCGAGACTTCAAAGGCATCATGCAACCATTCCCATTCTTTCAAGAACAAGGTCAACACGTTTGGTAACATTTCAAGGAGATGGGCAGCCAGAATTCAGCAAGGAAAAAAAGGGATTTTGAATAAAGGAGGTTTTCCAGGAGTTCCTTCGGAGCTCGAATGGACCGTCGTCAGGGTCCCATCGATAGAGGGGGAGGTTTGCTGCTCTTGAGTGTTCCCGAGCAAAGCCTCCGTTGGAACTGAAGGAAATCATAGAACCGTCCATCGAAGGAGCCTGATGACCTTCCTCCCTTTTGCAGATCCTCTCTCCTTCTGATCCTCATGCAGGGGTTTGGAACGGATTCCTTTCTTCTCACCTCAACTCAGGGATGGACAAAAACAAAGAAAAAAGAAAAAACGCGAAGAGATCGAATTTGCATCCGCGGCCAATACCAGCTCGGGAATGCGCGGAAACCACGTTCCAGATTCGTTCAAGAGGGCGAAGCAGCGGGGATCAACACAAAGCTGGGAAGCGGAGGCGCTGGGATCTGCTTCCTGAGCGAGACTGTTCGCTCTGTCTCTCCCGCCCGCGGCCGGAGGATCCGCGAAATCCCCCTGGCTCGGGATCATCACCTGCGAAGAATCAGCAAGCTGTCTCGAAAAACAACGCCGCAAGAAGCGCAGCGTTCTGCGGGCATGCTGGACCGTTACTGCGAAAGCCAAAGTCTCCCTAAAGGACCAGTCGTGACAGTGAGATTTATCTTCTTCGTGTTTGCTATTTCTCAAGGCGAGCGGGTCCTGGGAACCGGCCATTTGCTTCGAGAGGAATAGGCAGTCTGGCGCAGTGAAAGTGAGCAAGGAGGACTGCTCCCTGATGAAACACACAGGCAGCAGCAGCGAACTCCACCATTCTCCTGTTTGCAGAAGCGTTAAACGAGAAAGTGCCTTGAGGCACCGACACGTGTCTCGAGATCATTGGAACGTTGAGCATCTCGCGGTAGGCCCCTATGAGGCAGGAATGAAGAGTCCGGAGCCATGAGCCGCCAGCAGGTGGTCCCAAGGCGACCAACGAGCGTCACGTCACGAAGTCGCGCTCTGGGCTTCGGAGACGTCACAGTGTGCCGTCCTATATGGAAGAAGTCCCAGAGGCTTCGAGAAAGGGGAGAGACAAGGTCCCGAGAGTAGCGAAAGCGAAAGAGCAATCTGGTGCAAGAAAAGCTCCATCTCCTCCTCCCTTCTTACCCCCCCCCCTCCCTTCATTTGTTCCTACAACTGCGGATGCTGAATTCCGGCCAGCTTCGTCCGTTGCTACGGATTCTGCGCGCCGTTACGGATGCCGGAACGTATTCACCAGAGTGATCCCTCCAAAGCAAACTTACCAGAAATCTCTCACTTTCGACCCGGGAATCACCCATTCTTAGACGCGGGGTGAGTGATGTGGGGTTGAGTGGCTGAGATCAGGGGTACCGAGTGCGGTAGCACCGTGGGAAATGCACGAAGTGCACCCTCAATCGACCCTTCTTTCCCGCCCGTGGGACTATGACTGCGAGCAGCTCCCTGCTCCTCACTTCGGGTTCGGTCCGCGCACGAAGAACCCTTAGCGAGGAACTTTCGTGGGGTTCCTCAGAACCCCATTTGGCGTCTCGGATGAATTCGAGAGTTTCCCTTGAAAGAAACCAGAAGAATCCCTAGCGAAAGACCTTCGTGGGTTCCTCTGGCCCACATGGCACCTCAGGTGACTCCGGGAGCTTCCTTAAAACGAAACCGGAAGTTCTTACAGATGAAGCTGAGCGCAGGGAGTTCCCATGAGACCAAAGATGGGGACTGGCGCAAAGTCTTCTGGAAAGTGAGAGTGCGAAGGTCTACGGCTACGAGGATGGATCTTCGAGAAGCACCGGTTCGCCTTGAAGGAAAGAGGAATGACGCTCGGGATTCAGCGCGCGACCTCCAGGCGAGGGAGAGAAAAGGGAGAGGGAGAGGAAGGAGGGGAAAGGGAGAAGAGTGGTAGGAACGCGCGGCTTGAAGCAGGAAGAGAGCCTCGCTGTGTTTGGAGAGGGAGCGCAAGTGCCACCGAAAGAGGTTGGCGGCGAGGCGAATGAGCGAGCACGGGACGCCCGAGAAGCCACCCAGCGGCAACCCTCGCTTCCTCCCTCCGAGAAAAAGACGCGCCCGAAGGGCGACTGGAAGGGAAGAGGGAAAGGGGTGCAGAGGACAGAAGAGGAAACAATTAGTAAAACAACATACAGAGAAGGTTCGTAGGAAGCCCTTCGAGGAAGAACTTCGGACAGCGCGTCGTTCTCGTTGATCCTTGGCAGCCCGACACTACCAGGGAAAAGGGACTGGGATCGCTTCCTCTGGACGCCAACCGCTTCCATGGCTTCGCGAGGCTTCCTGTTCCTCGTTCCTTCCGGTCTGGGGCCACGCCTCACTCCTCCCCTTGCAAGCTTGTCCTCAACTCTCTCTCTCTCTCTCTCCCACTCTCTCTTTTTCGTCTGCTGCTTTCTTTCCTCTGCCTCTGAGAGGTGACGATAGTCGCCGGGAAGCGAGGGCGAGGGTCGAAAGGGGGAGGGCAAAGGGATGGATGGGTGATTTCTGGAGAGCACTACGCGTGAAGATCCTCCACCCGATCGCAAGAGCTGCACTGCACAGATCTACGCGGCCGCACCCGCCTTAATTCAGACCGGGAGGGAACGCGCGTGGTTTCCCCATGCACCGGGCGCTGCTGATTAGGAGAACGAAAACAACCGACGCACGCACTCGCTCGCGCGCTCGCGGCTCCGTGATCCGCAATCCCGTAAGGTGATGAGTTCATTAGAAGAATTTTTTTTTCCCTTTTTCTCTTTCGTTTTCCGACTCTCTCCGCCTTATCCCGTATGCTTGGAGGACACGGCGCAGATGTTTCCTCCTCTCCAGCTGTACCTGCATTCTCCAGAAGGCAGAGAGAGCTGGGCCAGGGAGGCCGAGAGCGGATGCCTGGCAGCTGAGGCTCCTGTAGACAGGCTCGACCTTCTCTCTCCTCTTTCGCTCGCACGCGGGCGGGCTTCCGAGAGAACCGGGCGGGCCTCCTCCTCTCCCACTCTTCCGTCATTCCTTTCGGCGCGCGCCCGCCGAGAGGGCTTAGCGATCTTCGAGCGTGCCAGATCGCTTCCTTCTGAACCTCCGGGTCTGCATGAGGATCCCGGGCACCTTCCCGCGGCTGCTGGAAGAGGAGTGGGTGGGGGGAGGGGGAGAAGAAGCGACGAATGTCAAGGACCACGCGCTGAAAGACGTCCTCTCGGCTGCGCCGTCCTCCGAGAAGCTGCTCGGTCGCCGCGCGGGCTGTCGTAGAGACACCGTTCGCGTCCTCGCGCGCCCGCGCCGGGACAAGCGCGAGGTCCTCCGTTCACTCGGCACGCACGGCCTGCCGCGCGTGCCGAGTGAACATCTGGACTCCTGGTCGGGGGCGTAGGGACTTTTGTTTAAGGCGCAGCTACGCGCGCAGCTCTTTCCAGGAAGACGCAAAGCCGAACCGCCGACTGCCCTCGGCTTCCGCGGAAACGTGCACGCGCTGCGGACGAAGCGGGCACGTGCGGGGCAAAGAAACACCGTCTCGACCCAAAGGGATGATGGGAATCCTCTGGGGTTTCTCTTATTCGCTGCTTCCCTTGCAGCCTTTTTTTTTTCCGGGTTTTCTCTTTTTGGTTCGTCAAGTGCTGAAGAACCGTTCGCTTCCTTGGGAAAGCGAGGGACTCACGCAGCTATTTGACACTGTGCATCTACCAGAGTGCGCGTTACTCTTCAGGTTAGGGGTACCCCGGGAGGGGACCACCATCCTATGAAACCAAAAAAAGTTCCGGAGAAAGGAATCTCTCACGCTTGGGAGGAATCCTCGAAGGGAACCCTCCACCCTGGTTGTCTCCGAAGGGAGCCCTGATGGGAGCCTCTTCCTCACTCTCTCTGGAGAGACCCCCGGAGAGAACCACTTCTCCTTTCTTCAGCGAAAGGGGCTCGGAAAGGGTCCTGGAATCTCTTCTCCGGAGGGAACCCGAATGGGAACCGCTCCCTGTTCCCTCCTCCTCCGAAGAGAACCCCTTTAAGGGACGCTTCCCTGTTTCTCTGAAGAGTCTCTCTTCGAAGAAAGCAGCGCACTTCTGACACTCTGGGGAGGCAACCTTCGAGGGGGCATCAACCAGCTCCACGGTACGCGATGGTGTGGTTCCATTTTCCCAAGCAAAAGCAAACCGACTCTTTGAGTCCTGAAAGGATCCCGGAGGACCCATTTCCAATCCCGGCTAGTCGATGAGGGCTCTTGGTTTCCGGCTTCCACCAGTGCCGCATCGGAAGGAGAAAAGGACTGGGCGAGTGGATGACGGGTCAGCCCATTAACGCTGCGACCTCGAGTGCTCGACCTCATGGACTTTTGCGCTGGGACGTGTTACTGGGTATTCCGGAGGAAGACCTGCAGTAGCCCCGGTTCTCATGAACACCATCACCCTCCCCTCAAAGTGGCAGGAGTCGGCATTGCTGCTGCTGCACTGGAGCCTCCTGTGCAACGCCCGCCGGCATCTGTGAACACAGGTGTGTGTGAACCCAAACTGTGCAAGATGCGGAGTGCGGGAATCCTTCTTACACCTCCTAGTGGACTGTGGACTGTGTTGCCCTCCGGTTCCTATAAGGACGCTTGGCCACGATCCTTGGAACCCCCGGAGGCAATGCCAGAGACGTTTGAAAGCGCCTATTCCGGCGCGACGCCCTCACGCCGACGGCTTCCCTAGAAGCACTACGCTGCCTACTCAGGATCGTGGCCTCATGGAGCAATGCCAGAGGAGGCCAGAACGACAGGGACGCTATCTATTTTGCTGTCCTCTTTATGAGAACAGCGTCAACATGGCCCCATTAGGGAACCATAAAGCAGGAACTTGCCGGCATCCTTACGTGGATGCAGAGGACGTCCTCCAGCACACAGTTATTCCTTCCCGAACTCCCCCCATTTTTTTAACTGCATTTTTTGTTTGTTTGTTTTTCTTTTTGTTTGTCTCTCCTTCCCCTGTGCTGCCAAAGCGAACTCTGCTGACCTGAATGACAGATCCCGGCAAGTTCCTTTTCGTATCCATAAGTAACGTGGCAGGATCAAACGTACTGCCACAGACATGTAGGTTTGGAAATACACACCCCGACGTGACCTGGTGTCAACGAGTGCCACACTCGAATAGGCCAATCAGCATCATTTTGAATGAGGGAAGGGCGACTGGAAACCCACAACGCACCCCCGTCCTAGGGTCACGTGAGGATTCGAACCCGCAAGGTCCGGTGCCGGAAGGGACGGGAGCATCTCTTCTGAGAGCGGAACGCGACGCCGTCGACGCCTACGGCAGAGCTTCCTTCCATGTCCGAAAAACATTACTGAACCCAAGATCCTTCCTGGAAGTAGCCAAAAAAGCTGGCGTTAGAAACCGGGGGCTCACTGGAGGAGGGCCGATCAGCTCTGCGCGCGCAATCCTCTGGCTACCACGTCGGCGGTGACTGGAAAGCCCGGGATTCACAATCCTGGCCTTTCAGCAGCTGCGCTCCGCAGGAGTTTTTCTGCCGGTGGTGACAGCAGCGGTTTCTCCCGGGTCCACTCCCCAGCATGCTCGGAAGAGCCTCCCGGCCACGAGGCGCGGAGGCTGTCTAGCGTGCGGAGAACGGATCGTGGGGGAGGGGCGGCTGTAGCAACGGCCGCATGTCCACTTCCTCCTTCCCCTTTTCCCCTCCTATCGGACGTCTTGCTCGTTCGGCTCTCGGAGCTGCTTGGCGTCCGCTCCTCATACCGTCGCATTGCCCGTCCCGAAACATCACACCCGGATTCCCGCTCCTCCGAGACGTAATCCGGAGGGAGGAGCCTCCGGGGAAGAAGTTGGTCCTTCAGTAGGCGTGCCCTCAGGAAGTCAACGTTTCGTAACATCTCACGAGGCCACCGCGCGCTGCTTCATCCTTGGAACGGGATAAAATCGGCGTGGTGCAGAGAATTCCTGGCCGTCAGTTGCATCTCTCCCGTCATGCAAAGATAATGAATCTCTGTATCGCCCAAGGGATGATTCTTCAGAAACGAGGGCTGACGTCACGGGCAGCTGCGGCCGACTGCAGCCCCACGGTGGAACGGAGGCGGAAACAGACGCTGAGGCAGGCCACAGAGGAAACAGTTTCCGGGATTCGGCTTCTACGAGGTATCCTTCTTCACTTTTCGCCCCGGACGATCACTGCTCAGCTGAACGCGGGACAGTAGAGCCTCAAGGGCCCCCAGCTCCCTTTAGCTGGAGGACGGTCGTTCCTCTGACATAGGAACGCTCCGCCTGCCTGGGATCAGCGGGAAGCAAGCGCTCTCCTCCCAGAATCCTCCTTGCTTCCGCATGTCCATTACTAAACAGACTACCCGACAAGACCCAGCTCCCGGGATGCTCCTGTTCGAAAAGAAGGAAAAAAGGAGCATCGCTCAGAAGAAGCTTTCCCCATACCTTCCCGGCGCGGGGGCACCCAGGAGAACCGGGAGCCGAGATGCCCCTCCCTCTATCCTTTGCTTTCTTCTTTCTGGGAAACGTTCCGGAGGAGGAGCCGCGGTCATGTGCTTTTGGAATCTTCAGATCCAGGCAGACAGCACGCTCACGGAACTTCCTCTTTCTGCTGCCCCCGAGGTTCCGGCAGATCCACGCGCCGGAACTCTCTCGCCCAGGATGCCGAGAACTGGGACTCGGGCATCGGACAAGACGGAGCTTCAGAGGAGTCGCAGCGTTGCAATTCCAGCGATCGCGCCCACCCGACCAGAAGTGAAGAACGAGAGGGAGGCGATGATGCCCCTAAGCTGCCCTTTGGTCGCGGATTCCCTTCGGTTCTCCCGATCCCGACAGGATTCATGCTGCGGGAAGTTCTGCGAGCAGGATGAGCGCTGCGCTCGAAACATCAGTCCTTCAGCACGCCCTCCCTAATCAAAGGCCGTCACTTTCCAGAGGAAAGGGAACTGAAAACTAAGAAAGAAGAAGAAGCCTTAGAGCAGTCCCTCAGGCAAGGACCTCCACCCAGAAAGCGAGCTTGCAGCGCCCATACTAGGATTCCGCGAGCATCCTTACTGTGCCCAACACCAAATGGCTCAGTGCTCTTTGAGATGCTACTTCCGTCCGTACCGGACCCCTGAAGGTCTGAAGAGGCTTCCCAGCTGGAACTTGGCTGAGGGTGGCGGTCTTGTGTGTCTTGGTGACAAGCTGCGGTTCCTTCCAGGGTCGGGATCTGAGTCTGCCTCTCCCCGTGACAAGCCGGAGAGGAAAAAGTCCGCCGCGCTCCTGTCTCTTAAGAAGAGCTCGAGGAGGAAGGTTAGCTCCGCGGTCTCATCTCCAGACTCTCGGGAGGGAAGCAATGGGAATCTGGTCGGAACTTCACGCTCCTGAGCGGCCCCGCCGCCTAAGACTTCCCGCAAGGAAAAGCGCGGCTGTCAAGAGAGGACACCGTTGCACTTCTTCGCCCTGGCATGCGTCGGGGTCGACTGCGGGGCGAATGCAGTCGGCCCCGTCCGCTCTCCGCTCTGGAAGGATCTCTCCGAGTGACCACCAGTCAGCAGCGCCGAAATGTGAGATTTCTTCCGGGTGTTCGACAAGAGGTTCGGCCCACCAAGGTGGGTATGACAGGCGCTCCAAACCCACGTCAGGGGGTGCGAAAGGATCTGCTGTCTGCTCCTCCCATAACTACTTGGTGGAACTGCGTGGGGAGCGATTTTCCCCTTGCGCAGACCTTGAGACCGGTCACCAGCGACCTGGAGGACGTCCCAGGGCTGGACGCCGGGAAATCGCGACCTCCTCTTCCCCCCCACTTCCGATCCGAGCCGCCTTCGTAGGCATCCGATAGCACTTGGAAGGCAAGAATTCTTCCTTGCGCGAGAGCGCCTTCGAAAGGATGGAGAGGGCGTGGGGTCCTGCATGATCCTGGATGATTTATGAGCGAAGACGTGCTGCACGCGTTCGATCGCGAGTAAAATGAACCAAAGCAGACCGAATCCGTGATGAAGGGGGTGGCTGAGACCAGCACGGAGCGGCCTTAGATGGGATTTCCGTGGCAGACGCAGCAGATTTGGTTTGGTCTTATGCCGTTCCTCTGGAATGCCAATGACGCCCTCCATTAATCAAGAAGGTATTATTATGGTAATTACAGAGCACCCGTGAAAGAATAGGCCGATTGATGATATCAGCATTCTGACGAAGGGTAAAGTTCCCTTTCACTTTTGCGGTGGCTCTGAATGAAAATCATTAACACTCCGGAGACAGGAAAGGAAGAGAAAATCGATACGCAGGTCCTTCCACGAAAGTCCACGATCAAAATGCCACGCCTGATTGGCGTCTCGGAGCACGTGATATTGAAATTTCCCAAATAGTGCCTTATATGTGCCCGATAGGCGGCCCTCACATCGGGCGGCGTGCTATTAGCATCCCTCGATGTGATCATCACGTGCGAAATCGCGCAGATTTAGCATCCGCGGAGGAGAGAGAGGGAGGAAGCTGCAATCAGGTTTTGGAAGGTCCCGGGATCGGTTCTGAAGAGATGATGGAAGTTCCGACGCGCGCTGCTTCCTCGGAAGACGGAAACGACCTAGGTAAGGGGCACGAGGATGCAGATTCAAGAAAAGGGGAGGACTTCCGGGGAGGAGGAGAAGCGAAAACGAAAACGCGGCATCCTCCTTGATGCAAGGAACAGAAGCTGCATGCCTCCCTTGCTGGGCTTTTCGTCCGACGCGTGCTAGGCTCTTGAACATGGGACTTCAAAGACACCAACGGAGTAATGATACCTCACCTCTAGCTGCAGCATCCTCGGAATTCATCCTGAAACTCCGAATAAGCGCTCAGCGGCAGAACGCTCCCTGGGATGCGCAGCAGGCGAGGCGAGGCAAACGCAGCCTTCGTCTCGGTGAGAGACAGAATTCCTGCTCGCGGTATCCTTTAGCATTATCTTTTCCGGTACCCTCCACGGAAGCACTGAACGTCCAAGGTGCTCAAAGAGGATACAGGAGGGGATGATCAGAGTCTAAAAAACTCCAGAGCTATTCCTGGAGCTCCTGGGGGAACTCGCAGCGTGGATGACATGCCTCATGTGAAACCAAAAAAAAGAAAAAATGCTGCGCAGACCTAAACCTCTTCATTCTTCTCTCATTTTGCTCCACATTCACCCTCTCTCTGAAGTTCAGCTGTGGTTACCTTTGCTGGCAGCCCCCTTGAATTCACTTCATGCACCTCCCTCTTCGTGAGAGTATCCTCAGGAAGCATCGAAACCTTGATGGACTTCACTTCCTGTGCCGTCTTTAGCACCTGTTTTCGTAGCACCTGCAACCACGCTGCTGGACCACTGCGATCCTTGTTTCTGAGGAGCAGCATGTCCAGCAGCTAGGAGTGCGGAAGCCAAATATCGCAGGTTCGCCTCTTGAAAGCAGCAGCCAGAAAAAAAAAAAGAAAAAAAATTCGATATGTCTGATCTGTCTTCATGAAAGGCTCCCGGAAAACAAAGCAGCGGGAATGAATATCAGAAGATAAAAATGGGAAGCCAAACGCTGTGCGCCCAAGGAAGCGAAAGATGCATGATCGATGCGTAAAAGCTTGTTTTCGAACTAAAGGATGCTGTCATATGAACAAGCAGCCTCAATGATCGATGCCTTTTAGGGAAACACACTCCGATGTTGCGTACAATCTCTCTGTTTGCTTTTGCTGTTGGTTCGTGTAACTGCAAGATGCACTCCGCATTACGAATTGGAGTGTTTGGTCGTGCGGGGAGACACCGCAGAAATCTACGAAACTTGCTGGTCATTTCGCGATATCTGGTTCGAGGCGTGCGGTTCGAGAAACCTCGAAAGACTCAGAAGAAGCAGAGACAGCTGCTGCTGAGGGCAGATGAGAAGTGGTGATGAATTTCATGAGGTTTGCGGAAATCCCAGACCACGCAGATGATCGTCAGCGACTGTTTGAGCAATCCCGGTCTCACTCCGAAAGACCCGTTATCGTGGACGTCTTCACCCTAATTGATATTCGAGCCAAAAGTCCGCTTTGCACCCATCTCCGAAGAACTTCCTAAAGCACCTTTCTGGTGGCAGGGCAAAGACAATTCGGATCGATAATGAGCCCGCAGAGACCACTGACGATCTGAGACGCCTCCGAAGAAACCCAAATAGATTCCTCGCAACACACCACACGCAGATTTTCTCTTTCTGCACCGCATTTTCAAGCTTTCTCGACTATGGAATTCCTCTTCACGAATCCACTGGCATCTCGCATTCATCTCGCCGCTTATCTGGTAGTCGGAACTGGACATGAACTGGAAGAACGGGACATGCATTACCCTAACCAACTGTCGGCTGTTTTGTATGCGACTCTGACGCGCATAAATTCTCTGTACGTACGAGCGGATGCATGTATATGCACATAAGGCAGCTAAAAAAAAGGCGGTAGACGTAAACAGTGGAAAGCAAACGGCCTGCTGTAATTCGGAAAAGGAACGCTAGATGGCACTGCACGCGGTTACAGCACGCAAGTATTGTGGGCTGCCTCCATGCCAGAGATCACAGCACTAAACCCTCAATCGAGGTTCGAGAGCAACGTAAGAAACTGACCAGAAGAAATACCATAGGAGAACCAGGAACGTGAAGGGGGAAGCGCAAAGAAGCAGACATAATGGATCCGTCTCCACGCTTGAACCGCTATACGGTAACAGCGAGTAGGAAGCGGCACGCAAGAGGGGACGAGAAAGGTGTTCCGGGCCCTTCTGGTCGAGGAAGCACTCTGAGAGCTCCTGGAGAACACCTTGCGTACAGGTATGCATCGACCAATGGGGAGGGTGCATGCCCCAGCTTGTAGAAGAGAATGCTCGACCACCACCTGAGAGCGTGGTCGAAACGTTCGTGCTCTCAAATTCCCGGTTTAGAAAGAAGCCTTGCTAAACCGGGAGGGCGAGAGTCACACGAGGAGTAATTCCGAGGGGGGGCAGTTGCGGAACTGCTGACCTCCGTCGCTTCCGGTTCGACCTCTGCTCGTGGTGTTCGATGCCCAGCGGCTTCGGAGACAGAGAACACGTGACACATCTGCGCATGCTGGTACCCCGATCTCATTCTCATGCCAGAGCAGGAGAGGGAGCAAAAGAGGGTATCACGGGTGACCGGGGAAGCGTCTGAGGTAGAGGAGCGTCAGTTTTTGTGGGTCGGAACATGCGAAGCGGCAGGGGGGAATGGGAGAGGAAGAGGAAGGGAACGAGGGTGGAGGAGAAGGGCACACGTGCCTGGTCGCTACGACGCGCGGCACACGAATTCCTTTTGTCCCAGGGCATCTGCATCTGCACTCGCTCTGCCGGCGATGGCTTCTTTCCTCCTTCCGCTTCCACTCACCAGATGGTTCTTCATCTGGTGAGTGGAAACTCCATGCGAGCGTTGCTAGGAGGAAAGAAAGCAGTGGGGCGCCCGGAAACCCCTTTCCCGAAGAGTAGCGATTCCCTGAGAGCGTCCCTGTGACCTTCGGTCTCTGGGGGTCTCTGAGAGTGGGCAAGGGGCGAGGGATAGGGGAGGGTGCAGTCAGAGGCCTCGACCCCCATCGGGAAACCGGTACCTTCCCGAGGGAGAGGTCTCCAGGGGCGCTCCCTAACGGCGCATTTGCCTTGTTCCGCCGCCTTTGGAGCGGTCTGCCTTTCGCTCAGCGCGCGTGACCCATTCCGGGAACGTGGTCTTCCCGGAGCCGCTTCCCCTCCCTTCACTCGTAGGAAACTGCTCACCCCTGAAGAGGCTGAGCGTTAAAATGAGGCACCGAGAGGCCAGGAAGGAAGGGAAAGGAGGCCCGAAGCAAACAAGCAAAAGGAAAGATCCTCGGAAGCGCCAGAAGGCGGTTGCCAGCAGCGTTGAGAACGGGGGAGATTCCTCCCTGTCGTTCCCGCGGGATACCTTCCTGCCTCCTCCTCCTGGTCGGTCTCCAGAGAGATCTGAGAGCTCCTAGAACCGCGTCTTGACTTTGAAGGAAAGGAGAGACCCCGGAGGGAGAAGCAGAGGAGGCGGAAAGTCTCCACTTCCTGCTTGAAGAGATGCGAAGAGTGGGGAGGAGCAGACGGGATGCGTCGCGATCAGAAAGACCCTCCTCTGGCGAGGGAGAATGAGGATATCAGAGGAAGGAGGGAGGGTGGGGGCAGCTCCGCCCCTCCCGTGGTCCCGAGGGACCCTCTGAGGGCCACGGATGTTCCATCTGAGCTCTATCCTCTCCCTTCTTCCTCGCTTCCGGATTTCTCGGTTCCCTCCTCCACCAACTTCCTGAGAGGAAGACCGCCTCTCAACTTGCTCGCCATGGTCGGGAAGTGAGGGAACTCCGAGACGGCAGGCACCGCGGTGGCACGCCGAAAAACGACCGACGGGAACTCGGGAACGGCACTCTACGGTCCACGCTCTTGCTGCGGGATGAGAAGGAGGAAAAAGGGTCACCGTGGGGAGGGGGAACGGAGGAAAGACCCAGGAGTCAGGTGAGGTAGAGTCTGAGGGAGTCACATGACCTTGAAGGGGGAGGAATCGTCGTGCTGAGCCTACCCATCTCCGGCTACTGCTGGACGCCCTGCAGTGACTCCTACAGACTCCTTCACCGGCAAATCCCGATCCTCCCTGCGAAACCACGGAGTGGAGGGGGCAGAAGAAGCGGAGAGAGAAACAGGCGGAAGAAGACAACGAGGAGACTCTTCCGCCAGTCTGCACCCGGAGCTGTCCTTGTGTGGAAGCGAGTGCCGCACCCCTGTGGGTAGGAAGGAGAGCGGACTCCTCCTGCCACACGACCCTCCTGCTCGGTCGCACGTTCCTGGCGCGCGCTCTAAGAGGGCCGGTGCCCCGGAGCTTCGAACCACGCGCCCTCCTGGGCACGCCACCTGTTGGTTTGCTGGGAAGCGGAGGAGCCGCGAGGGCGGCGGCCTCCTCCTCTCTCAGCGTTCCCCTTGCGCCGTGGCCGCGCTCCGCGCTCCCGCCGACCCTGTGCGGAGGAGGAGCCCTGCGATGCCCTCCCACTGCCCGGATCCCCGAGCGGCCGTGACGAAAGGCGAGCGTGCGGGAGCCGCCGCAGGAAGTACGCGCGCGCGCGCGGAGGTGTCCTCCCGAGACGAGAGCATCTCTTCGGGACTCCCTCCTTCCGTGCAGCCGCGGATGCTGCTCGCCCGGTTGCCGCGCTCGCAGGACCCTTCGTCCAGACGGCATTCCCGTACCCGCGCGCGCCGCCGCAGAGAAGGCGAATGCGAGCGGGAAGCTCCTCCCGGAACTTCAGGCCCCTGTTCGGGATTATTAGTGTCATCCGGATTGATTATTTCGGAGCATGGAAGACGTTGGTCACGAAGATGGAATCCGCGATGAAACACGCAACGCGAATTTCTCCTCCCGTTCCTCACTCGCGATACCCGAGAAGGGAAGATCGATTCTCCCCCTCCTCCTCCCCCTCAAATTTGATTTTGTGGGAGAACGCCTGTCGGGAAGTCTCTGAGGTGCGCCTCAGAGGACCAGCACGAACGGCTTCCTCTCCGGCAAGCGTCCACGGGTGGATGGAGGGGAAGGAAGGAGGGAGGGGGAGAAAAGCTGCCCGCTCCTGAGGTTCCAGAAGACGCCACTCTCAGCGCTACCAGCATGGCAGGCTCTCGCGCGCCCCCTTTCCGCGTCGCGCACGACGGCGCCCTGGAGATGGTGTGCGCGGACGTTCAGAGATCTTACCGCGGTGGACGACAGCGCTCACCTCTCTCTCTTGCGGAGTCTCAAGAACGCGCTACTCTGCGTGCAAGAAAGCTCCTGTCTTCCTGAAACGAGCAGGAGCGAAGGAGCTATCAAAATACGGTGAAGTGCTTGGGTTTTGATCACCACAGGTTTCAGCCTTCAGAATCTCACGGTCAAACCATTTCCGCTGGTCAGGAACACCTTGGTCAGGGTCGTTTCCCAGGTGTGCTAGCTCGGAATTTTTCAAGTAGTACGCCTCAGCAGCTCTTCTGATTTGGGTCAAATCTCAACGGTGAGCGCCGCTATCAACACGTTCTTCCTTTGAGCGAACCCTTGCAGGATGAGGATGAAGAGGAAGAAGAGGAGGAGGAGGAGGATGAAAAGACTCGAAGGAATGGAAGAGGGCGAGGAAAATGAGAAATGGAAGAGGAGGAAGAACAAACGTAGGAGAGAAGCTCTTATCCTTCGTAAGATGTTTGATGACTTTCCACAAAACGAACTTTGCCATCATCTTTACATCCCTACACCTTTTTAGAGATGTGAAGGAAGCGAAAGGATCGATTCTTTCTTCCTTTCTAGAAATGAGGTGCTTGCGATTTCTCCAAGGGTGCTCACGGAGGATGCAGAAGAAAGTCAATCGAGTGCACCGGAAGTGCTTCCCTAGGAGTTCAAGGAATCCGCTCCGTGGGGCGTGGGCAGTAAACCACGAGGATCCTCACCCAACCACAAACCTCAAGCGGTGGTCCATGACTTCACACCGCTCGATGAAGCGAGCCCGATGCAGCGGCACGGTTCTTCTGTACAAGAGAGCGATGGAAGAAGGCAGGAAAGCAATGAAACCCTGTTCTCAGGGGCAATCCCGAAGATCGGGCGAGCGGACTTGACCCAAACCCCGGTGCCGACAGAAAGGCTTGCGAGTTCGGATCCTGGGGGTGAGCCCTCATGGAAAAGCCTCAGAGAGGAATGTCTTTGAATGGGCGTCGCCGACCAGCTCTTCGTCGGCAATGACAAAGCAAGAAGGCTCTCCAGAAGCTGCAGAAAAAAAAAAATCGTTCCTGTCTTTGTTCAAAATCCACGACGACGTTTATTGGGAGGTTGCTTGCTCTTGCTTCGCAAGGAAATTGTCCCTCTGAAGAGACCCTTTCCGTCGCTCCAGAGGGCACGGACTCCATCCCACTGCGTCCATGAGATGCGGAGATGCGAGGTGACAAATGGACTGATTCTGCCACCCCTCCTTGCCTCCGTGCTTCTCCAAAAGATCGCTTGGGAGCTGCGAAAAATTAAACCCCTTCTGTATATTCGCTTTCGGTCTTCCTCTGACGAGCCATCTTAGTGTCTTCTGTTCCTGATCGGCACTCACGGGACGAATCTTCCCCTCTACTTTTCGAGTGTGATCTCTCCTCCCTCTCTCTTCTCCTAGTATGGATCTATAATGGAGCGCTAAGTGCCTGCTTCTACCATCACAATGATTCCCATTAACGGGCGTTCTGCATAGGAACGCGTTTATCTTTTCAATCTCGCGCTTGTGGGAATTCCGTCACATGCCCTCCGTGTCTCGATGATCTTCCCAGTTCGCACTGCTGGGAGCCGCTGGTACAGCTTCCCGGGATCGTTCGTCTCACAGGGTATCCGAAGCACTGAAAGTCGCGACAGGCAAGAAGCAGGAAGGAAGCGTCGTCTCATTTGAATTCGCAACTACATAAAGCATTGAGAGCACACTCCCGAGGCTGGAAAACTTTGCTCGTTTCCTGATCGTTCCAGATGGGTGGCCGTGTGCCCTTTCTAGAAACAGAGAGGAGGAGGACAAGCGTGCTCGCATGTTGGCTCTTTTCGCCTCGAGCCTTCAAGCCGTCACGTGTGCTCCCTTCCGGTCTGTGAGACCAACACTCTTTGAGCAGCCACATCTTCGAGCTTCCATACATAATGTGGATCACGGGCATTCCTGTTCTCGCTTCCTTCTTTATCCCTTTCGCCGTGACAGCATTCCCAAGGAAGCGAGGTGGAAAAAGCAGACCTCCTGAGGCAAATGAAAGGACACAGAAGCACTGTCAATCTCCGAACGACCTAAAAGGCGAAATTTCCGATCCAGATTCCCTAGTACCAGGGAAACGGATTCATCCTGACCTCTCCTTCTGCAAACCGCAAACAAGGAAATCTCACGGAAGGCTTTCCTCGACGTGAAAGAGCTGCAAGTCGCTTCTCATTCACAGAACGGCCTTGAGATTCGCAGTTGACAATGAGGCATATGAGGTCACGAATAAGAGATCCTAATATGCTCCTTCGATCCGTTTCAGGCTCTGTATCAGAGGAGGACAAATGGCATGCGCAACCGCGGATGGCGCTTCCAGGAGAACGGCCTGGCAAGGCTTCATGAAAGGTCCGACCTTTGATGAACTTCAAAGCATTCGCCAAGGGAGCAGGAAGGAAATCCTCCACGTCCTTCAAGAATATAGATAGCCTTTGCTGTGTGCAAAGCACAGCGTATGCAAACGCCCAAGAAAAAAGATTAAATGGTCTTAGCAAGCTGCAGCAACCTCAAGATTTCAAAAAGCACCTCATATGTCTTTGAAACCCAGTCGGTCTGTCACTTGAGCAACAGTCACTGGGGCAACCGGCATCATCCCGAGAATTTATCGCTTCGTAAACTTTCGGAAGCTGATCTAAAGCAAAATTTAATGCGAAAGATTATGAGGAGCCTGAGAATGCAGTCAGTCATGACCCGAAAGCTGTATCGGTAGAGGACATGTTGAGTGGGCAATATAAGAGCAAAACAAACATAAAAAAACGGAATTGGCTGCAACTAAGAGGAAGTCCGTTGCTTCCTCTTAATTTCAGAGACTTTGCAAGGTTGATGGCACGACTGCGAAGTCTTCTTTGACCAAATATCATTTCACATCTCCGCTCAGGTGAATTTTACCTAGGCATTCAAGTCCGATGAAGACAGAACTAAGAAACACTCTTCAAAATCACAATCGCTTTGCTTTGAAGACGAAATCAAAGTGCTAAGATTCTGTAGCGGGAATACAGTCTCAATGTGTCTTTCTCTTGTGAACGTAGTGCCCAACAGTCCTGTTGTTTTAGTACAATATAATAAACAGTATGCATCTCACTAAAACAACCTGAGATCCACCTACATCATTTGCATGCGGACATTGACTTGGGAAGCTTGAAAATGCTTGAAACCATTGAAGCAGCTATTCAAGATGTGAAACGTCAGATCATCGGTTCTTTGGATAGAAGGCGTGATGGAAAGGGGGAAAGTCTTCTGTCTTTTGGACACCCAAAATGTTCGTCGGGTTCGGAAATGAACACAAAGATGAAGCCAGTCTGGCGCTCCGATTGCTAAGGAAATGCACTCATACTGGACATCTCACATATACGGAACTCCTACGAACACTCCTTGGAGAAGCATGGTGAGCTTACGTATCGAGCCTGACCTCCAAAAGAGTGCCCACGCGCATAGGAGAACTCTCCGTAGTACCTGTGGAATCTTGAAACACGGAAAATGATGGGCTGTCAAGGGAGCTAAAAAATCCGAAGAAACATGTGGGGCACATAAGGAAGGGAACACGTTGTGATCGAGCACCCAAAATTCCCAGTGCACGTATAGGAATGGACATCGAAAGAACCCTCGCCCACAGAGAATGAACGCTCGAGGATCATAGCTTCGTCATGATGAAGACTTGAAGGGTACGAGCAACTCTTTCCAAAAGTGGATATGTATAAATCCCAAGCCGTCAAAATTTCCTGGAATGATTATCGGGAACTTTGAAATTCCTTGTGGGCGTCCCTCCGATTTCAAGAATGTCCTTCCTCCATCTACAAATACAGATTTTCGCTCGACACAATAATCTCTTCTTCCTTTTCTGTGCACTAACAATTATCTCAGACACTCCTTGCGTTTTGGCATGAATCACTCGATGACATTCCTTTGTATTTTCGGACACCTCAGGGAGGCGAAATTTCAAACTGACTCTTCCAAATTTTCTCGATCATCTTACGTGACGAAAGCCAAAGGGAAGGAGGACACCGAAATCAAGTATCAAAAGGCCATTTCAATTTTTTCAAATGCTCCTGGTTAATTCAAGCTGGTGGAAACCGCACCTGACACCTTTCCATGGTTACTGTTTTCGTGCTTCCCCAGTGACCAAATTCGAGATCCACATATGTCGAAAGAGGTGCTGTTGCGGCCGTTCTCCTGCTCCTGTGTCGTCACCGCTTCAGTTGCTGCCCTTCTGTTACGAGTGAAAAGCTGTTCTTCACCTCCGTGGATGATCTGCCAAACACTTGCATTTCATGAGCTCCTTTGTATGCAAGGGTTCCATTTGCACCGCTACACATCCTCATCTCTGATGAGGTCTTCTGCGTGCCTTCCAGTTGGCTACCATGAGCACAGATTTCTCTTCGATGTCATTGCTAGAAAGCTGAAAAGCCTTTCGTGATTTCTGGAAGCGCTCCCAACTGCCTGATTCAGAGATGATTTCTCACTGCTGCTACGTGGAAGGTGAGGTCGCACGTACACAAGAAACAGGGAAAGCGCAAAGCTGAGATCTAGATAAAAGGCACCGGTCTGGCGCTGTTGAGATGGAAATCGGGAGGGAGACTGAAATGGCCACAACAAATAGCTGGGTTTTGATTGCTCCTCCTTCATTTACGGAAAGGAGGGAAAAACGCATATCCGAGCTCAATGGGTCATATACCAATCGAGCAGGCAGACAACGGATGCGCTCATCATGTCAACAGACTTGTCAAAATAAAAAAAAGTTGTGTATTCGAAAAGCAATGAAATCAGAACTCATGAGGAATGTATCAGAGATCTGGTTCCATTTCTGAGGGGGGAATAAGGACTGATAAGACACGGGGACCAGCTTAAGTAAAGTAGCCCTTCGCATTATTCTCAGATACGTTCCGCGTTATACGAACCCTATAAGGTATAAGTAGGCAGACGTGGCAATATTCATGAAATGTATCCTAAGAATTATTGCAACAGGATATGTATTATTTCACTTTCAAACAAAAGAAATTCAAGGTTGTACGATTTAATTTAGAAAAAAAAAAGAGAGAGAGAGAGAGAAGCTTTTGGAGGACTGTCGATATTTGATCAATCTAAGGACTTCTATAGTATGCCCAGCCCTATTGTTTTGGCTGCTCGGCAGCTCAAATTCCGGGTTTGTGCCCCTTCTAAAAGCAGCTGAGCTGACACCGTGCCACGCAACGAACAATTCATCCACACGCGGCTGATTCAACGCGTTATACGACGACTGTGGCCATTTGTGCGCCGCGTTATACGGGTCCACGTTACACGGAGTCTACTGTGCATGGAAAAAAGGAAAAAGGAAGGCAGAACGAGGTCACTGAAACCTCAGTTAATGTGAAAAAAAAAAAAAAATCAGCAGAGTAAGTGAAATCCTGAACATGCCAATAAGTCGGGAATTCTTTCGGATTCTGAGATGAAATTCTGATACGGAAAAAAGGAAGGGAAAAAAAATGAGGAATAAGCGGTTCTGAGCTACAAAAGGAGGCTGTGAAAACGAATTATACGGAACCAAAGAAGAAGAATGAACAACATTAGCTTGCAAGAATACAGATTACTTTCCCGGAATCATCCATTTTTTCTAAGATAAGGGCAGAGAACATGAAACCATGAACCGAAATGATTTTAGTGACGCTTGTTTCCTAGAGAACGAAAGCAGGAGTGAAGCAAAACGGGAGACATGAGTAGGGAGTGAACGCAAAGCGTGATTTCTGTTGCAGATCTCAGTAACCGGCCGTGACAGTTCTACTGTAACCAAGCAACTAAAGCTGCTTGGTTACAGTAGAACTTACAACTAAAGTTGTCTCGAAATTCACATCGCAATTCGACACTATCCAGAAAGTCTGCCCGGCTCGGCCCTTCATTGATTGCAATTTCGGTTTCTCTCAGAAACTAGTAACCGCGTTGCCATGTAACTGCATTTTCCTTTTACATGCACCAATCCCACAACCCAGTATTATGTGCATTGTAAGAGTACAAAGCTGATGCCAACCAGCTACCTCCATTACCGCTTTTTTGGTCCGAGAGCATAATGATTCCAGTAGGAGAAGCCATGAGAACAATTTTTTGTGCATCAAGACGGACGCATTTTCCAGATTGAAGGAGGAATTCAAAGAAAAACATCGCAGAGGGAAGCTGGATTTTAGCTGTCTACATTTTCCATAGCTTTGTAAGAGTTTCAGATGAAATATTTCATAGGTAATGTTTGGCGATTCTTCTTGGAGCAGCACATGGTTGATTACTTCCCTATTGAACTGTTGGCTGCTTTTCCCTCATTCCGTGTTTGATTACTTTCCTCGCGACTATTTGGCGCTGTCTTCTCTCACTGTCTGGGACCAAGCTGGCGAGTTGCACTGCCACTCGAGAGCTTTGCTTTCATGGAAGTCTCCCGATGCTACTAAGATTCCTGGTTTTTGTCGCCTGGGCGCGTTGATTCCCTGAGCACTGTGTAATGAGAAACAGCGAATCTTCAAAGCTGTCAAAGACAGTGCTCCTGTCTGTAAGACTCGAACGGAGGTGCAGCACTGCACCTCCGTCCTTCTGGGTCCTGTGGCATTTTCAGTGCCGAAATAGCACCCAATGTGAAGGGAAACGGAATTTCGCAAAAGAGGAACGCCTCTATTTCCTTTCGGTTTCATTCTATCAAAGGAATGAGCCATTGGAAATGCAAACCAAAAAGGCCCCCTTGGAAGATTATCTCAGCAAAAGCTGCCGCCTATCAGTGCATCTGTGGCTTAGAGTAACATTCGTGTAGTGCCAGCATAAACTACCGTTTCTACAAACACACGAAGATCCTGCAAAGGAGATGCAATTCCACATCCCTGTTCATCCCGGTTCCCTGCTTTTTTAATGCTTCACTGTTCTGATTAAGAATATCCACTTCGTCCCTTAATGCCTATGAATCCACCCTTAAACTGAAGAATGCAAGCCATCACAGAATTGAACGATGGCTCCACATTTCCTAGAAGTGAAAGATTTGGCAGGGATGTTGTCATGTGGCTGTTGTTACGGAGGGTTTCAATCTGGAGAGGAACGAAAGTTGGTATTGAAGGAAGAAGGAAGAGCGCAGTGATTAAGAGTCATGGCCTGATTACGGTTCTGGCTTATGTTTTATTTTCTAAGTTTGTGCTAGTTCAAGTGGCTTATGTTCCTAATTTTCCATTTAATCAATGAAGGAATCGAAAGTCTCGTTCCATCACTCGTGCAGAGCGAGAAAATGGGTGAAAACTCTTCCAGAATAACCACGCAGAAGAGAATTTCCTCTCGAACTCATTCACTTGCATGAGACCGACCGAGAGCCTTCAGTGTTCTATCTTCTTGTTGGATCCATTCTAGCTGATTCTCCGATCAATCTGTTGTTTACCCATTTGATCATGTTAACATTCCAATTTTCGCTTCCTGTTTCTCAGTTCTTCGACACGGTTCCACGCCACCCGAGGGTGGGTAATTCTTCAAGATAGGGGGTTCCCCGGGAGAGGTCGCCCTATGAATCTTGGAAGGACTCGGAGTCCGTTTCTCTCACTCCTGGGGAGGGATCCCCCTGGAGAGGGGGGCAGACCTCCACCCTGGTTGTCTCCGAAGGGGAATCCAGATGGGAATCTCCTTCCTTATTCTCTCCGGAGGACCGCCGGGGGGTCTCCTCCATTCTTTCTTCTCTGAAGGGAACCCGGAAAGGATCCGATCCTGGAATTTCTTCTCCGGAGGGATTCTCCGCAAGGAATCCGATCCTGTTTTTACTTCTCTGAAGAGAACCCAGAAGGGACGCTTCCGAAATTCAGAAGGACGCAGCTTCCCCGAAGGGATCGGTTCGCTTCTCTGCACTCTCTGGAGAGGTAGTGGCGACACACCTACTCCATCAGTACGACGCGGAGGATCCCCTCGGAATGGGGGATCCGCTACTTCAGAACCGGAGGGGAGCTCCCACTCCGTGATTCCTGGAAGGACCCGGAGGTCGATTCCCATTTGTCCCGGTCCTCATTGGGGCATCCGGTTTCAACCGTTCCCAGTGCCGCACCCGGATGAATGTTGGCCAACCAGCGTCATCTTGTGGGGTCAACTCGGAACCCACGACGCACTGAGCCGATTCCTTCGGTGTGGTGCATGGTGTCGCGCGGAGACCACCGTAACCACACGGCCTCCGACGCAGGCCAATTTTCGCTTCCTGTTTCCGGAAGGACTTTGAGCTCGGCCCCGCTTTACGGCCAGATTCCTCAGCACACGCCCAAAAGTCAACAACCTCAATAATCAGGATCCTGCCTCAGCGGCAACAGAGTTCTTGATTATGAATGCCCACTCACTGCTGACTCCCTCTCACTTGGCTCTCGCACAAAGTGAGTGTCGCGCTCCGTTCACTTTCATTTCTAAACCGCAGACTTGATGGCTTCCCATTAACACAGGCACCCTGGAGCACCTGGACGGAAAGCTTTCCATTAACACAGCAGGAAATCTTCTAGCAGATCGACCGGAAAAACGATGCGTGAGAAAGTACCCTAGGAAACAGGCGAGGTGCGCAGAGCTCATCCAAACGTGATTTGAAATTCGATCTCCCCATCCCGACAGCCGACAGAATTGACTCACGTTAGCCTGATAAGGATCCCAACACCTCGAACAAGATATCCTAAGACACCCCTCCTGAGCATTGACCGGTTTAGGCAAGGTCTGCCCTGATGGAGATGGAAATCGGAAAGTTTCCTGCTGGGAACGCTCGACTCACAGAAAATGCGTAAGAGAGAAGCAAATTTCTTTGCCCGATTCCCCACCGAAGTTCGAACCCTCGACCTTGCGCCTACCACCGAGAGTTTTCGCCGCCTCTATAAGTCTGCTTGCTGGAGTCTCGGAGTTGCGCGGGACTAAACACCCTTCCTCTTTTTCCGAACACCGTGAACGCATTGGATGCCAACTCCGAAGAAGACGGAGGCACGCAGCGTGAGCGAGCGACCCTATACGGAGCCACAGAAAGCGTTTCAAATTTCGGTTTTAAGATAACCACTCTGCTGCAGCTGCTACGCTTGAATGGCGTTCGTTTCTGTGCCTCCTGTGGGTGCGATGCCATAGACGAGTGTTCCTCCTAGATTGCGTAACTTCCAGGGACAGAGCCTCGAACTTGCGAACGAGAGTCAATGGGGGCGAATGATCGGGACATTTTTGAATTACGACAAACCCGCAGTTACCCATGGGTGTCGGACTCCAGTGCAACTGGCATCCGGCGTTGTCTTGGCAACGGAATTTTTTCCTCAGGATCGTAAAACTGTCGGCAAAGGAAGCGTTTGTTATACTGGAGGTTCTTGTCAAAGATCTTTTGATATATCTGCTTAGAATTTCCCAGGAAGATGAATGAAGGTTGGGTTGTAACCGTCTCTGTAGCAAACAGCTCCATCTTTGGGGAAAGTCACACGCTCATCTGAGCTCTTCTTTTGGAGGATAGGCCAGGGGAGACGGAAGGAGAGCTGATGGCGTGAGCAGCCACTTTTCTCTGGGGAAACTGCACGCAGCTCGGAACGACGCATCCTTGAGAAAACAGCTTTCAAAGAAACCAGGTAAAGCTGAGTATCATAATTCCTTTTCCGAATCAGGAAAGGAAGCACTCTGCAGATCCAAAGACGTTTCCTTTCAAGTTCTTGACGCCTTTGTGTACAAATCTGCAACATTCTTCCTGATCCATTTGTCACTGTCACCTCCAGCTTAGCTGCAGACCCTGTAGCATTCAGAATATCCAACAAATGGAAAGGAGGAAGAAAGAGCTGTCAAGAACCCAAAAGATGCTCCTCTTTAAATTCAAAATTGGCTTCGAACGCAGGCAAGTAGCCACTTCTGCTTCACTCTTGAGGATTGCAGAAAGAAAAAAGACAACAAGTAGATCTCAGGGGACAAAGTCTTCTCCAGGCTATCCAAATTTTTCACCTTCGAAAGGCTAGGAAGAAGAATGCCTTTAGTAGAAGAAACTCAGAAATATGAAATTCTTAGTCCGTTGCTCTGTGCCTCCAAGGTGGAAAAAGGATTATCTTGCCCAATGACAAGCATGCTTTCCAAACAGATATTCGATTTCTTAAAAAGAAAAAAAAAGGAAGTTCGAGTGAAGTCTCGCGATGTTTCCGTTTTCTTCTTATTCAGCTATAGTGAAATGAACCGTGCCTCGTTTTCAGATCGTAATTTGATGCTCTCTTAGCATTCCAGCATCTTGCTTTCAGGCAGGGTTGCAAGCGTTTCCCGACCTGCGGACGGTTGCATGCTTTCCCGAGATCCGAATCCAAGTGATAGACCAGTGAGGAAGGTGCAGGAGTATTTCCGAATGCGTAGTGGCTGACCCACGAAACTTACGCCCATCCAACTGGCCTTCGCCAGCGGTTCTTGCAAACTGTCAAGACCGAAACGAGAAACTCGAGTGAGGATAGCAGCAGGCATTCGAGCTGCCCTGCTACTGTGATGGCAGGGCGGAACCTACGAAGACTTTTGGCAAACCTCTGTGAGTGGCCATCAGCACTGCCACCAAATCAGCTCGAACTCTTCGAGGTTCCATAGTCCAAAATCGAGCTTAAAACGAACCTATGAAATCCTTTCCTGCCACCTCAGCTCCTCAGATCCCGTTAGTGAGGTTTGTTCTTATTGCTAAGGGCTGATCATTTCTACTTCGGTTGTTCAGAACCGATGGTTCGAGACACACCTCCACCTGAACCGTCCGTGGATGCCTGTCTCCACCGGATGAGAATCCATCGAATGATAAAACAGTTCCTCCTGCTGTAGAATCTTTCCAAGAAAAGAAGCTGGCTTGCTTCGCGGTTCATAGGTGGGCATGCGGAAAAGGAAAGCAGATTTCATCTTCGAAATGTCTGCAGTGCAGGAAAAAGTCTTGTTATGCCAGAAAAGGTCTCCGAAGCTTCTGCTTCAAAGGACAGGAATCGCTCTGGTCTAATCCAGGATGCTTTTGGATTTCTCCGCGGGGAATCTTGCGCGACATACAGTGGAAGAGTTCTGTGACGATGGCTCTTGAAAAGCATGAAGAACACATACAAAAACCAACTGCTAAGTGGAGACGGTCCCAGTAGCGCATTCTTCATAATCCTTATAGGCCCTTTCCCTCAGAGAGAGTGGCCCTGGTACCGCTATTTCGTCTTCTGCTTTTCTCGAAGGGAGGCGCGATTCCATAGAGGAGAAAAAAGCGTGGAAAACCACGGAAACATGGAAAACAATTCTTGAGCAGTTAATCATCGCAGATGCTCTGCGAGGGCGGCAGACCGTAGGTGAGTTTCTTCCTTCCCACAGCATTCCATCGCTTCCCAGAGTGCCAGATGACAGCTGAGCACGAGGGAAGATGACAATGGAAAACCAAAAGATCTTCAGTTGCCTCACAAATGATATTCTCGAAGATAATAGGAAGTGCTATGGGTAAGAAACAAAGCTGCTTTGATTGAGTTTCAGCTGGTACCACTCTTTCCCACATTTCGGAAATTCTTCAGGCTGTAAGGTCCAATGAGGAGAACCGCTGTCGTATCGAATCTAACCCAAGACATGCATAGCAGGAGAATGACAAACACCCGAACGATCTATCTCAGACACACTTCTCCATCCTTCCTCATGCTCCAGGAAACAGTCTTTATCGTCTTGCACATCCTGATAGCATCCCAGTTTTGAGAACCCTGATTTTGCAACTTTGTTCAGAAAGCACTAAGAATCGGGAAGAGCATTCGTGTCACGCTGAATGCATATTCCTGCGTAGGATGGAACGGTCTTTCCTAGGGCATTTGTGTCTGCACTTCCATCCTTATCTTGTCCACTGGAATTCTTAGTTCTCCTGCCAAAGGAGGTTGACCAAGTTAAACCATTTTCAGTGACCGTCTGCTTATAAAAATCCAGATTGAGGCGAAGATGCCCTTCCTTCATCCACTTTTGTTTCGTTATTATTTTTGGTACTTGGAATTTCTAGTTGATTGGACCGAAAGCAGACAGGGAGAAGAAGGAGGAGTCACGTGGAGGCACAGCGTCTAGAAAGAACATCTTTCCTGCTTTTGATCCTATGATCGTTTACATGCTTGAATGGATATAGGAACTCAAAGAGGCTTACAGAAGAACAGATGCATTAGCAGCTATGGACCATCACTCTTAAATATAGTCTGCTCTGTTTTCATTAATTTCTTAGCAGAGTTCGGATGAACACTGCATGAAGAGTAGACCAAGGGCATCTAAGTTCATCTTGTCACCTTGCCATCCCTGAATAAGTGAAGAAGGGATATCATGGTGCTGTTCTTCGTGACGTCACGACCTTGCACGAACATCAGTCTGTGGATTTTTCGACACATGAGGCCTATGCCAGTATGCCCGGGGTACCGAAGAGAAATGCGTTTAGTCGATCCCCAAGATCTCATCTGAACAGAGTCCGCGGAATTCCCCAACGAAACCACTGCAGCCTCTCTCACTGAAAGGCAGGTGCATCTGAGACGATCCCTGGAATTCGATCGTTTTCATGTAAAAGCAGAAGACGAAACCGACTCTCAAGAGAGCTGTACTGTTGTCCCTCGAACGGCAGATGGCTGGAGAAGCTTGGACTTATCACTTGAGACTACTCAGGTCGTTCTAGATTCCTGTTCAGAAGAGGAGTCTCCGAAACTCTTGGAAGACAGTGCCTCCCATGTGGTAGTCTATTGTTCTTACCTCCTGAAGAGCTCTTTGATTCTGCATCAGTCCTTCTGTCTTCTACCCCAGGGGTTTCCCAACGTCAGACAACTAATCAGAACGTATCGAAATCGGTTCTTTCAATATAGGCTTCAATGCTCTCTCGTTTGTTGTTTGATCCACTTCCTGTTCTCCTTCATAGCCCTTTCTCCTGTAGGCTGGATCCGGTCCGAAGTTCTGGATGACGTGTCCTGCTCACGAGTTGCCGAGGCGCCGAACACTGACCCCCCCATCGCTAATCCAGGCTCCGGATGCAGGCTCCAATTACCTGGGCGGTCATTACTAAGCGAGAGCTCGAAGTGCATCCCTCAGGAATGCGGCAATTCAAAAAACTGGAAATCCGGAATCCGAAAATTGGGAAATACCAGTGGGGTTTGGGAAAAGCGAGAAGGAAAAGAGAGTGAACGATCCTAAGCTGGGTAGCAGAGGATTCCCATCAGATGTTGTTTCATCGCTGTCTCATCTTGAGGAGTCCCTTTCGAGGATGGGGCACGAATCTGGTCTGCTCTCACGTCGCCCCATGCTCCTGTCAAGCAACGAGAGCGTAACGAGAGGGGGGGAGGGAGGCCGGCGAAAGTTTCAGGATTGCAATCGGATCTCCTCAAGACTAGACGCTCTCGTAGGACACGGCCATGTGGTGCCCGGCACGCGAAACGTGACCGAAATCGATGAGGAAAAAAAATCCAGGAATTCATCAGTTCCCTTGTCTGGAGATGAATAAGAACTCCTGGAAAAGCGACGGGATTTTCAGCTTTGCAAGAAGCAACCAGTGGGATCTAGGACCGTTCGTTCCCCTCCTCCTTCCTGTCCTCAAGTACAGAAAATGAAAGGGATGCATGGGACCAAGCGTTGAGAAGCAAGTCTCGCGAGGTGTCAGACACTAGAGGTTCTGTCCTTCGTCCACGCGGGAAATGAACGCGTCTCTAAGCTCCACTGTCGGCTGTCTTCTAGGCGGTTGCTATGTCAGATAGTGTACCAGTTAGTAAATCTTATTAGCTGATACACTTCGCTGAGGAAACCTTCGAGCAGGAGTTCGAGATCGCTGGGATTTTGAAAGGAAGCGGGGGGGGGGGGGAATAGGAGCGAAAAAATTGGAAAAATTAAAAAGCGTTCTCCCTAAACAAGGACCAGGGAAAGCAGAAACCAATTTTTTCGGGAAGACCAGCATCGGTGGTCCCAAGCCCCAAAAACGGATTTTTTTTTTTCCTCTGAGCGATCCATGGAACATCCAAGCCTCTTCACCCTTCTGAGCCATCCCGAAGGACAGTGACAGATATTGTTCCTCCTTCAGAAGCACCGAAGTGCCGTTTCCCACTCTCGTCCCTCTAGTAACGACCTATCACTCCCATTTTCTCTTAATTTAATTTTCTCTCTGCTTCCGTTCCAAGAGGCCACCCCCCTCTACTGATTTCCCGATCGAAATCCCGACAGTGAGGGAAATGTGAAAATGCGTCCGGGAAGCTAATGCGAACCAAGCGGGCATTTCGGGCGCGATGAAGGCGGCGCTCCTTCAGACATGAGCTTCCGGCTTCCTCGATTCGGGGAACGGGCCTTATTTTTGTTCCTGTCTTCCTCATTAGCTGCCGTTTTACCAAGAGGATTTCAGGCGTGTCGTCTCTCCTAAGGTCAAAAGGACGGAGACTGGAAAACACAGCAAGGGTAGCGCTCGCTGCAGCTGCCCAGCATCCCCATTCTTCCAGCCAGCACGCTGGGGGTGAAGGCAGGGGGAGCAGTCCCCCACCCGAATTAGATGCACGGGAACTTTTTCCTTCGCTTCTTCGCGGTTTCCGGAGTAATCCGCATCTTGGTCGTATGACCTTCTCCGTCATGGACACATCACGGGCATTCATATGCGCGATGAAGATGCTGCCGCTCATCTGGCCTAAGTGGCTCCTCGATCCTGCAGCTTCATCAACAATTCAACGTGCCAATTTATCGATGCCCGCTTGCCATTGATTGGGCCTTGCGCTTTGGAGAGCGTGCTCCCCCTGCAGATACAAGAACCGGAGTGCCACCAGGGGCGCATTTAGAGCGAGCCCCGAAGAGACCAACATCCCCACCGATTCTCAGAACACGAGGAAATGGGAAAAGTCGCTCCCACGGAGTCTCATCCGGACGTACGAAGAAACATCCAGGAGCGTGCATGACGGTGCGGAAGACCGCTCGAGAGAGAGAGCATCTGTACGCCAGCTAACCTGTTCTTTCGAGGTTCCCCCTGCCGAGAAAATTAGAGACAGGAGAGCCCCTCATCCCATTTTCCTTGATATCCTTTTAACGATCCTTTCTGATTGCCGCTATCCAGACATCCTTTAAAGACCAGTGAGCTTTGTTCTCTCTTTGTGTTCAAGAAAACTCATCTTTAGAGGGAGGTGCGAAGATCGCATGTCAGCATTCGTGTTTCCTCAGCGACACGATTGTCGTTTTTCCAGGATCTCGAAAGGGAAAGGCGTTTTTGCTCCTCGGGTAGCAGTTTTGACGCCTGCCTGTTTCGACAGCTTTCTTTGCTTCCTTGGAAGAACTGCAGCATCCCTTAGCTTCCTTGGATCACGGATGCCGTTTTGTCACATGCAGGTGACCTCCATATTTCGCCCTCTCTTCCCGTCTTCAGGTCCACACATTCTCCGCCGGCCCAATCAATCAGCCCCCGACGTGAAAGCTTCTTGACGGAAGATGGTGGGTTGCTAGGTGCTCAGATCGGCGGTCTCCGGGATCTCCGGAAAGCTCAGATTTTTCCGTCAAAAGGTGCACTGCCGTTTGGACGCAACGTTCGGCCTACTGAAACCCATTCCCTTGTTTCCAGCTATTTGAATTAAGTGGTGTTTCTGCTTCTGTGGGATCAGCTGAAGCACGTGCAGGGGTGCCTCAAGGTCGTGGTGGTGGTGGTTAGTCGCGTGCCAAATACGTGGTGCTGCTTCACGAGTGGAAGGTGACTCCTTGAAACAATTCTTCGAGATAGCACGGAAAGTTAGGAGGAGTCGCGAAAGGCTTCCCCCACAGTTGTTAGGGCCGGGATCCGAAATTGTGGGTAGAACCGGATTGCCATTCTGTGAGATCCCTGGAACCATGGCCTCCAGAAAAAAATTGAGGGCTTCAAAAAAAAAAAACATTTTTTTTTTGTAACCAGCATGCAGTCATCGAATGCTGCCTTGCTAGAAGTTTGGAGGACTTTCGCCCATCAGCACGGTCAACAGCATAGAGTCAGGGAACCCCCAGGCAGGAAAAACTGTGCGCCCGAATCGCACTGGGGCCTTTTAAAGTGTTTCGAGGAACCTTGTTTCCGCAGCCGCCATCCGCTTGCAAACTACGAGAACCGTTTGAGGATGGAAATGAAGGAATCGTCCGCACGTGGGAAGGTGGGTTGGATTTCGAGAACTCGTCTTGCGACCAGTCTCCTTTTCCTTGTAAATCCTCACCACCATAGAGTGCAGTTGCTGCTTCTGAAGCAGACCAGCAAGACAGTTCATGGAGGAAGAATCCTCCCGAACGCAAAAGAGATTTTTCATCATAACGCAAAGATCATCATAACCCGGTGCAGCGTGCCTCTCTGAATAAAAAAAATGCCCGATCGTTTCTCAAAATCTCCTTGCGAGTTGTGCAACAAACCGATGCTTGGCTCCAGATGGACCGTCTCGGGAAGCCAAGAGACGTCCAGAATTACTATTTGCAGGGATGGTTTTTCAAAGCCTCCTTAGATCACGACTACGGGAGTCAAGCGTACCACCCGAATCAGGCTTGCAAGAGGTAAGAAGAACCACACGGCTTTCCAATTGTTTGGACGTGCTGGAGGCTGCAAACTCCCCCCTTTCCCCCAAAAGAATCCATGTTGACCTCGTGACCTCGTATCCAAAATCCACGGGTGCATCGCATGCATCTTTCAGAGTCCATCCCCATGTATAAAATTGCTCACGCACACATTGCTCATGCTCATGAGGTACTGCAGGGGCTCCCAGGGTTTCGAAACAAGGGCAACAAGGCCCCAGGATGGCACATTCAGCAGGTTGGATTAGGTGTGTTACTCCGACTGCTTAGAACTGCACCGACGGAAATTCTGACGCGAAGATACGAGCGCGTGACAGCGGCTTTTGTGCCAAAGACTCCAGATGTCCAGGAATAGCGCTTGAAAAAAGAAATGAACCAATGCTAAGCTTGCCCGGCATCCATTACATCTAGCTAATCATCTACAAGCAGGAATTCTGGACGAACGTTAGAAATAATTCAAACCACGGTAAGTATTTATTGATTGGATGAATCGCAGTCTCGCATAAACGTAATGTCACAGCTGCCACAGCTTGCACTGCGTTCGGGGCAGGGATGCCAATTCCTCCGGGCAGAAAAAAAGGACGGGAGTTGAAGTATCAAAACCACTAGCCATCGGCGTCCTCCGCCCACACAAGACCTTGACCCCGTTCTCCACTAGCAATTCCCTCCCTATCCTGCATCACATATGGCTAGCGTTTCCCACTCAACTCTGCATTCTATCCATAATGTAAAAATGGGCTTCTCTGGGGAGAGAACCAGGAAACGAAAGTACCCGTCCCCAGGCTTCCTTCCGACGAGCACAAGCATGACAGAGTGGGTGTGAACTCGCAGCGGCTAAATTCGTCCTTCCAAAAATCTTTCTGTCCGCGTCTCCTTTTGATCAATCGCTCATGCCATATTGACCCACTCCCTCAATTCAACTTCTCTCTACTCCTTTTCAGCACTGCTGTACTCATATGAGATCCACTCCTCTGCCCCATCCTCCGTCATCAGAGCAGCATGGTTCCACCAGTCTCTTCTGTAAGCGAAGAGCCCTCCCTCTGCTTCCGCCTGCGTGATCACCACAGGGATTATCGGCTTCTGCTCTCCGCTACCCAGATTGGAGATTCCCTTCCGAGTTTCTCGTGGGGAAGCGGGGGTTATTTGGCACCTCCGTTCCGATGGGTGCTGCCCAGCATTCTGCGAGACACTTTCAGAGAACGACTTCAGCGTCTGAAGCCTTTCCGGAAGTCGGGACGCACGAGAAGGGCTGGTCGGAACGGAGGCAGGGGTGTTTCTGACTCTGGTCGCAAGAGGGCGTAGCGGCCGGTCGGCGGTGTTCTCCGAGGAGCAGCGTCGCCGTGGACACCGCGTGGAGGCGGCGCGCGAGTGCGGAACACCGCGTGCTCACACAGAGGCGCATCGAACGCTACTGCACGCGCGAGCGCAGCAAGCATGGAACCGCAGGTGACGACGGGGCGGTGGTGGCGGCGGAAGGTCCGCGGGACTGACCTCGTGGCGATTTTGTCGAAGAACAGCTCAACCCCGAGGTTTTTGCTACTGTTGCTGTTGTCGTTGCAGTGCGCGTGGTGGCGGCGGCCGCGGCTGCTTCCCCAAGAGGTCTGGATGCATCTCAACCGTGCAACTGCGATTTCTTCCTGCGCAGGGATGGCACGTTCGGTCGCGAGTATTGCATGGAACTCCCTGCTGCCCGGAGAGGGAACCTGTGGGAGGGACGTTTCGTTGGCTGCACGCCCTGGTGGCCGGCCCGCGATGTCCGGGTCGGCCACCAAGTCTTTGCCCTCGGTTTTCTCCCTCGGTCGTGCGGCTCGTGTGGAGATTCACGAGGATCTCAGCCTGATGCCGCCGGCGGAGGAACGGGAACGCTGCAGGCGGAGCTCTTTCGAGGCCGCCTTGGGGCTTGCGTCTGCTCCCGCAGCCCCCGGTTTCCCGAGATCTCCTGAGCCTTCTTGGACCCTCGGGACAAGTGGGAGACTTCACCGGAGGGAGGCTGAAGTGGAGCAGAAGCAGCGAAAGGGGACTTTCCCCTCCTCCTCCCTCCCTCCCTCCTTCTTTCCCTCTTCCCTGCCGTCCCCTCTCTCCCTCCGCAGTTCCGACTGTTCCCGAAGCGGACGCACAGGGGGAAGCAGGGAGTCCAAAACTGGGTGGTGCCCGCTCTTTTTCCCTCGCTCCAGCACCCAGCAGAAATCGTCGTTCTGTGCCCTCCCGCTGGCCCTTCGACCGCGCCTCAGGGACGTCCGGCCTCCACCTCCTGCCCTTCATCTCCACCATCCCTCAACCCCCTCGCTTTTCAACAGCCCTGGCTTCAGTGACATCCGAGGAGGGGAGAAAAAGTGAATGGGCGAGGGGAAGGTGCGCGCGCCAGCATCGCGAAGACCTACCGCCTGTACGTCAACAAGGGGTCTTTCATGTGCTGCGAGAAAGGGTGCGAGAAGGACTTCCTGCCGGACTCAAAGCTCTTGCTGCGGATGTCATATCCCCTCCTGAGGAGGTCCGTCTTCCTGCTGGAGCTGCTGGCGGCATCGTGCGAGGAGTGCCTCGCGAAGGACCACCTCTTTATGCCGTAAAAGCTCATCGCCTGCCGGAGGAGGAGGGACAGGGAGGGGCACCGCGGCTGCCGCAGCGGGAACGGGGAAAGGGCGGATGGGTGGACGGTGGTGGCGGTGCCGCAACCAGTCAGCAGCCTCCGCTTGGCCCAGGGAACGGGAACGCGAGCATCGTCTCTCCCCCGTATGACGGGCGAGGTGGGAGGACTAAGGGTGATGTTGCAGCGGGAGGTGGCGGCGGACGGGAGGGGAGAGGGGAAAGGAGGCAGGGGGGAGCTGTGCCTGGAGGGAACGAAGTGGACGGACGAGCAAGGAGGATGAGGGGCGGCCTGCGAAGGGGTCCCGGTCTGACGAATCACTTCCCGCGCACCACCGTAGCGCCGATCACTTCTTGCGTCCGGCGGCGGCGGCGGGGGCGGCCGACGAGCTCAGAAGCGCTCGCGCCATCCACAGTGCCCGGGAACCCTCACGGGAAAGATTCTAGGGAGAGGGAGGACGGCGGTTCTGGAAAAGAAACAGCTCCATGAGACGGGGCCAACCGACGCGGCCGGGGCGGGGAGATCCGGAAAGCCTGTGGGCAAAGCGTAGAGTGGAGCGACAGGTCCGATCAGGGAGACAGAAGCGAGAGGCACTTCTCGGAGGAAGCAGCACAGTGGTGGATTCTGGGCCTTGAAAAGGACTGCTCTTCTTCCTCACTCACGGTTGCGCGCACTCCCTCCATCGGAGACGCTCCCGACGTCTTCCTCCTCCCTGTTTCTCCTTCTCCCTTCCTCCTCCTCCTCCTTGTTCTCTCATCCATGGTCCTCGTCATCGGGTTTCCACCCTTTTTCCCTGTCCTTCCTCTCACCCTTCGTCTTGCCGGAGCCATAGCAACGGCGGCGGCGTTTCCTGTCCGTCCCGAAGATCCCGCACGTACCTTCCTCCTTCTCTCTTCCGAACGTTGGTTCCCTAGCAGGGAACCAACGCCTACCAGGGAGGAAAGACGTGTACCAAGCGCGTTCCTGCAACTTCGCGGCTGAGAAGCACTGGATGATCTCGCCTTCTTCTTCCTCCTGAAGATCGGAAGGGGAGGAGGCTAAGAAGTGGATCCCGGGAGACAGGAGCGACCTCTGAGAGGGGTGGTCGGACTCGCGGTCTTCAAACCTGAAGCCTGCGTTTCGGGAAGGGAGAGTCTCTTGCCTCGACATCGCATACACACCCAGGGCTCCTGCCTTCCTGGCCGACCTTCTTCCTCTAGATAGCCGATCGGGGAGAATCAGGATGGTGGCGTTAAGCGTTCGAAAAGCCTTCCCCCTTGGAGGGGAAAGAGGGAGGCGGAAGAGGGGAGGCTTCTCCCCGCAACCACTCACATCTACACCTTGAGCGAGCTGCATCCAGCGCTATCCCTTTGCGGAGTCCTCGTTCCCAACGCATATGCACGATCCCTTTCCAGAAGACTCTCCGCATACCATCCCTTCCGATTTCGGCCTCCACCTTTCTTCCAACCCTCCCATCTCCTTCCATTTCTTCCCCTTTCCTCTTTGGGCTCCTCCCCTTTTCCCCCGAAAACTCCCCAGCTGCTCCTTTGCTATCGATTTTTCTGCTTTTCTTTTCTTTCTTTCTTTTTTTTTTTCGTTGTTTTCCTTTCTTTTTTTCCAAGGAAACGTCGCAGCCGAGCGAAAGTCGGACGGGCAGACCTCGAAGGAGCGCTGCAGTAATCGGAGCCGACGTCTTCCGGGATGGCGCACGCAGGGCTGCTGCCGCCGCCGCTCCCGAGTCCTCCCCAGCCTCTTCCTTCCCAGAGCAGGCGAGAGCACTCGGCAGGGGGAAAGGAGTAGGCGTCTCGGGGTCAAACGCTCTCCGCACGAATCATCCTGTGATGGTTTCCCGCCTTGCGGAGGAAAAGGTCGCCCACAACCACTGAGGGTCTCTTCGACAGCGTAAAGCCTCAGTGGCAGTTTCCGAAGCGAAGATGGAAAAAGACGCGACCTAGTCGAAATGTCGAACGACCCCTAATGGACCCTATGGAACCACTACTGATGAAAAAAAGCCGACTTGGAAGGATGTATCAGGCTGTTCCCACAACTAGAGAGATCCTACGATTGGCTGACGGGAAACGAGGCGGAAAACAAGATGGGCGCCTGGTCATATGATGTCCTGGAGCGATGCCTAGGAGGAGGAAAGGGATCCTCTGCTCAGATGTCTCCCATAACTGCGGAAGCCACTGACTCCGCCGGCTTACATTTTCCAACGGGTGTTTTTTTCCTTCACCGTTCCAACGGTTTCCCTCGAAGTCCATTCCCTGCCCGTGCCGAGGGCATGGAAAAGAGGGAGGGAAGCAGCGTAACGAGTGCCCCGTTTTCTTGCGATCGAGCTGACCTCGAAATGCTCATTTCCAAGGGATGGGGAGAATTCTTCATCTACCTGGGAGAGCGAAACAGTGCCCAGGGTCACTGGGTGTTCGAAGAGGCTGCCCTCCGTCTCAGCCATACTAACAGAGATGAAGGCGCAATGCTGCTGGAAAGCGATTCCTCCTTCCATTTAAAGAGAATCTCAGCGGTTCGGATTTCAGTCTTTTTCGTCTGCATCCCAAGGTCAAAGAAAAGAAACCCACCGTTTGCCCGAGGTCCGTGATCCGCCTTCACCGGTCACGATGGATGCACAGCGTCAGAAGACGATGGCGCTCCACAGATCGGATGCGGGACGTGGGTACCACATGTTGACGCGTCGGACCGCACACACCACACAGAACAGGTTGCCGTGGAAGCCCTTCCTGTACTGCCCAGAAGGGGAACCCTTACTCCCGCGCAGGCAAAGGAAGCATCCCGATCCGGGAGCCGGATGATTGCTACCGCGATCTAGCAGCAGCCCCCGGCACGGGCAGAGGTCGCCATTCCGCTTTTCTCTCGCGTTTTGGGGTAGAGTGCAGCTTCCTATGCCATCGACTCTCGCCGACTTTCCAACTTCGTCTCTCCGTGCCGGCTAACCGCGGACTTCGGATTGTGAGCATATACATTGCAGCAACAATTCGTGTATGTATGCAAAAGTACCATCTATACACGTAGATAACGTAGACCCATGTATATTGCCATAATCACATTGGGAGCTGGTGAGAAGCTCAGTACGCGATCTGAATGCGATCTGATTTTTCACAGGGAATAATGCAGCTTATATCCCTGAGATTCGGTTCGTGCTTTCCCTAGCGGTGCTTCTCATAAAGGCAAAATGGGAACATTGAGTCCGCTCGTTCTAAGTCTGTCCTTCTGCATTCAGCTTTCTATGCTCACCGTCTCCCTAAAATTCTCATCAGAAGCTCGGAAAGCTCCTGCAGCAAACCCGAGAAGCATCTCAGGTTAACGGATACTAAAATTTCCGGACACTCTGCTCAAAGGCAGCATTGTTTAAGAACGTCATTGTTTACCATCCGTGTTGGTAGGGAGTAGCATTGTTCAGAGGCGGCATTGTTCACGAACAATGCTGGTTGCGAACAGCATTGTTTAAGACCGTGGCACTGCTGGTTGGTTGTCATGTGAATATTATAAGCCTCGTGCTTGAAGCTCGTTTGATTTTCTCCCATGCATCGACGCTCGCATGGGAGAGCGGATTGCTAGGCACGAACGGATGCAAAGGCACTTTGCAGTTGAAGTGACGACGTTTAACAGGTGATCCGGTGACCTACCTGCTGTCCCAAGTACTGAATCTAGGAAGCACTTCGGCTTTCGAGTCTGAGTCGTGAATTTACTAAAACTCCGGGCTGATGCGGTCATCGGCCCATATGCCCACATAACCGAGCTCTTGTGCTCACTGGCTGCTTGCTGGTCTGTAGCTCACCCGTGGGCTGCTGCCGTCATCGTAGGTGAGTCCGGATTGTATTTCCTAACTCGAACTTGGCAGTCAGCGTTAACACAATTCTTCGGCCACCTAGCTATCTCGCGATTCAATTCCCAATTTGCCGTGCTGCTCTCTAACGCACGATATTGAAACGAAAGCGGAGTTCCGAACAGCATTGACTGAGCTCGCTAGAACTTAAAGACGATGTTCTGTATTCATTCTGTCTGTTTCATCTCAGGAGATCAACAGAATCTTCCTTTCATGAGGAAGTTGTTGGTGGGGAAAAATACAGAAACGGGAACATGCCTCCGAAAGAACTTCTTTTATGTTCTAAAACTCGTGCTTTGGAGATTCGTACAGCATACACGGGAGCATTTGCTACCAAAGGGAGAGTCCAACTTCAAGCAATCACATTTACTGATAAAACTCATTATAGTTTTGTTATTAGTCCAATGATCTTTCCGCTCCTTTCAAGTACACTTAGTACATCTCCGCTTCCAAGATTGTGATTTCAAGCATGGTAAATCTTAAGTACTTTGGAGCATACTGTTGTTTACATCATGTCTGCTCATCAGGATCGTTAACAAGAAGACATGTATTCATTTGCGAACAAGAACCAACACTTAATGCTATTTCTTAGGATTTCCTACGAATTGCTTGTACCGCTTTGAAGAGTCTCTACAAACGATCAAAGTTCTGCGAATAGCAGACGCGTGTTTTTCTTATCAAATGAGTTTGCTTTTGTTTCTTCCCTGAACTAATTTCATAGACATGGGAGGAATGATAAGCTTGCATTATCTTAGAGTTTATCTGAGACCTTTTTTTTTCTTCTTTCTCTCGGATCGGTTGTAGTTTTTTATCTACAGAAACGCATGAGGTTTGTGCATAGTGGATGTTTGCATATCCCAGACAAAACTAAAAGTCTCGATCTTAATGGGAAAAAAAAAAAAAACCGCTTTTTCGTTCTGAGCATCGTCTCGCAGAGCTGCGAAAGAGCGTCATGCAGATGAAAGTAAAACACACGAAGGTTTCCTCCATGTATTTCGCTTGCATTCATCTGATGCTGTTCATCGCTCCTCTTCGATGCTGCAGTGAGAAGGGAAAATGCACTTCACAGTCATTCTGGAAACAGGAAAAGCGGAAGCAATCAAAAAATGGCAATGCAGCATTGGTTCGTGAATGGGCATTGCAATGCTTTGCCACCCAGCAATTGCCGGGTGGCAGAGCATTTTGTTCCTTCCTTTTTCATCAAAGAGGAACAATCGGGATGTCTGAAACGCAAATTGCAAGCGGTCCCTTGTCATTCCAAAAAGAGAAAATTTCCACATGTCAAAAGCATTTCATGTTCTTCCGAACATGCCGACGACCCCGATAATGAAAGCACCGAACAACCAAGCGCTCCGTTTGTTTGTTTATCTAAAACACATGGAAGCTTGCAATTCACGGTTTCCTGCACAGCACCGGTCCTAGATGATCAATATTCTCTAGGCACACTGGTCAACCATGCCTTCGATCAATTTCAAGCAAGGAAAGCGTATGGATTGTAAGACTTTGTAGTTCTCTACGCTCATTCAGGGGGGCAGAAAGATCGTGGTCAGGGTGCGGACGCCTGCAAAAAGAGCACTTTGGACCTTCTTTCTAAGACCATTTTCCAACAGAATTCTTCGTTGCAGTCCTTCATCGAAAACTCCGGTGAGAAACATAGATCTTGCATCCATCAAGGGAGTATCTGCATTGGAAACAAGAGGAGACATACGGGAGAGCTTGCATCAGATCCAGGGTGGTGCTCATGAAGAACTCCTGGTGCTTCTCTCCAACTTTCCTGGATAGCTGCATCACATGCGTTAGAAAGCCCCCTCCACGCACACCATGACTCAGTGAGAAAAAATTCCCTACCACCGAAAAGAAAGCTGCTCTGAGTACATGAAACATCGCCCAGACACGCAAGATAGCGCAGTCTCCCCTCAGAAATGTACTGACCACGCGTCAGGCACAGAAGGGCTGACTCTCAATTGAACTTTCAGAGAATGGAATAGCTCATGGGGCCACGTGGATGCGCACATCCCCTCCCCCCCACCAATACCACCTCATGGAATGGCTTGCAGCCATTTCACCATTCCCTCAAGCTCCCGGGCGAAGAAAGTCCTCACATTGGATCAGATAGAATCTATTCTAAGGCATCCTCGACGAGGTCATTTCCAAACAAGTTTGGATGAGCAATCAGGTGAGGAATCAGGAAATGTGCTGAACAATCAGGTGAGGAAAAGGTGTCTTGGGAAACATTGTAGATATCCCAATCAGGTTTTCAAGGCATCCTATCCCCACATTCGACGGCCTACCCTCGTCTATCCCAAAATCTTTTCCAAGTCTCTCGTAAGCATCCAAGCAGCGATGGGCTGCAGAGGAGTGCTCTGGGTGCTGCCACGAGATTTTCCGGAAACTCTATTTTAAGGACAATAGGGAAAAGTATGGCGGCTGGTCGTGCTGCCAATGTCCACGCGTGGAATGCTACTCTTGCTTAAATATGAAATACCCTGGGAAACGGCTACATGGGGCGCGTGACGATCACGTGATCTCCCACTAATGATCACGTGTTCATCATCTGTTCGTTTAAATTACCAAGCAGATACTTCCGGATAGGATGGGGAAATCAGACGCATTCTCGATGAGGATAGAGGAATGCTTTCTTCCCCTAAAATATCCAAGATTTGTGGTCCAAGTTCTCAAGACTCTGAATCCCAGAGATTTCCTATCCAGACTCAAGAGTCTCTTTTTCAGGTTCTTTCATCTGGAAGAGGGAGGAAGGGAAACACAGCTGTAGCTGACCTGATTCATGTGAAAGCCCCGCTGCATGTCTGACCACAGGAGAGCAAGAAAAAAAATGGTCGCGGTTGCAGCAGATCACTGACAGAAGACCCGCCTTACAGTTCCTCAAGGCACTTTGATTTCTTTGGTTCCCACTCCTCTCTATCGTATCCCTTTGCTCTTTGGTGTCTCCCTGCACGTTCTCGGTCAACGATCACCTCAGAAGCACCTTAAGAGCTCTCTTATGCTGCGGGAAGCTATGTGCTCGAATCCCCTGAGGCAGTCTTCTTCCCTTCAGGTAAAATCATGGACCTCTTCAGCGTCCCTAAGACTGAACAGAAACCTCCTCCGGTGATGCGACTCTTGGATAAGCTATCAGCCAGGACTCAAGTACAGGATTAGAGGTGGTTAGGGGATGCGAGTCTTTCATGAGTGACCTGAATCCCACGCTTGAGTAGCGGAAAACTCGCGGTAATTCGATGGAGCACGGACTTGGCAGCACGGTGGTTCACTGCCCTCTACGACTTCATCCGCCGTCCTGGGTGGTGAGGTAAAACGTCCAGATGGGGAACACCTCCCTGCTCTTGGACTTGGGCACCATCGTCTGCACCGTTGGAGAAAGCAGGTGGAGGACTGTGCACAGCCAAGTCTCTTGACTTCAGACCATCCTCTCTGACGGTTCTTTGGATCGGGCGTTCGAGAAAGGCTGGATTTTGATAGAGAGGCCGTGGATCGCGCGTTCCAGGGACCTATGATCCTTTGCCTCTGCAAAAACGCATTCACCATACGAAGAGAGACTGGCTCTGCCTCTCGCTCAAGCCCCCTCGTCTCCCTCGTTCTCGCCCCTTCTGAGAAGGACGGGAAAAGACAGAGTCAGGAGAAACAGGAGAAACTTCAAGGAAAGAGACTCGAAGGGACGTTCCCTCAGAACAAGGTCCAGTGAAGTCAGGAAACAATAGATTTCCAAGCCCGCAGGTAATTGCCGAGGAAACAAATAAGGAGAAGTTCTGAGAATCAATCACCCTCGTCGGGTGATCCTCCTCACACACTCTCGCGAAATGAGGGAATCCAGCAGACGGTGCTTCCTGGAGCAAGCAGGGCGATTCACTTCCCGGAGTCCGGAGCTTCCTCTGGATGAGTGGTTCAGTTCCAGTGGCGCTCGCGCCTTCCCCTTTTGGCTCTAAGCTCAGGCAGATGACATCGAGGGCGGCGCGAAAGGAAACCACTCGGAAAGAAAGGACAAGAGCCTTTCTAGGGGGACACTTCGCCCCACGCCACCACGCTTCAGTTGCAGGGAGCTCTCTTGGTTGCAACACCTTCGGAGCGAGTTTGCTTTTTCCGCTTCCCGTGTTAACGGTGTGGAACCCTGCAGGGTGCCTCGCAAGTTCTGGATAGGCGGAAGCAAGAAGAACCTTACCCTCGAAGCAAAAGGGAAAATAGAAGAGAGAAATTAATGAGCTACGATCGGTGCAGTCTTGAGCCACTCGTGGGACAACCCAGCTTCGCCTCGTCCCGAGCTCGAGACTGCAGTTTGAAGCACCCGGTGAAGTGCTTTTTGCTCTGGAGAGGAGTTCGTTTCAACCTGAGTTCCCACATGGTTTCGGGACGGTTTTGCGATGACCCTCTTAAGATCCCGGTTTCCTTTCCGAGTTCGAGCACTGGAAGAGAGCGGAGATACACCGGTACCGGACAGGAAGGTACGAACAGAAAAGGAAGGAACCGACTGATCTTGCTGCCAATCAAGTTCTTCAGACCTGCGAATTACTGAGGTCTTATCTTAAACTCTTGGGACTTCCCAGGGCTATTTCAGAGACTTTGATCCGTTGTCCTGGAAGACGCTTTCGTCAGGTGCAGTTCTTAGTTTACAGCTGAGTCACTTCGATTGCTATTTCTTGCTATTCACTTGCTATTTCTTCGATTTTTGCGTTTTTACTGCCTCATCCAAGGTCGAGACCATTTTTATTCCTGGTTGACAGGAACTTCAATAACTGAGATGGAGTCTTGAGCTCCCCGGCTATCTGAAGGGACTTGTTTTTGCAGTTCTTGAAGCGAAGGTTCGATTCACCCCTGACCTCCTGTTCCCTTTGAGCATCCACGAAGGCAGACTTCTTCAAGCTGTTTCCACCATCTGCGAATCTTTCTCTTCAGCCCACCAGCCTCTATGCCGTTTTCAGGAGAGTCAGCGTGCTGGAGTCAGTCTCCAGCACTGACTAGAACTGGGAACAGCATCGCTTCTGGATGGCAGCTCCTTTCCTCCCACGGGAAACAGACTTTTTTTTTCTAGTCCACCCTAACGTGGATGGTTCGCCCTACTCCAACAGCACTTAGGTCTGTTCCAGTTCCTTCTCCTTGGGAGCAAATCCGGCAACCGGTGAGCCTTCTGATTCGTGCGGAAGGTGTGCAAACGTGGAGAAGGAAACCGGATGGGTCTCGTCGGCATCCGTGGTGGATTCAATATCTCCTGCTCGTGAGGTATCTTCCCCTCTTCCGAAGGAACCATCGAAAAGCATCACTCGCCTCGACCACTGCTGAGTGCAGATTGTCTCTGAGAACGGAAAGAACTACTCTCATGGGAATAATGTGACCGCGGTAATGAGCATGGGCATGACGTATTCGATATGATGCAGGAATGCCCCCCTGTGCTGATGGTCAAAAAGTTTACACCCTCGCACTTGTTCGATGATGCGCGAAAAATTGCACGAATATGTTCACCTCAAAGTGCTCGCTAATGAAGCGAGCACTTTGAGGACCTTTTCAGGATCGGTCCCTGGACTCCATCCTCTTGGATCGCATTCGAGTTTGCAAGCAGGCCTTACTGTTTTCCCCTCGATCCGGAATCCAGGAGAAACCTCCCGTAAGTCCACTCGAATACAAAACGGTGCGCCCTTTGTTCCTTCCTTCCTCGGATGTCAGAGGCACCAGAATCCAGGAAACATCCAGCTGTAAGGGATCGAACGAAGATCGAATGGTCGGGAAACGAAAGTTCCCCTCCCTGCAGCGCGCATCGGATCAACCGAGAATCTTTAGAGTTCTTTCATTCCAGTATGGAAAGGATTTTTTTTTTTTTCCCCTCTCTTTTCGAAAAGAGTGGACGCCTGAGGGAAAAAGGTTTGGTCTCAGCACAGGAAGAGGAGGTCCACGGCCTCGAAGGTTCCGGTAAGGCACCAACGCGTCTCCTTCCTCCTGTGCGATACCAGAGAGATTCATCGGCTTCTGATCTCCGCCACCCAGTTCGGAGATTCCCTTCCGCGTTTTTTCGTAGGTAAGTGGAGGGAATTTGGCACCTCCATTCCGATGGGTGCTGTCCAGCACTCTGGGAGACACTTTCGGAGAACGACTTCAGAGGCTGAAGCCTTTCCGGAAGAAGTCGGGACGCACGAGGAGAAGAGCTGGTTGGTCCAAAGGGAAAATCCACACGTCTATAGGAGGGAACGGGAAAGCCCGCGCGCGGCTTCCAATTAACGAAGGGGTACTTTCCCCGCGCCAAAGGAATCTGCGTTAAAAGGGTGCGAGTGGAAGAGTCAGGAAGATTCAATGCTCCGGAAATGTTCAGGGAGGAAGCCTCGCCGCGCGCGAAAGTGCTGCCCACTTTGCCCTGTGTTTTCAGGCACCGCACCGCGCAAAAGAAAGCCGCAAGAAAGCTCCCGGAGCTTCCAGCACGACTCCCTCCCTCCTCCTTCTTACTGTGCGGAAGCTCTGCGATCCTCCTCGATTCGCCGCACATCTGCTCCGCTGGGACCACCCGGGAAACGAGCGCAGAGAACCGTTTCTCAGGAGAAATGGGCGGGTCCACTCTTGCGCAGTGTCGCCGCGCAAGTGACTCCACTACGTGTTTCCGAACACCCAAACATGAAGGAAACTTCTCCTGGAAAACGGGAATCCACTCGTGGCCCCGCGCGATCAGAAGTGGACGCAATCTCTCCCTTCCTGGAAGGAAGAACGGGCACGAGTTCCAGACCTTGCATCGGATGCTTTCTGGAACGTGCGACCCGTTCCGCTCGACAGCTATGGGATTTGTTTGTGGCGCATGAAGTGGAGCAGCATGTTCTTCACTATGCCTCCGGCAAACATGCCGAACGCTGCCGAAAGCAGATCTCCCCATTTCCTCCCGAGAAACTTCCTACGGAGCTGCAATGCTTGGATCTCGGCGCAAGGTCCTCTGTTGCGAGGAGACCCCTGCCAGCTCGTGGACACGATAAGGAAGCGGCGCTTCCAGTTTTGCAACTCTTCACTTTGGAAATCCGTTCGGGGGAGACATCTTCCTGCTCCAAGAGAATCGCGAGAAGTTCTTCTTGAAGTAGGGCTTTGATCAGCCGCGGGGTGGCGGTCGCGTGACCAGCAGGCAACCAAGTCTCCGATAGTCGCAGCGCGACCCTTGACGAGTGGGACATAGAATCATGCAAGAGCCTCCTCACCATCAAAGGGTGTCCGAAATGCCGTTCAAAGAAGAGAAAAAAAATTGATATCGACCTTCTCTGGCTTTCTTTTTGGGAACTGACACGGAGTGCTTTGAGCTGATCGTACGCTCAGGAGACGTGAATGAGTCGCCGTTGTTTTCAGATTTCGCTAGTGTTCCGGCACTCTGCGTTTCCCTTCACGTACCACCGCTGCCCGGCACGCCCTGCAGGCTGAGAACATGAGCCATCTGGAAGCCCATGGGCATCGGATCCTACGGTTACCTGACCTTCCACCATTTATTAGATGTTCCACTTTAAATCTGAAAGATCGATACCTCAGGGAAACTCAGGAAAGCAGTTTCCAGAGATATTAAAGGACCTTCCGCTCCCTTTATGGTCGGAGCGTTTTCTCGTTCCCTGATTCCGGAAAATTTCCTAGTTTCGGAAAGGGGAACGAAGCAGGTGATGAGGATTACTAAATGCCTCTCCGGAAACCGCATTCCGTGAGATGATGATGGTATGCGTAGAAGAGAGCATTCGAAAAGGACGCTTTTAGAACCTTGGCGACCGCGTTGGTTGCAGAGTGGCTGCGGCTTCTGCGAGTGGTACCAAGCGTTGCGGGTTCGAATCCTTCCAGGGGAAGCGTCGACGCCGGGAATGAGAGATGCGTCGTGGGTTTCGAGTTGCACCCTCAAGATGACTATGGTAGCACTATTCGTAGGGTGCTGCACTTGGGAGAGCCAGAAACCGGATGCGCCCGTTGACTGGTCTGGATTGCTCCGGGGTCCTTCCGAGAATCAAGGAGCCTTTCGGGGTTCTCCTCCGGTTGTGTAAATGAAGCCGTGCCCCCCCCTCTTCCTTCCAGGGAGAAGACCTTGTATCGCGTACCATGGAGCTGGCTGATACCTCCCCTCAGGGAGTTGCCTCTCCAGAGTATCAGAAGCGCGCTGCTCTCCTCGGAGTTCTCTTCAGAGGAGGAAACAGGGAGAAGTTCCCTTGCGGATTCCCTCCGGAGAAGGAATTCCAGGAGTGGATGCTTTCCGAGTTCCCTTCGGCGAAGATATGATGGAGCAGCCCCCTCCAGGGGTCCCTCCGGAAAGAATAAAGCGGAGGTTCCCTTCAGGGTTCCCTACCAAGCGTGAGAGGAACGGACTCCTTCCTCCGGAGCCTTCCTGAATTCATAGGGTGTCCCTATCCCTTGAAGAAAGACGCACACCCTCAAGTGGCGTGGATAGCGTTCAACAGCTCCGTCAGCATCGCCAGGCGAACGGCGGTTCCTGAAGCACTCAGCGAACCAAAAAAAAGAAAACCCGAAAAAAAGCGAAAAAAAAATTCGGAAGGAAAACAGCGAAGACCTTCGGAGTAGCGCAGTGGACCCCCATGTCGAGAGTCCCAGAAGCACGGAGGCGCTCAAGAGCCCTTCCTTACCTTTCAATGCAGCGTGGAACCAGACGGTGAGTTTTGTCCCAGTTTTCTTTGAGGGAGAGCGGCCATGCTGCCTGCATGAAGCTCTCCCTCATGAACAGGTCCCAGTCCGAGTTCTTTTGCTGACGCACGCTGCTGAACCGCACTCTTCTCCTATCAGAGAAACTCCCGCTCTCCTTAGGATTCATAGATCGGTTATGGAACACCTGAAAAGATGATCCTCGTCAGCTCCAAGAAGAAGAAGCCGTTTCTGTTCCATCCGAAGAAGAAACGTGCCTCGAGGATCAAACGCAACGAGCGAAAGGACGTCCCGCTCTTTAACTGTGCAGGCGTCCGCGCGTGCCTCCATGGCAACCTAGAACATTCCGGAATTACGCGGCCCGAGCTGCCCTGCTGTTTGCCGACTGCTCTGCGTTTTCTCAGAGTTCCCGGAGTGGCGCCGGAAACGAGCCTCCAGCCATCAGCCTGCTTCTGCTGAGGCCTCGGCTCTTCTCCTGAGCGCGGCCCTCCGATTGGACAACCATGGGAGAGCTCTTGGAGCTCCCCTTTCCGCCATTCCCCAGAAGACATTACAGCCCTTTCCTTCCTCCTGCTTCGTATGCGGACAGCTCCGTAATTCCCCTCAGTGCACCACTCCCTCCCTGGGCAGGAGCCACCCTGTGACAGCGAGCTTAGGCACCGTCTGGCGAGGAGGAGGGTGCCCTTGCGGACCGTTTCGGCGGGAGGGGGAAATGGGTCTGTTCCTTCAACCTCCTTCTGTACTTCGGTGCTTCCCGTCTAGGGCTGAAGTGCCCTCATCCTACCGCCTAGTGCCAACTTAAAGAGCTCGAGAGACCTAAGATCGTGGTCGCCCCATCCCATGACAGACGTCCGCGGAACCGCCCTAATGCTCTAGGAATTGCAGGAAGGATGCCAAAACTGCGTGGGTCCAGGTATTCCTGCGCGAGAATTCCCCCTTCCCCCAAGCCTGCCTCAGGATCCGGGAACGGAATCGCCCGCAACCTGAGCGAACCTTCCAAGGAGCTGCCTGGAGTCCAGTGACCCTTCTTCCTTGTCATCCTCCCCCGAATTATCTTTGTTTCCCCCTCCCCTCTACCTCTCCAATAGTCCTTCGCGAACGCACAATTTCGCTGTGGGCAGGAGCCGGGTCCTATCCTGGACTCCGAACAAAGGGAACTTCTCCTCCCTCCCTCCACTACATAGATTGGTTTGTTATGTAATATGCAAATAAACTTCCTGGAGTTACCAAGCAACAACCGAAAGAACAATCTGATGACCCCTACTTCCCTTTGCGAAATACGGAACCAGCGGCAGTCAGCGCGCTCGAGAAGGGATAAAGGACGAAACACCGCGGCATTGGGGTCCGATGTCCGCTTCTGTAGTCCCAGAATCGGTGAGAATCTTCAACCCCGGCCCTTTGGTAACTGTGACACCCGTGGAATGATCAAGCCATACGAAGACTCGGAAGTCTCCCTATGGCTGTGCTGACTGGACCATGTGGCCTCACGGTCGTATCTGGCATGCAGCACGTGTCAGAGATGTGCAACGCACCAGGGCAAGGCCGACCCAACCGCCTCGGATTTCCCAAAGTGAATCCCAGCACGAAGTTTGATCGAGGAAGGCGCTGGAGGTGCAGAAACTGATGGAACATCTCCGCATATGAAGCAGCAGATACATCCGCCCACCCATCTTCACTGCATGGTTCTGATTGATTTGGGATAAGATCAGCTAGACTAAGTGAAGAGGACCGGGAAAGATCGGCATCCCAGTCCCCATCATGTATCCACCAGGAATGCTGAAATGAAATCAAGGTGGTTGCTAAGAGAAGGGGAGCGGAGGGGGGACTTTAGTTCGTCCAAGAATTCGCGAAGTTCTTTCCCGAGTGAAATGAAGAGAGTTTCTGCGCCTCAAGCACTCCAGGAGCGATTCAAAAAGAGCTTATTGCCGCTAGCACTGAATGTGGTCCATCGCACTCGTTTCCACGATTGAAGCAGCAGCATCGATCAGAGATTCTAGAACGAAGTTTGTGCCAAGACACGCTTCAAGGTCCCCCGAGATTGACAAGGGCGCTCATCTGCAGTTCCATAGGCTCTTTAATGGGGCACGAAAAAGACGGCATTCCGAAGATCATTCCGGTTAGTTTAGCAGTCTTTCCTCGAAATGCAAATGGAAACACCCGCCCATTCTTCCTGTCCCATTTTGGGAACAGAGATGAAACGACCTTTGAAGTAGTTTGCGAAAATTTCTCGGTGGCCGTTCCTCAGGAATGAACTCAGGACCCAATTTGCGCCCGCTGATCCAACGAGGCAAAGATGACTCGGACATAAATGCAGAGGGCAAACCCTGCATCTCAATTCTAAAAAAAGGAGTTAGGCACTGCGACGAACAAGTCGACACGGGAAAAGGGGGCTCATAAATTAGGAAATTCCATGAAAAAAGGAAATTTTCTCACGGGCCGATGTCCGTAAAAATGTCCATAAAAAGAAGCTATAATCAAGGATTACGGTTCCATCAGAGATGCTTTGTTGCAGATAGGATCTAAGTACCGAAAACAGATGGATCCTCATCACTTCAGATGCAAAAAGTGTGTCCATAAAAAGAGTGAGTGACCATTGATTTTTTGCAGAACGTTTCCTCCATCCAACGCGTACAAGAAATCCTGAACGTGATCGCCGCAAAAGTGCAGAGGGAAAGATGGTAGATGAGTAGGCCAAAGTTTGAAAAGGGCAAGCACAGAAAGGTCGACCAGAAGACCTTCGATAAGCACGAAAGGGTTGACATGACACGGAGCCGTTGCTTACCACGTGAGCGGATAAAGCATGTTGAGTCCCATTCAATTGCCTGAGCCCTTTCTGACCTCACACCTGCACAGAATGATCCCGTGGATGCACCACTAACACGTGCCTGGTTGACTTGAGAAATACATGATCGTTAGGCGCATCTGAATTAGACATATCATCCATCTATCTATGGATTTCCTACCCTAATGACCAGTCCAGTTCGAATTTTGGAAAAAGTTACCAGCGAGCACATTTCAGAGCTCCCTTTGCCAGGGAGCCGTGGTAGAACGCTGACCGGAAGCAGTTTATGGAATATGCATCACCGCCATGGCAGTTGCGCGCACAGGGCAGAGGTCTCAGGTGCCAAAAGAATCGACGGAGAGGCCATCGAGAGGAACAGCTGGCCGCCCAAGCCGTGAGGGAGGGGCTGAGGCAGAAGAATGGCAAGGAATCGACCACGATCCCAAGATCAAAGACAGAGAGAATCCCAAAACGGGATTTCAGCACGGAAAGATATGAGTCACAAAGTGAGACACAAGTAAATATACGCACTCAGAATGACAGTTTCGCTGCCCATATACAACAGAATTGAGATCTGGGCTTCGACTAGGGCAGTGGGTGACCTCTTGTAGATGTGCTTCTGAGAATGTTCGCAGCTATTTCAGTCCTCCGAACTTCAAACCTACGAAAAGGAAGCTGCGAGGAACGATCTATGATGCAGGCAGCTTTGAAAATGGCCATTCCTAAGGGTTCATAAGGTGAAATTGATATGTATGTATGTATACTGAATCTAAGAAATGCTACGCGACTGATACTGTCGGGCAGCGAAAACGCATCCCGGATTGCAGTAACAACTACCAAGATAACAAATAAGCAAAAAGGCTAGATTAATGCCAGAAAAATATCCTGTTGTTGTTGTGAATTTGCGTTGGTGTATTCCCTGAATGCCAGGGAAGTCTGTGCATGGTGATGACCTTTCCGAAGCATCTTCTGCTCTCACACCCTGACGAGTAAGCGGTGCTATTGTTTAGTACATTGCATTCAGTATTAAGGCACCGAATATATATTACAAAAATACTGATTACATATTATTAACGTATCATATATCATATTGAATCAAGAACGGCATCTACTGTTGAAAAGATATCTGTCTTTCAGTGTTGCTTATTAGATTTAGGATTCCTCAAGAAATTTCGATCATTTTCGGAATCCTTGAGGGAAGAGCAAAACGTGATCATGAGCACGCATCTGCGGTGCTCATGGCTTTGGCATTCTGATTTCAGCTGGGAATATTCGGGGAAAGAAATCGGAACACTTCCGGACGAAAGCAACGACTCTTATTCTTGCTTTCTGCTCCCTGTCTTGGACAGGACAACAAGACAACTGCGATCCTCAATGTCTAATGCTGAGGATGCGATCGCTCTGCTACATGAGAGGGAAAAGAGAGGTATCTGATAAAGCTATCGTTTGGAAACAGTGTTTCTGAAACCATCTTCCAAGAAACGAGCATCACTTGCTAGCTTGCAGACAGGAGAACTGCAGGCAGATTACCCCCCGCTAACCATCAACTCGGGTATGTTTCTTGTGGATAAATTTAACAGACAAGCAGTCATATAAATAATAATAAATGGGAACGCACAGTGGAACGCTGAGGCAGATGCGAATTCCACAGAACTCGGATGCAAGAAAAGCATTCCAGAACCGAAGTATCGGATCCGAATGGGTTCAAAAATTTTCATATTTCGTTTGAAATGAAGGATAAAGTCGGAAATTCCGGATGCGTAAAGATGCAGCAGGTTTCTGTCAAGCGAGTGTGGAGTTGCAGCATGAATGAAATTCTCAAAGACATAACGAATTTCTTAGTGAATTCTTAGTGAACATTAAAATCACTACGAGAGGGATCTCTATTCAATTACAATTCGGTTAGCATGATCATCCGAGACGTTTCATTTTTAAAATCTCGAATCTTGAATGCTAAAGATCCTGAACTGAAGTGCTTGGAAACACCTGCTGTTTCAGGAAAATACGCCTTGATGACCCACCCTCGAAAGGCTATCGTGTCAAACTTGAGCTCCGACGAAGCAGGCGCTAATGGTGACTGTCTGGACGTCGACATTTCGTCTTAACAAGATATGTTTTGATTTCATCCCAGACTGTTTGGTGGTAATGGAAAATTCGAGACGCCGAGATTCGAATTTGATCTGTATATTTATTCTGAAGCTCTTTGCAAACACCCGCTAAATTGCTCTCTCTCCTCATCCACGACGCCTTCACCTGGCACGTGAATTTCTGTTTGCTGGAAGATCCTGGGATTTGTATAATTTTGGCAATGTAGCCCTGTGTACGCATTTTCTGTCCCGACGTCTTACACACTCCCTCAATGGCCGCTTGCAGGTATCTACGTGAATCGGTTAATCTACATGAATGGAAGACTCCGGAACTTCAGCAAACGCGAGTCATCTCGATTGCTTGCTATGCGTTTCGAACTGTGTAAAATAAAACAGGAACTATAATAAAATCAAAAGATTCATAGCCAGGTATTTCATCTACCATGCAGGATTGTCTCGACATCTCTTTCAGAACATTTCACAGTTCTTTCTACCTCTCGCGAGGAATTCACTCTTCAGGTGGTCTGTGTCTTTGCGTGGCACACCACGTTGCTTTCCTTTGCTGGCTCATGAAACTTGGCATTTCTCTGGTCTCCGTGTTGTATTGCTTTCTAAGGCTTTTCGGATGCATGTCAAAGGTCAAGGCTCTCTTTCCTCTCCATCTGATGTCCTCCTACTGGATGCCCCAATTCCCTTAGCAAAACAAAGTCCTTGAATGTGTTGGGATGTAGGACTCTGTACAGTTTAGACGTCAAAAATCGTTGTTCCTTGTCATCGAGTGCAAAGACCAGTCTTCTCATGGGAGCTGTCTCCAGATGAGCACTCGAGCATTCAAATCATTTTTCAAGGTAGCTATCTTCCTGAAGATATTGCAAGTTTTCACAACTTGCAAAAAGACTCTGTGATGAAGAACGCATGTCCGACTGCGCAGGTGGCGGGAATGAAAAATCTGGAGAACGCTATCTCCGATGGGAAAAAAGAGGGGGAGCTAACGAAATGGGATGCTTCCTGGAGAAAACGAACCACTGCAGATACGAATGGAATTTCCCGAAGAAAATCCCAGAATCCCGCTCCACTTAGATGACCCATTGTACTCCTGCGAAACGGATTACCACCAGCAAGATTGTGGATAATCCATGAAATTACTTTGCACAATTCCCTACCGTTTGGCGGATGATTGCGAAACCCTCCGGAACAGTTTTCCACCCAATGATGCATTGGAATTTCGCGACCGCATCTCCCCCGCTGAATCCACAAGGGACGATGAGAACCAAACATTCCCCATTATGTTTAACCAGGAAAACCGACAGATTTCAAGCGACTGCCACTAAGGCAAATCGGAAATCAGGACTTCCCCTTACATCACATTTCCCGTTTGGAATGCCGCTGGTTGCAAAGCACTGTTGCATCTCTATTCCCGATTTCTTTTGTAAAACCAGTCGAAGCTCCTTCTCTCACGTTTTCCTTCTGCAGCACACAGTGCCTGGCAGCTCTCTCTGAAAGCGCGCAACAGGCACTGACAGCCTCGGAAGCAAAGGTGTCCTTCAAAATCTCTCCCTCATCCCTTGGACTTTACTGGAGATTCGACAGTCGATGACTTCGCGCTTTCTTTTTCGAAATCACCTAGTAAAAAGAAAGGAGGAACTTCCCGGAGGAGCAAGGTCCACAAAGAGTCCAGGAAGAGACATCTTCAGACGCCTTCTCAGTGTGCAGTCCCGAGGTAAAGCGAAACCGAGTGCCGAGCGTGTGTCAAGGTAAGACGTGGAAGAACGAATTCTGCATCCACACGAATTGTGCACTGGTGGTGGCTGCAGAGTAGTCGAATGATGCCTCATAAATTCAGTGCCAGTCGTGACGTTGAGGAAAAATACGGCAGGACTCCTTAATCAAGGATTGCTGATCATTTGTTATGTATGGGAAGAGGAGGAAGATCTACAAATCCAGGAAATGAAACCGGTTCTCGAATGGAATCAAATCCCCGGAGAACCATGTTCCTGAGAGCATTCAGTTCATAACGTGCCGCATGACGTCGCGGCAAACCATGGGCTTGCATTTTTGAGTACGCTGAAGCAAGCAAGAAGGACTCGAATTGGTGGGTTCTCGTAGGACACGAAAATGGATTTTTTGCACGGCACTGCGAACCAGCAACTCTTTCCGCTGGAAAGCAGGCTGTCGCTGAGCAGCCAAGTGGAGTTGGGACTCGTTGGCAGCTCTTAAGACACTGAGCAATAAGAACAAGACTCCTCGCAAGACAGTACACATCTACCACTCTGAATTCCACCTACATTTCGGTGCCACCCTTTTGGACTTGGTGATACCACACAACAGAGGAGACACGTTCATCTACCGTAAGAAGGTGTTCCTGACTGAATGCCCTGCTGGTAGTCATCTGCCTGCCCCTTCTCCTGTTGTAGGTGGGCTTCATTGGCCGTACACACATCCCCCTTTCCCAAGAAAATCCCAAGAACTCGCTACATTTAAATGACCCATTGTATCCCTGCAAGGGTTAACCTCCACATTTCGGGGAGTTGTTGAATCGGTTGATGCGGCGGTGGCGATGTCCGTAGCTCGAATGGTTCAACTCAAGCATCTCGCCGACTCTTTCGTGGCTAAAGGGAAGATTCCCATTAGTTTCCCCAAGAGCAGGTATCCCGTGTTCGGGGTGCTGATCAACGTGAGCAATCTCATCAGAAAGGTCTGCTTATGAACTCCTGTTCCTCCCTTGTTGCACCAAAATGCTACCACTCTTCCGTAGCACAGTCTCCATTTCGTGCAGTTTTTTTTTTCCAAGCATGAGATGGATTGGTACGAAAAGCATGAGGGCACGAATGGTGAACGGGAATAGTTTGGTTCGTGGTCCAGACAAACGAACCAGTAGAACGATGCACCAAAAACACTTCTGAAGAATGGAATCTGTCTTCGCCTCGTCAGGATATTTGTTGGAAGTGCCTTGTATTTCAGAGCTCCAGATCACCAGTGGGTTCATTTCACGGGACTGAGGAGGAGTTTCCTGAAATCCGAGACGCCGAAATGGGCACTATGCAGCCTTTCTGATCGCTGCCCTTGATGATAGAGTTCTGTAGCAGCATCTGGCTCTCGGTCACAGAAAAGGTTGCTGGGAGACATGGCAATCATAGGATTTTTTTTTTTTTTTTCGGTACCAGTCAAATATCCAAGTATCGCGACGGCAAAGTGGAGCTTTGCGCGGAATCCGCGCTGGAGTGATAAGCCAAAGTAAAATGGGTCGTGACATAAGATTTAGATTCTTCGCGAAACCTGGAATGGCTGAAGAAGGAGGGGATTTGCAGTTTATTCTGACTGGAAACATTCCTCTTCTTTGTTTCTACTGGAATTATCTCGGTTCGGTTTTCAGAGGAAGCGAATTCACTCCACAGCGTAGTGCGAATCGAACTCCACGCAAATTGGTGCACATCTGCGCTACTCACCTCTCGATGACGCCACCGTAATCTGATCACTGTGATCTTCCTATCGAACAAGCGAGAGTTCATAGAGCAAAGGATCGACTCAATCATGCCCAAAGGCCATCCGAATCCGAATCCGAAACCCTTCTCTATTTCGGGCCTCCAGCATTTCACCAGAGTATTTGCTGCAACCACTAACACCATCGAAGGCTGCAGCTCTAGGAGAACGCACCCTCCAAGAAAACCGCTGCGACCGTTGTCAGAACCCGAGGAAATCTGCCTCTGGGAAGATCGTTGAAAGGCGGAAAAGACTCTATCCCGAAAGTCAAGTGTAGTGAGTGCCATCCGTCCTCGTTTGCTTCTGCAGATGAGCTGCTGATTACTCTTTAGAGGATTTCGACTTTCATACTTACCATCATCCCTGCTATCCACGGCAAGAGCCACCTTCTGTTCGAATGAGCGGAGGCTCTAAGGCAAAGCACGGTTTACTTCACAGATCCATTTTCACTTTTCCACATGGATCACGAGGAAGAATCAAAGCATCTTCTTCCGTATTCGGATGATACCAAAGAAAGTTGCTCTAGCATGGTTTCCAGATGCTTTAATCTCTTGCGCTTGCTCCTTGCCGCTCCAATCCACCTTGCATCTTCTCCCCAACATCCCCTTTTACGCATTTCAGAGAATGCTTTTTAGGAGCCCGAGATATGCAAGGTCACTGGCTGGTGACTTCAACCAGAGGAGGCAAACCTCCTTAAGAGAAAAAAGCTGCATCCCAGCGGGCTCTTGCCATACTAAAGACTCGCGTCTCTGAGTCGTCGAGGACTGCTGAGCACTTTCGTGAGTCCTGGACAGTAAAGTCTGGTGTTTTCAGGCTTATGCTGAAGGCAGGGAAATCGTGGGCCGCTACAGTCGGATGCTGCTTTCCTTTTTTCTTTTCGAAGTCTTTTGTTTAGATTCACGGGAAATTCCTTAGCAGTGAGAATAGCAAAAAAACGGATTCCAAGGAGGAAGTATCATTCCGCCTCGTTGATTCACCCTTTTTTGTACATAAAGGAGAGAGATACTGGAGTCATGCGTCCTCCCTCAAGAAATCAAGCATCGGTTTGTGGGATCACCATCAGTTCGTTGGGATCATGGGATCCCCCAAACCCACGAGGCCGCGTTCTTGAGGCAACGGAAGTTCCAGTGACGTGTCCAAAAACCTGCTGAGCAAAACGGCGCCGTTGACCAGCACCCTGCACAGCAAGGACGTCTACTAGTTTTGCCGGCTAGGACGCTCCCTCGACAACGGAACACGGACCTAATCGAGTCTCCACGACGACCACCAACAACAACCTTCAGCCCCCGTGAGCAACTCCGAACTTAGAATAAGTGGACTCCATCTTTGGAGACGCCCGGGTCTGAAGGCTAGAGGCCTTTGCGGCTACTATTCTGCTCCCAGCCCCGGTGCAGAGGGGAAGGCTTTCGAGTTCGAACCTGGAGGTGAGCCCTCGAGGCAAAACCTCCTCCTCATCGAGAAAGCTGAACGTATCTCAAGGAAGGAAAGTCATCGATGATGCGGATTCTGCCAACAGATGAAGATGAAATCGAACGAGAGAAATGAGAGAATCGACTGAGAAGCGGAAGACACTCTTTTTTTTTGGTCTTCTGTTCAAGACAAACTAAGGATAGTGACAGATCGTTGCGCACCCAACGAGTGTTTGCAGAGATTCCAAAGACTGCATACTACCCAGCAGCCACCTTCTTTTCTTACGTGCTTCACCGACTGTTCCTTCGGAAAAAACAGAACTCTTATTCAAATTCTTCCGCCCAGGAACGTTTCCTTGCCATGTACCCTGCCGCTACGCTGAAACGTTCCCTACTGCACATCGTGCCAGGTAAACCCGTAACAGCAGGATTTCGAAAGACAACCCAGTAGGGACACAACAACGCGGAATTTCCTGAGAACCGCAAACCGAGGTCAGTTCGTATCTCCTCGATACCACCCTGCCGTCGAAATGAAACTCCCAGCGAAATCTTGGAATGAACACGTTAAAGGTTCGTCCGCTCTAGGGATCCCCTGTCTACCTGCCATTTGCGTCTAGGAACAAGTTTGCGCACTGAAGAGAACCGAAGTGCCCACAAGAAACCGCAGCACTCTTGACTTCGAAGAACGAAATAGACGTACCAGCGGGAACTTGCATTTCACGTGCCTTCTTGAGGTAGCAGAACCGATCTTCGTTCTTGGAATCCATCGAAGCAGCAAAGCAGCCTTCCTTTCGTGATCCTTCCAAGCTGAGAACCCAGCACTGGGGGAAACAGGGAATCGAGGATGTGTTACTAGAAATGCGTTCAGCACTGGACTTCGCCGCATGAGGTGACTTTGGAGAGACTCCGTCTGCAGCCGAGGATCCGAACTTGCTGATTTAGGAAAAGAGCGAATCTCAAGGGCATGGATCAGCTTCCCTGGGATCGAACTGCCAGAGACGAACCCCGGAACGAGGAGAGATTTTCTCTCTCAGATGTGCTCGCGGGCGACCGAGGTTTTTCGTCCGAGCACCGCCTCCTTCTCAGATCCTCCCTGCTCATTTTCCGTTCCCATAGAAAGAGATTGAGGATGAGAACAACTGGACCCTTCGGCCAGAATCTGACCATCGCTTTCTTTATCTAAACTCCGGATGAAACATCACCATGGAAATGAGGATGGAAATTCCCTCTCTCCCTTTTTTACGAAAAACCGTCCTTTCCGGCTGCCCAAGGCTGCATAAGAAAGATTCTTCAGGGACGCAGAGAGGACCCCGTCGTTTTGACCCCTCCGTCTGGTGCCAAGGTCTTCGAAGCTTCTAGACCCCTCCTGGTCGAAATGAAGACGTCCTTCATCTATCGTGCAGAAGGTGGCATTTCCTCCCTACTAGTGGTCTTTTAGAAACTCATGTGGACAGGACAGAGAGGTTATCGATGATTTTGCATCGTCGTTCACGCGCGTTTATGCTGACACCTAATGGAGCATGCCGGAGAATAAAGCGTCTCAGGTACTTGGACAAAAATCCTCCCAAGCAACTGTAGACGCACTGTCGCAACTGTAAGATCTCTGTTCCCTATGAATCGGTGGCGTCCGCATCACCGGGAGGAAGGGTCATTTCCTGCAGGATGCGTTTCCTCTTTCGATCATTCCGCGTGCTGGGTTCACCTCAACGATGAAGAATGAGAGAAATGCTCTATCATCTAGAGGGATTCCAGCATCGGAGAATCGGTGTGCACTCAGGATGGCAAAAATCCCTCCTGAGTGTACCGGGAGAGGGAGAATCGCCTTCGTCTTCATCGTTTCTCTTTCGCTCCGCTCTTTGCCGCTAGATGGGAGGAAAGCTCGCTTTCCTCAACACACCTCGCATTGCTTTTCCCCACTCACGCTATGCACTCCATGGACGCACAGGATGGCATCCTGTGCGTTCACGCCTGACCATTCGAGGAGTATCCTGCCAAGAAGCAAGGATTTCGGGATGAGTTGTTCTCGTCAAGTGCAGGAGCACGACTTGCTTTCAGGATGCTTGTCAACGGTATCCGACAACCACAAGCAGTCCGTCAAAAGACCAGAATCAGTGACCAGGTCGTGCTGTCGGCAAGCGATCACCATGGCAGCTGCGCCACCACTGCGAGATCAAAAAGGTTCAGGAAATTCGAAATGCAGTCATGGTCCACATTTCTACTGCTGCTTCCCTGTCCACTATGGACCTGATGACATACTCAGCGCATGAAACTCTCCTGTGGACTGTCGCATCCAGCTTGCACTTTAACCACACATCGTCAGCCCATCTAATGTGCCCCAACCCCAACCGTGTAATTACAATTCTCCTTCCTGAAATTATCGCATCTTCCATTGTCATACTAATCCACTATCTACCGCCCATCACCATGATACCCCCTCCATCATCCCCTAATTCGTCTACGTGGGCGGAATCCTCATCCATGTCATCCCAAGCCTTTAAAGAACTATACACCGAGGACCCACAAACCCTGCTCCTAATCCCAATAATCAGCCTATTGCCTACCCCTGCCCTCCCGATTAATCTTCCATCATATTCCACGTCCGAAATCTTCAAAGTTCCATAATCCTGCGGCCCAGTTCACCTTTCCAGGACCTGAATTCTTAGATTTGACATCAACGCTCATCAGAACACCGCTTGTTCCCTGTTCATCGAGTCACTGTGTTGTTATGCGGGGACGCCAGGGCGTAGGTGTACCATACTGTGCACACAAGTGCCGCTACCCATCCGTGAGGGAAGAAGCCGGTGCTGCGTCTACCGCGTCCATCTACTAGGAACTCTGTACTAGCAAGGGATGCACCTCGCCTCGGATTCGGATGGAAGATCACAAGAAACTTGGCGAGAAACCGGGGGCGGGACGAATGAGACCAGAGGTGGCACGACGACCACGGAAGACGGTAAGAGCGGAGGGCAACAGAATCCCGAAAGAAGATCAAGGGATTAAAGATTTCGTGACTGAAGGCATTCTGCAGGCTGGAGTTGGCTGGTGGATAAACGAGGGCATGTGATGGCTGTAGCAACTGTGGAAATGGATGGGATGTGTTTTGTTTGATCGTTTTTTTTTTTGGCAAAGAAAATACTGAAGACAAAGAGGGTGGTAGCATCAGATGCTGTAACTCGCTATCTAGGAATCAGGACGGAATCTAAAAGTGACCTTTCTTTCCTGAGGGTGTTGTGATGTGTGTCATCGAGGATACCAGAGGAGGCCCCCTGGTCTGACACATGGCATTACTCGTTTCCCCTTCCCTTTCGCATCACTGCGAGACTCGCTCGTTTCCAAAGCAACAGGAGAAAGTGCGTGTTCATGATGCCGTTTAGAATTTCCCATGCTCCCCCCCCGTCGAGATGAGTGAAGCTGAGTCTCCCAATAAGTTTCCCGATATGGTGGCTGCAAACGCAAGTCCCTGGAGAGACGAGGGCGCTGTGAGAGGAGCATCGACAAGACCGTGAAATTGGGCTTCCCTTGTGACGCGTTCCCAAAGTCCAGTAAGGTGGTGCAACACGAAAGGAATCCGCGTGATGTTGCCGCGCCAACACGCACTACAGCAGACATAAGAAACTCCAGAAAGGTTTCTGGTGATCCTCTTCAGAGGAAAGCCGGGTTCATCATTTGCCCCTCCCACGGCAGCGGCATTCGCGTGAAACGGCGAAAACTTCTCAAGGAAAACGTGCGTTTGGCTCCGGCTGTAAAATTGCGCTCACTGCCGGACGGCAGGAAATTGCATCCTCCTCGGAGTACCTCGTTGTTCCATGAAGTAGCGACCCTACCAGCATGCAGCTTTTTTTTGTCCCAGTGAACTTGCAGGCAGTGGAACCTGGAGCTTCCCCTCACACCTCTGAGCTCCACGCTCAGTTCTGCTTCTGGAGCAATGTTGTGAGACTCTCTTACGTTTTCTTCCTCCTTGCAGTCATGCGACGAACCACGCATCTCTTCGAGTCGCCTCACAGTTCCCTCTTTGTAAGTTTTTTTGTTTTTGTTTTGTGTGTGTTCTTCCGTTTTCTGCCTTTGCTTCTGTCTACAAGAATTCAAAAGAAGCGGGAGGTGGCTTCGTGCATCAAAAGTACGTTGATTTATTTCAGATGGTGAACAGGGATTATGCCTGTTTCCCGCATCCGCCCTGCATGCCAACGGGAACGCCAACAACCTGCTCGCAGCAATACGTGTTGGGGGAAAATAGTGTCGCTTCTTGACTTGCGCACCTCCACAGAAGGCACACTTCACCGTGCTGGAGCTCCAGGAGGAAAGTAGGCTTTCATCTCATCACATTGGACGGATATCTCGTTTGCAAGTCTGGAAATGGAATCCTGGATCCCTAAGATCAGTTGCGATTGCACAGAAGGAGCGGAAGATGGCTCTTCGGTCTGGCACAGCAGCCATGGCGCACGGGTTCTCGAGTGACCGAGCGGGAATGACGCTTTCGGCTGCTAACCTGTCGCCTTAAGGGTGGAAATTTTAGATCACTTAAAGCTCGAGAACTCCCCGGTATCCTGGATCTCCTTGTAATTGAAACTCTTTCAGTTCCGCTGCCTCATTCGGGAATCGTGCTTGGTAGGGGAAGGGGAACCCTACTTAGTGTGTGAGCATGAAGTGCTTACCCGACTCCTGTGAATTTTAAGGTTTGGGGACTTCGTTTCCCGTCTTCGAAACTTGTTCTTCCTTGAGGAACTCGTCCAACCAACTCATCTCATTTCAGCCTACTCTGTATACGGAATAAGAGGATTTCGATATAATCGCATGCAAGGGTCCTCGGATGAAGATCTTCCTCTTTTTCAGAGGAGAAAGCGTTTGTGTTCATTGCTATTCCGGGAACCACGCCTATTTCTCTTCGGCGCCCGTCAAACGAACTCAACCCGGCGGTGTGAAAGGATTGCATTTGCATGGCTGGGGCCACGTCTTCCTTGTGGTTGCGAGGAGAAGCAAAGGTGGAGTAGAAAAGAAAGGACTCTGGGTGTTGGCAACAGTAGAAGCAAAGAAAAGAGTCGGGGAAACCAAAGCACTCTTCTTCTCTTCCGCCTCTTCTGTTTGAAGAACTTCGTTCCTCTTCGAAATGTAGAGCTGGCATCCAAGAGAACTGAGTGCTCCTCCGCCAAGAAGGTGCAATCGACAAAAATCGCGGATCACTGGACGCTGCTGCTCTTAAATTTGATGACTGCCCGTTTTCCGACTCCCATTCACCTATGAATCGCCACCATCTTCTTATCGCTCTTCCATCGTCAGCTCTCTCTTCAGAGGAGCTTTATCAAGGAAAGTTTCAGCCTCTCCCCTCCAGAAACCTTCATTCCCAGGGACAACGTTCTTAAAAAGGGAAGTTGCTACGATTCTCTGGAGGACCGACTGATGGAATAGGAAGCTGCTCTGGTCCATTACCATCAGTGCGAACACTTCGAGGTGAGCCACTCCCGTGATCGTTTCCTGCCTCTCCGACTTTTCGATTTCATTACGAATCTCCGTCCGGGCAAGTGCGCTTTTAAGGCATCCGCTCCCGAGAAGTGATCCTCGGATGATGCCAACCGCAAATGGTTCCGTTCTCTGAGAATAGCATCGTTCCTATGAACTTCAGGTTCTACCAAGGCACACGCTTGCATGCTGAAGATGCCAAAGAATGGGATGTTTCACAAATTCACACGCTGCTCGTCAATTACTCGCGCACCAGTTGCTGCCCTGATTTTTGTTTTGAGAGTGCTCATTCCAGAGGACCACCCCGCTGAAATGACCTGGGGATTGCCCCAGAAGACATCCTCCCAATGTGCACAGGCAGTTCTGCGACCCCCTTCCTCTAAGGCAGTCGGATTGCCCTTGAACTCTCCCGTGCAACAGTCGCCGCCACCGCTCTGGGCTGTTCTAGGTGCTGCGGAAGATCGATTCCCCTCTACACCTTTCACAGAACTACAGGTCCTTCCGACTGGGATGGATACCAGACGTGTCCATCCGCGTCCAAAGGAGCTATTAACCTTTTAACATCCATGCCGCACCCCAGGGACTCTCTGGGGCGTCTGTTTTCACGCGCGTCGGACTGACGCCTACCGCAGGAGTGACATCAAAGCGTCCTCAGCCTCCTACGGCACGTCACCTATTGGAACAAGGATGGCAGTTTAGGGAAGCCGTCTCTGTAGCTGCCTTTATGATGAGAAGAGCGGCGGAAAGGCCGTAGCTGGGAACAGTGACGAAAGAGGAAGCTATCCGTATCACCTTCAACGAGATGCACAGGTCACAAGCAATTGATCACGGATTCTGCCGCTTTTCCCTCGGGGTGCTCCCTCCCCGATTCCGTTGCAGGCCTCTACGAGTAGTAAGTAAGAGGGAGGGTCTTCGCTCAACTCCTCGACTTGCGCAAGACACCTCCAGTGTTGTGCTTTGTTTCTAAAAATAGCTTTCCTGCACGCTAACAAAATACAGTGAAAGTTCAGGCCAGATGGCACTCACAGCTGAAGAAAGGCCTGAGCATGTTCTGGATGTGGCAGATCTCGAAAGAAAGGTCTCTTGTTTGTCGAGTCTGGAAACAAACCTTGTGGTTCCAGGCTGCACTTGGAGTACCTCCTTTGTTTCGTGAGCCCTGGTTTGGGTACATGCGGGGCACTCCTTGTAGCTCCATTCCTCTCCCCTTCCCCCTCTCTCTTCTTCCTTCCCTTTTGAAAGATGAACTTCGTTTCTGCGTTGTGGAACAAGATCAATAAATCCAAATGAGAAAAGCTGGACACCATCCGAGGAGAGGAATATAAAAATAAAAGCCAAAAAAAAAAATTGCGAATGGAGAACCCTAATAGAAAGTCGAGCAAACTTGAGGGCTATGAATCCTGGGAAGTTTTCCATGGTTTGAAGTGAGTCCAGGGGGTTGTTGACAACGCACTTCGCACAAACCGATCATCGGCATGACGTTTGCTCTACGGTTTCCAATTAGTTCTTTTCCAAACAAGGGAAACTCCGGGCATCGTAAATGCAATCCATCAGGTCACGATTCGTGTACAGAAATCTTGCTGACACGCTGGGGTTTTTTTTCCCTTGCTACAAGTATTGTTGTCTGATACTGTACAGTGCATCGTACTCGCAATATTTATTGCTTCTCTCATCTTTCTCCTCCCAAGAATTCCCTTGGACCCCTAAAATGCAGCACCATTTTCCAGATGCTCCGCCTATTAAGAACAATAAGGAAGACCTTCGAAAAGTCTTGGACAATTGTCAAGATAAATTGATATCTTCGACGCTTCGAACACAAAAAGGAGTAAGCAGCCGCCTTGAAGATTTCTCAACCGTGGATGAGGATTCGTTTCCTTTATCACTGCCAGATTCACATTTCGGCTTAGCGCCCTTGGGAAGACTTCAAGTTTTGGAACCTTGAGATCAGCCATGGTGTAGAAAGGTGCCTTTAGAGCATCTTCCTAGTTCGAGATGGCCGATTCCTCGTGAAGTGGGAGTGCCATCCTCCCTCTCCCTCGACTCTCAAGAAACAAAAGGCAAAAACTGCATCCTCTTTGGGCTTCGGCTTTGTTTTGCAGTACAGGTTATTTGTATACCGTTGAGCATGCGTAGAGAAAGATGCGGAAGTCAGAAACACTCAGGGTCTATTTCAGAAAAGACCAGTCACACGCCTGACCGACGTCAAGCACGCGACTACATTTTGGCAGTACCTCCAAGAGCGAGAATGAAAGCAGCACTTCGGCGAAATTCATGGCAAACAGGCAGAAGTTGCCGGTCCTCCAGAATGAAGAAGGTGAACCGCACATCAAAAGAACGCGGGGGAACTTTCCTTCATGCGGTCCAAGTCTCTCCGGCCAAAGCGATGGGTAACGCAACGTGGTGGTAAAGGTGGTAAAGGAAATGAAATCACGTTTTATGTACTTGGTAATTGAGTGACATCTTCTGCCGTTTGTGATAACGAGATCAGTGGTCCGATAGCCACGGAAGATCGCCGACTCTTCTCGAAGCTAGAAGCTGCCCAAAGCGGATGTACCCAGCCCCGGCACGCTGCTAAGGACCCACTACTCATAGGGAACGAATACATATGCAGGCACTCCAAGAACTCCTTCTATCACTCCTATTACGTGACACTTCACGGGTGCTGTCTGTAGCATTTAGAAATCGATTTTTCGGATTCAAGAGCGAGATACTTCAGAATGCCCTTTAGGCACTATAAAATATTAGGCAGGAAAATAGTACGTGTAATAATTCGTACATACACTTGAGTACGTACGAATTATTACACGTACTATTTTCGTACTATTCAACTGTATGTTGCGCAATGAAGCCTGAAAATCAGATTTCTGCGTTACTTATGCAAATACTATGAATAGAATAAACAATGCAAAATTCCCACATTAACTCTATTGCACTGCAAGAACTGTATTAGGACCACACGTGCTGTCGCAATCCTCATTTTACTTTCCCTTTGGGGAAGCACCATGGCGTCTTCTGTGCGTCCATGAGCGGGCCGCGTGACATCTGCCGGCTGGCCGGCGAACCAGGCTGACGGCCACCCTATTCCCTCCAAACGTGTGCATGCAGAGTTCTTCAGCTTACCCGGAGGCGTTCCCCTAGAAGAGGGAGGTGTCGACCCTCCTCAGCTTGCTCGGCACCCGGGACCACGCAAATTTTGGGGTTGCGGCTCTCACGGACCGAAGCGCAGGCGTGTGGGCTTCCCCCCGTGAGGCTGCGGCGTGGCGGAAAGCGCGCGCCGGGCCGCGGAACATCGGGAGTCCAAAAGTCGCTCCTCCGGGAAGCAAACAGCGGATCCCGCTCGTTCTGAGTGATCTCGAAACGGCAGCAGAGGTGAACGGACGGGAAGCAGTCCGCTGGAGGGAAAGGAAGAACGCGCTTCCGTCACACGGCAACAGCTCGACTGTTGCGTGTCTGCGCCATCTCCCGAAGGATGGTGCAAGCTTGTCGTCCGAACGTCCTCAAACCAACTCTTTCTGTGACCCCACTTTCTGTTTTCTGTGACTGCTGATCCACCTCGATCGGCGAGTGGTCCATCCCTCTCACCCGTCCATCCCACAGAACTCGACCTCGACCTCTCCCTTAGAGGGAAAACCTGTGGAGGAGATGACGCACGCCGCCCAGAGAGGGAGCTCTCAAGCATTTATCGCTTGACTGGATGCATCCTCCGCACGGAGAGACCTCGAGAAGCAGGCAGCTGATCCGCGATGACGAAAATGGCGGCTCCGACGGATCCGGCCTCTTTGCCTCCGGGAAACGGGAGCGATTACTCGATGTGCGCCCGCGAGAGAGCGCTCGCATCCCAGGAAACGCACCTTCCCGTGCGCGACTCACACCGGACGTCACCGGGTCGTGCTCTTTGCATGTCTACTGGGAGGATGGAGTCGCCGCTTCCTTCGTCGAAGCTCCACAAGTCCGCCGATGCGCGCGCCCGCGTCTGACGTAGCACACAGCCGGACGTTCCACCGGCCTTCGCTCGCCCACTGGTGAGCGTGGGAAGGTGGACCTTCAGGAGGGAACGAAGGAGATGGCCGTGGCGACGTTTGTCGCCCCGCCGGAACAACGAGGCTCGAGGCTCCTCCTGGCCGCTCGCGAGTGGCGGGTGAGCAGCGTCCCACCAACGCGCCCGCCCGCGTGCTCCTACGCTCAGCCCTCCTCGTGGATCACGAGTCAGAGGAGCGTGTGCGGGAGGGGAGGGGAAGGGGGAGCTGGGGTTCGACCGGAGACGCCGGACTTACTGAAGAGGGAGACGAGGAGAAGATCCGGTGAGGGAAGAAGCAGGGCAAAGGGAAGGCTCCCGAAGCAGCATCCCTGGGAAAGCAGGTTCAGATGCGAGGCTAGCTGGAGTGGACGAAGACGAAGAGGAGGAGGCGCTCTCGACGTAACCTGATGCCACGGAAACCGCCACTCTGACTCGTTCGGGGGAGAAGAGGGGGAGGGGGATATTCTCCAGTCGGAAGCGGCGCTCTCGGGGACGCAGAGGCAGGGGAAGGGAAATTCCCCCGCAACCCGATACCATGGATACGAGCACTGGACCCGGGAGGCGATCGTGGAGAGGGGCGAGGAGGAGAATGCAGCAGAGTAGGAAGGCAGGCAGAGAGAAGGAGAGGGGAGGGGGAAGAGAGGAGGGGCAGCGGGTGGAGCTCCGGGAGCAAGACCCCGGGCGCACTTCCCAGGGAGCAGCGCAGAATCCCGGGAAAGCGACAGCAGCGGTCATCCGTTCGCGCCGACTCCCCCCTTTGGAGCCGATGAAGATTTCCTTCCCCTCAGGAACGCCCTCCTTCCCTCCGCAGGCGCCGCAATAAAGTTTCCCCCCTTCCTTGTCAGGGTTCCCCTGCCGCCGCCCGCTCCCCCTTTCGGCTCTCCCTCCCTCTCTCCGCGTCTCCAGACGGGAGTCGTCCCGGACGGCTCCGTGGTCTCTCCTCTCCCCTCCCCCTTCCGCCCGCCGGCTCTCTCTCAGATTCGCGGGCCCCGCCGCGCGCTGTCCTTTGGACGTCTCGCTCGATGAGGGGGAGGAGGGAGCGGCGCAAGGGCGGACGATCGATCGGCGAAGCTGCAGCCGCTACGGAGCGGCGCTCTCCCGGAGGTGCCTTTCGTCCTCGCCGAAGGGGGACGGCCGAGGGGCGTGCGTCTTCCCGGAAGGGTCACTCAAGGAAAGACAGGGGGAAGGCATCCACGCGTCAGAACCTCTCAAGGTGGGCCATCCCCAGGAAGCCAACCAGGGTATCCAAGGGATCGTTTTCCGGGAAAGGGATGGAAAGAGTCTCCCCCTTTTTTTTCCTTCGGGGGCCGAGGGCTCCCTGAACTGGAAGAGCGGTCAGGTCCCGGCAAGGTGAGAGGGGAAGAGGAAGAGGTGGAGGAAGGCAGGAGCGGTGGAAGAGGAGGAAGCAAGAAGGAGCGCACAGCCTTCTTGAGGGTTGCCCTCGTTGAGGAGATACCGGAGCTGTGAGCGAGGCTCTGACATGAGGGGCGACCGCCCGGGTCAGGAGAAGGGTGGTGCATCCCGCAGGGGCGCATCTCTTTCTCACGAACGTGCGCAGAAGAACTTCGGGAAGCTGCGATCCTTCGGCCTGACACCAGAGGGTGCAGACCGCGTCGTGAGGAAGAGCGGTTTCACGGGATGGCCGGAGTCCACTGCCGAGGTCGCGTGCGTCAGAGCCTCGCGCACGCACGCGAAGCTTCTCTGCCGCGAGGTGGGCACCTCCCTTCAAGGGAGGTCATGCGGGCTCCCGGAGTCGAGGTTCTCGATGGCCGCTCTCTCAAGAGAAGACGGGGAGGAGCAGAATGGCGACAACCCTGCCCACGGAGCTTCTCGAGCTCACGAAGAGGATTCCAGAACGTTCGAAAGGCCGGGAGAACGCTGAATTCGAGGGAAGGGGACGGCGGGTTTTCTAGAAGCAGGCTGACAGGCGACTGCTCCCATAAGCAGCTTTCGGACGTCAACACTCCCGAGGAGAACCACCCCTCCTCCCGAGGCGTCCCGGGAGCGACGCGTCGGAATGGAGAGCGCCTCGCCTAACAAGGCGGCAGCAGTCCCACGACGCGGGACGTCCTGGAAGAGCTCCTGCGGCGGAGGGAGGGGAAGCGCGGGAACGGAGCCTGGCTGAAGACGTCGCTCGCGGACGCAGCTCCTTCTTCCACTTCGGGAGCGATCAGAGCGGCAGTCTCCTTCCCAGAGTATCCGCACTGCTCCCCGTCGTGCTAGCCCTCTGCAGGAAGCAAGTGTCTCGCACAGCACCGGACTCCGACCCCCGCTCGTCCACCACTCGAAGTGTGAAGGGGAAGGGGGGAATATCGGACTTGAGCTGGGCCTGCGGCATCGCAACAGAGAGAAGTCGGAAGCCCGAAACACTGTCTGCCTCCTGGGGAGTACCGTTTTCTGCGCCCCTAGCACCCCAGACTTCTTCCAGAGGGCCGCATCTCTTCTGCTACCTCTCCTCGAGAGCAGAAGAGCGCGATGCGGTATCCTTTTGTGGAGGGCCAACTCGGGATGGCTTTTCGAATGCGATGAAGGCAGCATGGCTGGCTTCGACGCGGCTGGGGGAGGGAAACTCCTCGGTTTCAGAGCATTTCCACTTCCTCCTCCCCCTAAATCGCTCGCAGATCTCTGGATCCGGCGCTCTCGTCTCACCTCCTACAGCGCAAACGAGGACGGTCATCTCCAGCACAAGAATTGCGGTCCTCCTGCCCTTCCGAGACAAGAGAAGACGGCTCTGTTGCGTCTCTCACGCTCCTGCGTCCCTGTCTCTTCTCTCCCAGACGGGAGATATAAAGAAAAACAGGCGGACGACCTGTACCTCCTGAAAGGTGTTCTGAGAAAAAGTGGCTGCTGGCGGAGAAGCCTCTTCTCGAACGAGCGCTTGCCAGATTGGTCTCCATTGACCTCTAAGCATGTTCCTTCTCCTCGCTGTAGTATCTCCAGCACCGCTCCAGAACAAGCAAAGCGGGCGGGCTGGATGGGCCAGGCTGCAGTCCAGGCAGCAACACGGTAGGATCCTGCGCCCCCTGCGCTTCCTTGAGTGGAAATCCGGTCATGGAGACTTGCAGCGCCTGTGTCTACTGGTGCAGGTTCCGCCGACGGAACCGTGGCGCCGCGCCGAGCCAGCACCTCGGTGACGAACGGTAAAAGATGAAAAGTACAAACAATCTTTTAGTCTGAATTCGTTGCTTAGTGACTGCATCGGTACTTTACATCCTGTTGCGTTCTGTGCCAGCATTTCCGCCAGCGCCGCAAATGCAGCGGTTTGACAGGCGTTTGCGAGGGTGGTTTTTGATCCAAGGATGCCCGCGTGTTTGAGTCGCCCGGAGTCCTCCAAGACCAGCCTACCACCTTTGTGGTTCCGATCAAAGCTTCTCCGGCACTGACCTCAGGGCAGTCAGCGATGCCTTGCAGCCCACTGCTCAAACTCTGCGTTTCCTAGAGACAGTGACAGCGAGCAGGTCTCGTTCTCCTTTGTCCCTATCAAGGCGCACCTGTTTGTTTGCTGCTAAGAAAAAGAAAAACGCTGGCTTGCTCCAGATGCAAGAGATGCCTCGAAGTCCGGCATCTCTTTCATCGCTTCCAGCGGGAGCAGCCTACTCGCATCCGAAAACTTTTGAGAGGCGTCCTTGCTGAAGAGACACTCGAAAACCGGCCCGCGTAGTGGCCGTGGCTGCCTCCGCGGCGCTCCGTGGATCGAACGACGAAAGCACGATCTGTATCGGCAGATTCCCAGGAAGCCACATCCGAGTCGAGTCGTGCAGCTCGGCACCGTGAGAATGAAATCTGACAACGGGAAGCGCACTGTCACCAGGAGTGTCTTGGGGAATGGGCGTCGCCGCGCTCCTCAGGGAGCAGCGCTCGCAACAGGCGATGAGGCGGCAGGAGCGCGGCGAAAACTATAAGACAAGAGGAGAAAGCCAGCCAGCTCCTTTGGAAGCGTCCGAGACCCTCATGAGGGTGAAGGGGCACGAGGGACTCTCCTCGAGGAAAAGGTTCCTCCCTCTCCCACTGCCCGCACAGCGCGGATCGGAGCTTGCGTGAGGCGGGGGAGCGGACTCGGAGAGTCGCTCCGGGCGCACGCCGCAGCACGGAGAGCGCTCGGGCGTGTCTGGGGGCCCCGTTACTCGCGGCGTGACGGGCGGAGCAGGCGAGAGCTACTCCAGGAGTACTCAACATCTCTCGAGGGCCAGAGGAACGCACGTTATTCACCGCAGCCTCCATTCTTAACAAATGGTCCTTCCGGAGAAAGAGGATTTCAAGGGACTGCTCTTCAAGGGTACTCGCCATTAGGCGTGGGGTCACGGGCTTTCGCTTGGGGCCGTGGGACTTCCATCATATGGCTCGACATCTGAGGCGAGTCTTCGGCTCCATCCTCCTTTTCCTCACAAACCCGGGTTTACGAGTTAAAGGATGCCCCGGGAGGGGACCCACCCTATGAATCCAGGAAGGGATAACGGGGGAAGGGTCCGTTCCTCTCACGATTGGAAGGGAATCCCGAAGGGAAGCGCATCCTACTCATTCTCTTCGAAGGGACTCCCGGAGGGAAGGTCATCCCTCATTTCTTTTCCGGAGGGAACCCGCAAGGAAACCGTTCCCTGTTTCCTCTTCCCCTGAAGAGAACCCCGAAGGGAAGCTCCCAATTTCTCTGGAGGGTCTCTTCCCGAAAGCAGCAGTGCTTTTCTTGACAATCTGGAGAAGGCATCAATCCACCAAATCCATAGTAACGAGACGGCTCCATTTGCGCAGCCGGGAAGGAACCCTGAAGGACTCCCTAATTTCTTGGAAGGGGTCGAATTCTAATCCCGGTGAATCGACAGGGGCATCTGGTTTCCACCAGTGCTGACTCCTAGTGGACCTCCTAGTGTACTGTGCTGCCCTCCGGCCCCTTTGGGAACGCTTTGCCTCGACTCTTGGAACCCCAGAGGCAACGCCAGAGACGTTGTAAAGCACCTCTTCCCACGTGACACCCTCACGCCGGCTGCATCCCTAGCAGCACTTTGCTGCCTACGCGGGGTGACCGTGGCTGCTTGGAGCAGCAGCGCCAGAGGAGGCCAGAACGACAGGAACGCCACCCACTTTGCTGTCCTCTTCATGAGAACAGCGTTAAGATGGTCCCATCTGGGAGTCTTGAAACAGAAACTTGACGGCATCCTCACAACGATGCAGAGGACACCCTCCAGCACATAGTGATCCCTTCCCGAACTCACCCCAATTTTTTGACTATAGTATTTATTTTGTTTCGTTTTTTTTGTTTGTCTCTCCTTCCCCTGTGCTGCCGAGGCGAACCCTGCTGACCTGAATGACAGATCCCGGCAAGTTCCTTTTCGTATCCATAAGTAACGTGGCAGGATCAAACGTCCTGCCACAGACGCGTTCGTTTATTTTATAAATAAACGCTCCAGCGTGACCAGGTGTCAACCACTGACGCACCCGAAGCCTATAAGGTCAACCAGCGTCATCTCGCGGAGGAAACACGAAACCTACACGACGCACTTCCCCCCCTCCCCTTCCTTCTCGGAGTCCATCCTTCCCCGGGCGAGATTCGAACCTGCGACGCTTGGTTCCGGGTTTATGATCCAGGATGGATCCACCTTCGAAAGAGGGACCGGCGAGGTTCGTATGGCCCGCGTCGGCTGCTAGGTGGACCGAAAACACGAGGAACACCCACGCGGCGGGCTCCAGCAGGCAAACCAGCTGTTGCTAGCTTCTCATGACGGGCTGCGGAGGAGCAGCCAAGGAGGTACGAGGAAAGAGGAGACAGAGTTCCAGGATTTTACGAATCCTCTTGCGGCGCCTCCGAAGGACCGCTCCTAACGCGTTCCTTCCCCCCGTTCACCAGAAAGCCCCATGAGAGTAAACAGAGGTTTTGGACTGAGTGGATCCCCCTCCGAAGCTCCATAGGGCGGATTTCGCTCCATAAGGAAGAGCGGCGGTGCCGCGTTCAACCCGTGCCACGGAGATCCAGTTGGGTGCCCGAGTGCAGCAACCTCGAAACCTGCCACCTCGCGGCGAAGCTTCGCGTGTGCACACGCAGCCACGGCAGTGGACCCCGGCGATCCCATGAGACCGCAACGTCGGAGCAGTGCAGAGAGAGCCCGACTGTGGCTCTCGACCATGTCTTGGCGTCGCACGACCACCAAAGGGTTTCAAGGGAGATGGGTTCCTGCTCGGCTACCGCCAAGCAGGGACCACGAGAGAGAAGAACGTTCCTCTACCCGCGAAGAGCTCCCCTTCCATCAGGAAGTTCCCACCTCCTTGTGCACTGGGGATGTCTCTCTGTCGCTGTCCATCTGGTCCATCCGGTTCCTTACCTCTCGTCGATGACTGCTGACGCGCCCTTCCGAAAGGAACCTCTTTGCCGAAGGTCATGAGGAGATTTGGGCGGGAGGAGACCCGAGGGAGTCGGCATGATGGAGGTCCCGCGCGAGGGTGTCGCGGAGTCAGAACGAGGTGGCTTCGAGTGGGATGCGAGCCACGGACGAAAGGCGAGCGCTCCAAGACAAATGCCTCAGGATGCACCTCTTGGAAGTGCAGAAGCTGGACCGCACGAGTGATGAGGGGAGACGCCTCCCCCCACACACGCAACGCACGATGCTATCACCCTCTGCCCGGTTTCCGGAGGAACGGCTTTCTCCTTTGAATCTCGCTCCAGCCACCTCCGTGGTAGATCTGGATGAGGGCGCTCGGGGTGGCTGGGAGGGGTGAGCCCCACATCCCAGAGCAACGAATCCGGGAGATATCGTGCCCGGAGCGGAGACGATCGAAGTCCGCGGGGAGCGACGGAATTTCGGCTAGTCCTGCGCAGCCTCCCAAGAGACTTCCTCCTCTTTGCGAGAGATTCGCAAAACAACCGGGACGCGTTTGCGGCATCCGGCTACACCGCTTGGGAGATGAGACGCCCGAAGAGGAACCTCCTGAGGCCTCTTGCATGACGGCGCCGCGCTCCTCTTCCCCTAGCCCTCGCTTCCCGCCGCGACCAGTAGGGCTGTAGGTAGAAGCCGCCGCCTACAGAGGCGCTCTGCGCATCTACTGATCGGTTTTCACGCGGAAAAGATGCGCCTGGGAGTTCTCTGGATCTCTCCTGATTCCTCCCTGGGACATTGGAGGAGAAAAGAGGAGTGAGTTCCGCGAGGGAGACGCACCTTCCGTAGCCCTTAAGAGAGAGCTTCTTCCCCTCCCTCCCCTCCCCTGTTCCGCAGGCTTCAGTCGACCCCGGAGTGGCAGGTAGGGAAGGGGAAGACTGCTGATTCAACTCTTCCATGAAGGGATGCACCCAGAGACCTAGCAGACGGGCGGGGAAGGTGCGCATCAGGACACAGAGCACGAAGCTACTCCGGCTGTTTTCTCTCGGACCTTCCAAGGGACCCGCAAGGACGTTTCCCGCGGAAGAAGGGGCGCATGGCAATAGGCATGGGCAGGAACGCCGGTAGGGAAAGCCCTGGAAGGCGGAGTAGTGGGAATGCGTGTGGGAAAGAGTGTTCCCGATCACCTGCTCACCTTCTTCGCCGATCGAGTGCAACTCCCCCCCCCTTCCGTTCCGCGTGTACGTGCCCAGCCCTGCGCAGTCCGCACTGCCGCAAGGCTGCAGCCAGCGGCTGGCAGAAAACTCTGCGGAAGGCGCTCCTTCTCCCAGAGCGGCCGCGGCGCGCGTGTCTCCGGAGTCTGTTGCAGACGCTCCCGGTGAGTTTCTACGGTTTCCTGAGCGAGCGAAAGCCTCCGGGATGCCCCGGGGCTCGGATGATGCGCGACCCGCCGCGGCAGGACTGCCAGGGTAGCGGGGAGTGGGTAGGAGGGTTCACGGGTTTACGAGACGACATCGATGGCTCCACTTACTTTGCGTGCTGCTGCAGCGGCGGTGGCGGCGGCGATGATGGCGGAGTTCTCGCGAGCGTCCCCCGGAGGTAGCCGAAGGGAGGAGGGGGCGCTCCTGTCACCTGAGGGCAGGAAAGGAGCGTGCTGCCAAAGGGACGCTCCTGCGTGAGCTCGTGAGTTCTCCTCCCGTGTCCCGGATTCCGTAAAATCGGCTCGGCACGAGCAGGACTCCGTTCCGCTCCCGCTCCATCCCGGAGGATGAGATTTTCGCTGAGTGGAGGACGCTCGGATCGCCGCGTTCCCGGGATGTGCGCAGGTCGGACCGGCGGCGGGGCATCCCCCCGGCATCACACGGGAGCAACGGATGTGCGAGCTGCCGAGCGGCGACGGGCAACCCGAGGACTTCGTTCGTCGTCTCCCCTCTCCATTCCGCTTCCGCCTCAGCCGCGCCGATAGATGTGCTTCTCGTCTCTCCCCCCTCCTTGTTCCTTCCTCCCCCCTCCTCGTTTTTCTCTCCCTCCTTCTTTCGAGGATTGATAAATCTTTCCGGCAGAGAGAAGGGTTCCATAGCAAGCCGCGGACGGGCGTAGGCAGCTGCGATCTTCGCGGACGGGGTGGAAGGAAGGGAGAAGGGATGGTGGCCGGGATGGATCCCCTTCACTCTGGGATGGATACTCCCCATGCGTGCACGCGTCCCTCCGGGAGTTTCTCCGAGTGCAGCAGGACACCCCTTTCCCGTGCAACGCAAGGGATGCGGCAGCGGTCAACCCGCGGCTGCCGCTTCGGGTGGGGGATCGAAGAAAGTGACGAGAGAACTCCTTCTGACCCACTCCACGATCTGGCGTCCCCACCCACCCATCCGCCTGCTCGAGGAAGAGTTGGGAGGAACATGGCGCAGGCGCCAGAGCAGCTTCCTCACCTTCCTCCGCATTCTGGACAGCGGGGAGGACCGGAAACGCGTCCCGCAGGACGGAATCGTTGGCTCCCCAAGCGTGGATCCTTCCTCCAAGCTCCCAGGGAAATCGGATTTTCATGGGTCGAGACCGATCCCTCGGAGGAATCGCCTCCACCGGAATCCGGGCAGCACCCGCAAAGAGCGACGCCGTTCGCTCCGTCCTCTATGCCACCTACGGGGTGTCTCGCAGACCACCCCGTAGGTGAGTAGCGAGTGGTCTAGACCGTCCGCTACCTCCTCCGCTGGATGGATAAATCCCTGACAGGCGAAGACGGTGGTTTGGACCCCTTTTTCCCACAAGCTTTCTCCCTACTCCGCCTGCCAGGGCTCTCCCTACCGGCGTGCCTGCCCATGGCTGTTGCTACGTGCCCCTTCTTCCGGGCAGCACCCGCGAAGACCGACGCAACTCTCCCCGTCCTCACAGAGGAGCAGCGTCCTCTGTGCCTCTTTTATTGAAGGGCATTCCAAACCACTTCCGGCGTTACGCGTGGGGTGTCAGTTCAAAAGGAGGATCGAGGGAGGACGAGTGGAGACCCTCTAGCGGGACGTCTGGGAGCGAGCGCCTGGCTACGGGAAGGAAGGAGTCGCCGAGGTTAGAAGGAGGAGCTCGGGGACTCTGCCCCCTGCCGGAGAACCCAGTCCTCCGTGATTTCCGATCCGCTGCGGGCCAGGGAGCGCGGGCCAGCCGACCTGCTGTCGGCAGCGGACGACTTCGGTGCCCTGACTTGAGCGTAGTAGCGAGAGACGCTCTCCTGGTGGTGGAAGACCTCGGCAGCGCCCGTGAAGTCGATGGTCTCCTCCGTCACGGACCGGAGCCCAGATCGGGCGCTGGAGAAGGAGAGACCTCCTGGAGGAAAAATGCGGGCCTCCGAAAGAGGAACTTTCCTGGCAGGGGTAGCGGCTGCTGCGGCGGCAGCGGCGGCGGCGGCAGCCTGGTGGAACCTCGGTACGCGAACTGGCTCGATGCTGCTCTCGGATTCGGTGTCTTCCGAGCGCAACCTGTCCTCTTCCGGAGGCTGCAGAACCCGGATAATGACGTCCCACTTGCGGGGCTCGAAGATCTTTTCAAAGCGGCGATCCCGGCGGATGCGTTCGAAGTCCTCCCGGACGGTGGCCTCGCTGAGCAGGGTGCGCAGCGTCGACTCCGTGGTGATGATTCTACGCCACTTCTCGCGGTCCTCCGCGGTCAACAGAACGTTTGCACCACTGCTGTGCCCCGCAGGCTCCGGAGTCAGCACGCGGATGAGCACCTGCCAGTTGCGGGGAGGAGGAGGGACGGGAGGGGCAGCAGCATCCGCCTCCGGCCTCTCCGTCGCGACGTCTGAGAATTCCTCCCAACCGCTCGAGGTCACGTCCGACCGGCTTCCTGCCCTCGCCTCCGGCGAGTAGGTCCTTATCAGAACGTCCCAGTCCAAGGGGACTGCTTCGGGAGGTGGTTCGGCCCGGGTCGTCTCCAGGAAGCGCCTGGTTGTATCTTCGTACGTCTTCGTCTCGGTAACTGTGCGCAGGTAGACGTCGTCAATTACGTGGGAAGTGACCACTGGCGCTCTTCCAGGCGGAGGAAGGTCAACGGCTCCCAGGTCGACAGAAACTTCTGTAGCCGCTCCCAGACGGAAGGTTGCTTCGGACAGGGACCTGTCGTCCTGATCGCGACGCTCGCCTTCGGACTCGGCCGCTGCAGCCGCCACCCTGCGGCGTACCACCGCATACGCGGGGGGCGACGGAGGCCGCGAGACCTCGTCCAGCCTCCGGGAGAACTCCTCCCTCTCTGAAATGGTACTGAGGGTCCTCTCCCTGTCGTAGGTGTAGACAGAGGTCGTCTCCGCCGGCTTCACCCGGAGAGCCACGTCGAAGGCGGCGGCCGCCGCCCCCATTGCGCCGTTCAGGTCGCCAACGGCCGCGCGCGCCGCTCCGGGTGGAGATGCCGCCGCGTCATCCATGCGGCCCACCAGCGTGGACGAGCTCACTGTGCTGCCTCCTCCGCGCGGCTTGCACGTGGTGTCCACCTCCTCGGAATGCAAAGAGCTGGGTGACTCCGACGGGTAGTCGCTGGCCATCGTGTCCGAGTGGTCCGCGGCGGCCGCCGCCGAGATGAGGTTCGTCTCCATGTCTGGGGAGTCTCCGGCACGCGCGCGGGGGATGCGCAGGGCATCAAACATCAGCGGGGAACCCAGAGTCGAGCCGGACAGTTTGGTGACCTCCGAGCCGGCGGCTGTGGACACACCCTTCTTTTTGGACAGCAGCCTGATGTTCCTCTTCTTCAGGCAGAAGTACGAGCATGCCATGCCCAGAAGCAGAAAGGCCAGGAATAGAATGGCGCACAGGATGATGAGGATCTCCAGCTCTTTCAAAGGAGCGGGTCCGCTCTCGACGACTGCGGGAGGGGTGGCCCTGGAAGGGGAGGAAGAATCCATCAGCGGAAACGGCTCCGAGAGGGATCTCTTCTTTCGGGGAGAGAAAAGAGGGCGCTGGGAAGAGGGTTGTTTTTCGGCCCCCAGCCCCTGTCCTTCTCTCATCTCTCCGGGATGAAGGACACCGACTCCAGGTGAAGGAGGAATGAAAGGGAGGTGGAAGTTGCGCGCGTGCGCGGGAACCAGCGAGCAAAGCTGGTGCTGCTTACAGGACGGGGAAAACGGGAGCAACCGGTGGGGGCGCCAGCGGAGGACCGTAGCGGCACACGATGGTGATGACCTCGTCGCCGTCCAGCTCGAGCTCCGGGTGAAAGCGCACAACGATATTGTTAATGAAGACGCGCGGCGGATCCTGCAAGAAAAAGGGTTAGGGCAATCGGAGGAAGGCGGCCTAGTCGGGCCCTACGCACCTGCACCGTCCCGCACCCCTTCAGAGCCAGCTCGATCGTGTAGGTCAGTCGGCCGTCGCCGGCGATGCGGCACGCCGATCGCCTGTCATAGTTGGCGTAGGCGAGCCCGTAGAAGGGTTCCCGGAAGGTCAAATCCACTTTCATGGATCCGGACGTGCAGTTCAGGAAAGCTCGGGTCCTGTTCAGGATGATGGCGTCCTTGATCCCTTCCTCGTAACTCCCGTCCAGGCGGACCACTCCCTGGACGGTCCCCGGCAGCGTCTTCTGCGTCTCATCGATGGAAGGAGGCAGGTTGAAGGCGTCCACGACGGAGACCCCAGAGCCGTCCGCCGCCGTCTCGGAAGCGAGTTGGCAACGCACCGGCAGGAGACGCAGGCCGAGGAGGCACGCAAGGGAGAAGGCGAAGTGGAGCATCCCTGGAAGGGAAGGAGAGGGCTGTCATCCGGGGCAGGAGCGGCGCGAAACAGTGGGAAGGAAGGAAGGAGGAGGAGGATGGAGAGATGAGGAAGGGAAGACGGGAAAAGGAAGAGCAGGGAGAGGGAGTGAAGAGAAGGACGAGAGGATAGAGGGAAACGAGAGGAGGAAGAGAAGTGGTACACGGCGAGCCTCGGTCCCTCCTCCTACGAACCACCGCCTTCCACATTCATGTTGCGAGACCTCTTCCGAGGACTGGGATGTAGACCTCACCTTTCCCTTCACGAACTGTGGTGGCGGAAGAACGCATCATCAGGGTCAGCGTTGTCTTCGCAGGGGCCCGGAAGGGCTTGCAGATCTACGCTGGGCTGTCCGACAGAGTGGGTCACCTTCTAGGAGAAGAAGGCAAACGTGAGAAGAAGAAAAAAAAAAAGATGTGCCATGAGGGACGAAGACATCGGCCGCCTCGCGACTCGCCGGGTGCCCATGCAGACGACGCCGGCGGCAGCCGAACCACACGGAGAGCGACGGACGCCGCTACGGAGGGAATTCGGCGCGCCCTTGCAGCGGCAGTGCGGCAGCGGCGGCGGTTCGCAAGAAAAAGAGAAAAGCGAGAGCAGCCGCCGGCGCGCGTGCCGCGAAGGTCACGCCGCACGGAGCGGGGGAGGGGACGAAGAGAGACAGAGCGAAAGTGAGGGGGAGAGGAGAACTCTGGCGGACGCGTGAGGGGGCGGATGCGCTCGGACGCACCTCGGGCGAATCCAGCGCGGGCGGAGGCAGTCCTGACTACCACCGCCGTGGGCGGCGATGGGAGAGGGAAAGGAGGAGAGGAAGGAAGGAGTGGGAAAGGGCTCGAGGGACTGGTTCTTCGGATGAAGACCCTGCGACCTTCGGGACCCCAAAGGGCAGTGGAAGGTGGGTCCGCTGCCATCTTTACCTTCCTCTCTTTCTTTACCTTCCTTCCTTCGAGATAGAGGAAAGGGACGTTCGAGTCACAGGAGGATGGAGGGCTCCCGGAGACGTGCAAAGGTCGGCGAAGACAGCAGAAGGCCACTCACGCACTCACGCAAGCATGAAGGCGCGCGCGCGATTGAGAGAGAGAGAGAGGTGTGGCTGGCTCAAGCCTCTCAAGCCCTCTGGCGAAAGCCGCCTCAGCAATCGTCGCCCCCGGCCGAAGGCAAAGGGCCGAGTTACCGAGGAAACGAGGCGACAGTCTTCTGCTACGGAATGCTTCCAAAGTGGACAGGAAAGGAACGGAGGCGGGAGCACCACCCCTTGGGAGGCTCTACGGGATGTCGACTCGAGCAACAGCAGCTGCGTCCCTCCTCGTGTATGGAGGAGCATCCGCGGCAGCAGTAGCCACACCACCACCCGGATCGCCGCCAGTTCCGGGGAGGAATGACGCGAAGAAGGGCGACCGGGCGGGAGAAGCACTGCCAGAAGCTCAATAAGGACGGCGAGGTTGCGCACAAGGACAACGGCGCCTCGTCGCTTGGGGGCGCCTGGAAGCGGGAGGGGCGCGGCCCTGCTTTCGGAGTTGTGCAGATCAGCGCACGCTCATGTGGGCAAAGCCAGGGCGCAATGTCAAGGAAGAGGACACTCGTCCGATCGGCCCCGCCTGTCCAACTCCTCCTTCGCATTCTCCAGGGATCCGAAGGGGGTGGATAGGGTATCCCAGTGACCTCCTCCCTCGGCTTTCCCACAGAGAAGCGTCTCCGCGCTGATTTCCTTCCTTTTCATCGCAGCGGGACTCAACAGAGAACCCCTCTGTTGTTCGCCTTCATTTTCATCTTTTTCGTGTGAGTGAGCGTTTCCAGGGGAACGGGATGGGAGTTCCAGGCACCCTTGTAGCAAGCCGAAGGACCCACGGAGGTCTGCGGCATCTCGAGGAAGACAGACGTAGGGATTCACGCGTCGGCTTCTCCAGTGCCCCGGGGCTGCGCATCTTCGGATCCCCAATCGAATATTCCCTCCTCTTCGTCCTCCTCCGCGAGAGAATCCCCTCCTCGCTTCATCCTGCAAGCGACACGAAATTTTTGCGATAAGGCAGGACGCAGAATCGCGGAACATCAGGAGGTCCGGGAGCACTTCGGGAAAGTCCGAGGGATGGGAAGCAGGTGCAGGGAGCCCACTGACGCAACCGGACATTTCCGAGAGTGAGAAAAAGGAAGGGAAGGGCCAGGAGGAGAGAACGGCTCCCATGGAGATCGCAGCAAGGAGTGAAGGCTGCGCTTTTCCCACACCATAAGGGCGCCACTCGACCCCCTTCCCAGAATACTCACACGTGCACCCTTCAGGAGCCAACGCGGGTTTCTCGCCCCGAATCCCGCCTTCCCTCCAGGGGACGAACTTTCCCTCCACTCTCCCTTCTCCCCCCTCTTTGATTTTCGAAAGAACCTGCTCCGGAGAAAGGGAAGAGGGGGGGGGGGAACACAGGCATCATCCAAGGCTCTCAGACGCATCATCCGATCGCGGGATCCCCACCCGGCTGATGCGGGAGTCGAACCCAGGGGTAGGAAGGTAGCAGCGGCACCAGGAGACCACAGGTACTGTTGCTAGGGGCCAGAGCTGTCCCCGGGTCCCTTGAGAAAGCACGGGGTGAGGTCTTGCTGTCATGGAGCAAGTGCTTCCCGCTCCGTGAGCTCCGGAGGAATGGCCCACATCTGTGCGACCCGACGGGCGACCGCCTGACCTTCTCCGGAGAAGATCCTCTACGTTCTGACTCCTCGATCACCCCGTAGGACCTCCGGGACGTTCCTAAGAGACCCAGCGCCACAACGGGCCGCAAAGGAGGAGTCCCGGAGGCAGTTTCCTTCCTGAGCCAGCCTAGGTCGGGATTTGGACATTCCTCTGTGTTCTCGGGATGCGCGCCGTTTCTCCCGCCTTGCCAGTTTCCATCCGGAAAGGCCAGCCGCGCTCCTGCTCCCCTCTCAGGGGAGGGGGGGCCTCGCCGGTCTCTAGGGCCAAAGAACGAGCCATTCGCACGGTCGGCAGACGCCACGTCGACCTCCTGCGGAAGACCCCGATCCCGCGCGCGACGTTCCTCACCCCGGCAAGGGGCGGGTGCCGAGGTGCCCCCCGGAAATCCCTTCCCCAAGCACCCTTGGGGCAGCGAGCGAGGCGTCGCTACTCTGCCGCCCACTACCCCTGCACATGCCGGTCGGCGACCTTGGGCCAACGCGCTTGCACCACTCTCACCCACCCACTCCCCCACTTTAGGCTCATCTGGAAGGAGAGGCTCCTCCCCCCCTACCGCCTAGCTCGTTCTGCTCTCGAGGGGAGGGGAGAGGAGATCTCGCCCACGTGACCTTGGAGGAGTGCCGGGAAAGCAGAGGATGTGGAGGCGAAGAACCGGAGGAGCAAGGAAGGCCGCCAGGAGGCGCAGGCGGAAGGAAATTTCCATCATGGCGCCGCAACCCCCGGGGTCATCAGCAGGACTTGTCTCTCGGGAGCGGGGAGAGGGTCCACCCCGCGCAAACAGGAGGAACGGAGGATGTGGCGCCCGACGGGACCGACCGGCGCATGTGCCGGAGGCTCAGAAGACCCCGCAGTACCCCTCTCTCCGAGGTAACCCCCCCATCCTCGTCTGGGAAGGGGACAGAGAGTCTGGCCCTTGGTCTGATCGTGCATCGCACTTTCCCCCCAGTGCACGAGAGAGGAAGGGCGCCGGTGTCTCGGACGCTTTGTCGGCGAACTCGGAAGGGGAAGGGAGGAGAAGCAGTCCACCCTCCCTCCCGGGGAAGGTGGCTACCCGCGATGGACTATGCACTAGGGATCTCCTGAAGAAATGAGTGCGATAAGGAGGCAAAGAAAGGACGTTCGCGCAAATCCCCTTCCCCTCACTCCTTCCTTCCGAGAAGATCCGTCTCCGATCGCCACTCACGTATCCATGACCAATTTTAGTATATGTACAGCCGAAGCGTGTACTCACGACGTACCATGACCATGAGCACGTTTTCCTGTCGGAAATCTCCGAGGATCACTTAGGAAACGCCGTCATCCTCTCGTGGTCTTCCGAGTGCGCTCAGTCTTCCCGGACCCCACCGGAGGTACCACAATCCCAGCAGCAGCCAGCTCGCCTCCGCGCCGCTTGAGCCACCACTGTCGCCAGGTGGCATGCGCTCGCCGCCGCCTTCCGGGGTCCCTCTGCGTCCCACGGGAGCAGGTAGATACCTGGAGGAGAGGGAAGGGGCCAAGGCAGAGCAAGGCGAGCCCCTAGTCCGTAGCCTACGAGCGTCCTGTCGCAGCGACTTCCGTGGCGTCGGGGTCGCCCTCTCCCCTCCCGGAAACTCTCTCGCAAACTCTCCCGGATCCCGGCGGACCAGAGGAAGCATGGGGCAGGCGCGCGCGGCTCCCCTCCGCTTTCGCGTGCTTACCCAACACTGCACAAACACGCGTTGGAGGAGGCACGCGGACGGGAAGCTTCTTCCCCGGAGCCCAGAGAGCGTAGAGTCAAGGGCGGCACGCCTTACCGGAGGGAAAGAGGAAGCCGGAAGAAGGAAGGAAGGAGCGTGACGAAAGCGGCGTGGCTAGCGTCCTTCAGCATCCGCGGCACGCCGTTGGAAGCATACAGGAAGCTGCCAGGAGGAAAACAGGGGCGGCACATCTTTCTTGATCCCTTCACCGTTCCCCTCCACGCTCCGTACCTCTGCGATCGATGGAATGCACCTGGGGCGAGGAACTCCTGCAACTGGGTCTCGCCGGACCTCCAGGATGCTCCCTACGTCACGGAAACACCGGATCCACGGCAAGCTGTCCGCGCGTGGCGGCTCGTCGGGACCACACGGGAGTGTGAGAGCTCCGGGATGAGGTCGCGTCCGGGAAACCCGACTTCCGGTACCTCCCCTCTCACAATGGTGGGAGTGACGGAGGGAAGGAAGCCCTTAGCACACAACGGAAAGGACCATTCAGATGTCAAGCAGGAAACCATTCTGTCACTGCACGTGAACTCTATCGTCTTGAAGGAAACTCTTCAAGAGCCATGCAAAAAAACACTCTATCGTTTCGCAAGCAGACCATTCTATCAGCTGCACCCAAAGCATTCCATCATCTTTCAAAAAACCACTTCATCGTCCCAAAGGGAGACACTCTAGAGTCTTGCACGACACCACTTCAGCATCCTGAAAACATCCCCTCCATCGTTGTGCATGCAGACCATTCTATCAGCTGCACTCAAAGCATCCCATCGCCCTTCACAAGACCCTAGAGTCCTGAAGGAAACCGCTCTGTCACGCTGAACACAAACCATTCTGTTGTCCGGGGAATGGACCACTCCACAGCGGCTCCTCGCAAGTTGCAACTCCGCTGACGCCCACAGACGGAGACGCCCAGTGGACATGCGCTTTCTCTGCCGCGGAATTTTACCTCCACGGGCAACACTCAACCTACGGAGAAGTGTCGCCGAGGAGAAAGTCTGGAGTCTCCACCGCCAGGTGAGGACGCTACTAGGCCCACTCCTTAGCGTCGAAAAGCGTGTTCCTTATGCGGACAGGAAGCAGGAGACCGAACGCATCCCTAGCGGCAGCGCGGCCCTCCCTGAGGCGGAGACGAGAGCGGAGTCCGGGCAACCCCAGTAGCACAGGCATCAGAACCGAACCGAAAGGGCCAGAGGCACTCACCTTGAGATCCGCGGGTCGACGGGGGGCCGGGCGGACATGTAAGGAGGATGTGCGCTCGCATCCTCAGCTGGCAGCAGCTGCAGTCACGGAGCGTCCACGTGTTCACTCAGGCAGAGGGAAACGGGCACTGGGAGGACAGCTGACGGCGTGCCGATACAGGAAACTGCGGACAGAGCTGAAACGCCCCGAGGCAACGAGTGAAAGTGAGCGAGAAGGCGACGGGCGGCTCTTCAGCGAGACGAGGAAAGGAGGAAGCGGTGGCTCTGCGCCCGAGGGCGCAGTGCGGCGATGGACAGAGAGTGAGAGCATCACGTTACTCGGGTGGACGACGACTCCTGTTGCGCGGGCGGAGGCGCCAGCGTGGATCCCGGAGTGACCTCCCAGACGCAGACGTGGAGTGGAAGTGCAGAGGGAACGAGACAACTCGCGCGCCCCATCTCTCCTTTTCAGAGGAGCATGCCCTCCCTACGTCGCATCTCGGGAACGCGCCGTCTCCCCAACTGCCGCCTGGCTCAAGGGAGGAACGAGCGGTCGAGTGGAACATCACTCTCCCTCCCCTCCGTCACCCCCCCCCCTCCCTTCCCGGAAGAGTAGCGTCGATGTGTTTCGATGACAAACTGCAACAAGTGAAAGAAAGTTCCATACTTGCCTCTGGCATGGGCAGTCACCTATCGGACGATTGCGACCAAGCTGGGGCTCCCATACTCCTTCCCTTTCCCCCTTTGTTCCTGGCACACTTTCCCAGATGGTCTCCCGTTTGGGTGTGCGCTCCGTCAGCGGTATCAGTGGCTGTATGCAACGCGATTGCACCGAGATCCATGACCCCGGGATCACTCCTTGCCCTCCGAGGGTTTGATTGCTGCCCTCGTGGTTCCGTGAGCAGCCCAAAGAAGTCTCTGGGAGGGACGGTAGAGAGCGGCGTTCGTGGAGTGTTTCCAGACTTCGCCGTAAGGAGGGACAAGAACGTTCCTCCCCCTCCCTTTCCCTTTTCCTTCTAGAAAAAGATGGGGAGCAACTCCCCTTCTTTTTCTCCTTTTTTTTCTTTTTTCTTCCTTCTTCTTTTTCTTTCCTTTCGTCGTTTTCTCGCTTCATCCCCTGCGGCTCCTTCAGCGTGTTCTTTGCCGCTCCCACACGACACAACTGTCCTCGGCCACGTGGGGAACCAACGCGTGCAGTGGTCTCTAAGGATGTTGTGCACGACCGGGCGTGCCTGCCATCACTAAAAGAGGCGTGCCGGGGCTGCACTGGTTCCCGGGTCAGCTTGCAAGACTCGTTCCGCTCGTATCTGTTAAGGCTGCGTTCGCCTGGGGGCCATCGCCCGCAGGCTTCTGCTGCTGTAAGAGGCAGCAGCCGGTCTCGCCGCTGCCGGCGCTCGCCCCCTCTGCTCACGAGGGCCACCGCATCTTCCGCTTCTCCTCCCCCCTAGGCAACGCTCCGGAGCTTCGAGTTTCCGTGCGTCCGGCGGTGACCTTCCAGGACGAAGGCGCGCGCGTCACGCCCTAGCCCGACCGCCTCGCTCGGCGCCTGCAGAGCTGCTGGCGCAAAGCCGCCGGATGAGCAGGAGGAACGGCAGCATAACTGGGGCACGAGGCCCTTCCGAGCTGCCTTGCTCTTTGGAATATTCCGCCCCGGAAAGCCCTGAGTCCAAGTCTGCCTTCCCGAGAATGAGCGGAACGGAAAGATCGACGCGGAAATGCGGGGAGGGTGCGAAGTGGCACCACTTTGTTCATTTGGGTCCATAAAACTACATAGCAATTTAATTTCATATGATGGAACAGCAGATGTCAGCATATGTTACATGCTGCTTTCGATCAATTACTCTTCAATCCTTATGTAATCACATGATGCCTGGCATTCTGCAAAATATTTATACTTAGAACTTTGATTCAGGCGTACCATAAATATTTGGAATACTATTGGAACTCGGCATTGTGTGCTTATTATCGTAGAACAGTCAGCAGCTAATTCAAAGGTCGTGGTTATTGAAATTATGGAATATGACGCAAAGGATAACATAAATAGAATGAAGAATAAAATTACGTAGAATTTTTAGAATATATAGTGGAAGAGTTGTTTCAAACTAATTATCCACTTGCTATTAGACAGACAGTTATTTCAAAACTTGAATTTGTTGAAATCATAGGGTATTGTAGGAATGCATAAAATTCTGTAATTTAGTAAGCTTTACACAAATGTAGTGCAAGCCTACTTGCTTCATAGGAAGTACTCGAAAGTGAAGCAGAGGAAAAGAGTAGGATAGTAGGTTATAGTTTTGCATTGTTTTTTTTTTAGCATTCTATATTAAAACATGCATGGAGCAAAATAACATTTTCATAAATATTCGATTAGAAAAACATATTTTAATTCGAAGAAATCATGGTTTTCACAGAGAGAGCACAAATATGTTCTTCTTATCGACGCGTGTATTTTGCTGTTAGCGTTGGTTTTAGATTCCAGCAACCGAACTTTGGGACGTAAACTTTCCCCTCTGCTTCTGGTGTGAAATAACATGATCCCGAGTGCACCGTAGGCCTGCGTGCTCTTTCCACGATTCTTTTTCAGTTGCATGCTCTTTTGAATGCTGCTGTCCGTCTTCACGCTTTTCCCCTAATTACTTCACTTTCGTTTCTCAATTTCCAGTGTTTGTAGAGGCAAATAATCTCACGCTTCTGGCACAAGTTCCAGATGAAGCAGTTCTCAAGTGCACTCTGCTCCGGCGTGAGGAGGTAATGGTTTTTGAAATCCATTTCGCAAACGTCATCTCCAAAAAGAATTGACCGCAGCGGTTTTCTGAGCGCCAGGTATTCAAGACAGACAGAATTCTAACGCTGCCGTTCAGAAGACTGCAGTCGGCATCCGATGCTTGGTGGTGCACTCTCTGTCTTCCTCCACAGCTACCGAAAATGTGCTTCCGTCAAAACCGGGAGGCTGATCAGCATCCGATCAAAATCACGCCGCACAACCCACGGTACGCGGTATCCTCATTTGCGGAGATGCTTAGAGACTCCTGTTCTCCACCCCATGAAATATACAGAGGATTGAAAGTTTTCGGAAAGGTCTTCGGAAAGTTTCGAACTGCTTGGTAGTGCACATTTCGTATGCACGCGCGGCAGTGAGTGAAGCTTCCATGCACAACTAAGACTTACGCGATAAGTTTCGCTGCTTAACTTAAGACAGTGCCCACATTCCAAAAAAAAAAAAAGGCAGCATCGCCAAACGAGCCAGAAATTTTTCCAGGTAAAGCCTGTTTTTTTCTTGTGGCTGCGCGTCCCTCGCAACGGATCCGCGATGGCGGCGGGGAACCGACCGCGTTGATACGTTGAGCAGTGATCCTCAGCCAATGACGCAACAAGTTCCGAGCCCTGACATCTAGTGAGCAGGCGAGCAATCACACCGTCACCCACGAAGGGTTGCCCGTCGATGTCGTGCACTCTCGACGTTGCGTTCCAAATACGCTCCCATCTCTTGAGCACGGATGCTGCAGTCCTTCTAAATTTCCGGCGGCATTCAAAACGCCAGATCCATGTAATTAAAGTTCTCATCCTCCTTCTTGGGCCGTACCGATACGGTAGTGATGGGGTTCACACCCTTGACAACCAGTGGGCTCGCATGCATTCCCCCGAAATTTGTCACTCATAATGTTTCGCTCAACAGCGAGTCATTTTTTTATGTGAATGAAAGACAGTCTTGATTTTATTGAAAGTTCACCGTAACAAGCTCGTATAAACTAAATTGAACTGTTTCAGTCGCAAGGAAAAACAGACCACCCCTGAGCTCGATTCTAAGGCCCATGAATCTTCAGACAGATTGGGGCCGGATGCCTTCGCAAAACGGGGGACTTGGTACTGCTGTTTTGTTTTGTAAAGTGCTGCATTGCATAAATCTCACAATTTTACGAAAAACGAGCCAGCAGAAATGCAAGATATCGTGAAAATTTAGCATCCAACCAGGTTTTTGTGCCTAATTAAGTGCAATGAATTTTCAGTATGTTTAACATTTACACACAATGTGCATCATCATCGTAAGAATGCATAGGCAGAGTGTTCATTTGTGTACAGTAAATTGAAATTTGGAACAAATAGTATCCACATAACTTGTGATGGTGCTGTTTGCTTGTGGGTTTAATAGATTCAAGCAATTAAGTGATAGTGAGCCCGCCTGTGTAACCAAATTCATTCAAATTGAAAATGCGAATGATGCCTCAGATGTCATGATAACATGGAGTTCATTATTCATATGCGAAAACACACCCACCAGTGGTAATCATTGCTTTTCACATTATTTTAAATATCATTTTCGTATTTTGAAAATTTTGTGTGCATGTTGCTTCTTTTCGTACTCTAATGTCAGATATTATCTAAAGATGAGCAAAGGCAAATTGCCATTCGTATAAAAGGAAAACATGCCTCCCTGGCGAAGACAGAGTTGGTTCAGAAAGCAACTCACGTGAACTCTAAAGAAGATATGATTTTATGTTATGCAGATCACATGTTGTACAAGCATGAGAGAGGAACTTGGAAAGCAGTCATAATTGCCGACTCAGTGGAAAAAGTACACATAAAATCTCTAGATTTTACCCAGCACCAGTCATACATGCTCACACAAGGTAGTCATGTGCTTTCAGTCGATTTAAGTATGTAAGTGGTTTTTTTTTAGATGGGTATGTTTACTCCTTGCCAGTTCTGTTTCCTTTTCCACATCAAGTATCACAACTATGCTGTGGTGTTGAGCACACACTTTTACTTACTCTACAAGGAATAGTGTTTTCAATGGGAAATGGAAGGTAGACAGGTGCAGCAACTGTTGTAAACCAATTTCAGTCGAGGACAATTAGGATTAGGTGGCTTACTAAATAGCATAGACCCTATTATGGTAGAGGCTTTAGCAGGTATTCAGATTATCACCATATCATGTGGATTTTGGCATTGCACTGCACTCAGTGATAGTGGAGATATATATGTGTGGGGATGGAATGAATCAGGCCAACTTGGAATAAAGTCTGGATCTGAAAATGATTCTGCATATCCATCTATTTGCTTTGAGCCTGTGTTATTGGATTTCTGGGATCTTGATACAAGTTTTATTTGTGTCAGTTGTGGTTCAAGACACACCATGGCCCTTGAAAGTGAGTAACTGGATCTCTCTCTTTTTGTGTGTGTTTGATACTAATTTTTGTACTCTTGTTGTTATCAAATAATAAAACCCTTTGATGTTGTATTTATAAGTCACAAAAAGATTCTGAAGTTTGAAACTAGAACTGAATTCGGAAATTTTAGAAATCTGTTTTTTGTTTGTTGGCTGGGCCTTTTCACATTTCCATATCTCTGTGATTGACGAAAATTCCATGTTCATCATTTCTTTCATTTATGCATAATTTTCTCAATAGATGATGAATGTGCCTGTGAGAACATGAAGAAGCAAAACACTAAACACTTTAAAAAAACAGTGAAAACCTTGTTTGTTATATTAATTTGCAAACCTTCATGATGCTTGTATTTGATACTCATTAACTGTTGCAGTGTACACAGTATTATTTCAGAGACTATGTATAAATGACGTGATGCATGTTCTTGCATGGATGTGATGCAGGTGGTTTGGTCTTGAGGTGTGTTTATTATGTGTAGAAGGTACAAGGGGTGTTTTCGAGGAGTGGTCACATTCTGGGCTTTTTTCTTTTTTTTTTAATCATCAGTTGACACAGTCCATGCAGATTTGGTAGATTGCTAATATTGTTCCCCTTAATTTGGCCAGAAATGAAGAAAATGAGGCCATCTCAAAAGGTGATAAAGGTGAAGTTAGGGTCTTGTCAAAGTGCGTGTTACTCACGGGAACACTTCGATTTAAAATCTTTCCTTCCATGTGCTTTATACTGTGGATGCGAACCCAGTGGAGATGGCTTAAGGTCAAAGTTTGAACCGGTTCTGGCCCCCCACAATAATCGTAATGCCAGTAAATAAGATTTATCCCAATTCCGTTTATTTCCTTTATCATAACGTGCAAGAGCAGCACTGGTGTGATTCGCCGAGGTTGGCGTTTGGGTTCGGGCGCAGTCGTCAGTGGTCCTTCATCTCTCCAGCCTCCGGGGAATCTTAATGAACGCGATGTGCAGATCCAGTACTCACCGTTTCATTTCCTTCGGAGAGCCCAGCATGCAGTTTTAGAGGCTTTTTCCATACACCCAAGTGCAGTCTATTTTATTTATTAATATCAGCATAAGGGTATTTCGAATTCCGGAATTACTCCGTGGCCCCATGTGGCGCGAAGTTCTTTTTAAGCAAAAACTTCTCGTCTCCATAGTTTTAGATTTCATTTTTCGGGGATGAACAGTCGGGGATTCGGAGTTTCACCGGAAATCTTGAGAATGAGATCAACTTTTCCAGTTGGACGTTTTTTTTTTTTTTTTTTTTTTTCCAAAAAAAAAAAATTAGGCTGACGGAATCGTTTCACCTTTTCCTTGGGCGAGCGTTCCGAGCAAGCATAACAGAAAGTGCGAGAGTCTCACAGTACGTGTGTTTTCTTCGAGGGGTGTGTGTGCGAAACACCTTGTTTTTTCTTCCTTCGGGGTGTATCGGACACGCTGTAATGGACACGAAAACGTACGACGGATCTGCTCACTCGTCTCCGCCGGCGCCACCGCCAGTCGGTCCCACGAGGGCGCGGTGTTTTCTGTAGGGTTCCGAACACTGGCGCGAAAACGGGCACCACTTTCCAGATGTTGCATTTCGGGGAAAACTGCAAGCCTCCTTGCTTTCCGTTCCCTCAACCCACGCACGCTAGGCGCCTTCGGCTGTGACTTCTGTGCTGCCACCGTTGCCCGCACACCTTGGTGGTGTTTCTCACGATGGTTCTGGCATGCTGCACCGTGAGTCTTCCATGTTGGATCCCGTTGGGGATGTTGGTCTAGATACGTTTGAGAGGAGTCGCACTGTGTTCCTTCCGCCGATCAAGCATAAAAGGACATTTCCCTTACACATGGGGGCATCCTCTCTCTGTACACACATGAGGTGTACATTCCTGGATCGATTGCTCGGCATCGATGAGTGCCGATACTAAGGATGGAGATCTGCATTCCATCCCACATCGAACGTAGACCGTCGCTTTTAATAATTCGATACGTAAGCATTATATGAATTATTAAGACTGATTTCGGCGGGACGGTAAACGAAACGGAAAAAATAGTGCTTTGGTGTTGCGACGTGTTCTGGTTGGTACTTTCATCCGCTTTGTATGCATTTTCATGCTTTGTTTTTTTTTTTTTTTTTTTTTTTTGATCTTATGCTGCAATCGTGTTTTGTTTTGTTTTTCTAGGTTCTGGAACATTATGGAGTTGGGGTTTCAATGGCTACGGGCAGCTGGGATCGGAAGATCTGCAGTCTTCCAGTGTTCCCAGGAAAATCTCGGTCGCGATGCAAGCAATCAAGAAAGTAATTTGCGGTTACTGGAATTCCGTCCTTCTGTCCTGAATACATTAAATGAGAGTATAAGAACGTCTTCACAATTGCGTATTTTCACTTTTTACAAATCATATATGGCGGGTAGCACCGCGCGGCTCCAGAAGTCAGCCGAAGGATCATCTTGTGACCTGGGTCCTCGTCATCATTGTAGCCTTTCTGCCCTCCGTTTGCCACGCATTCGTACCGGAAGGAAAGCCAGGCCTCGATGGCTTTGCACCCAACGGAATTTTCTTCGCCGATGTGATTCGATTTTGGCAGGTCATGGGGCACGTCTTTGATCGGCAGACCTTTGTTTTCCCATTTGAGCATTTCTCCTGCCTGTGCGTGCAAGTGGAGGAAGGGGCGGAACCGACCTCGGGCTTTCGGCGCGAATCCTTGCCCAAGAACCGCATTTATCCGATTGTCCCTTCTCACGTGTTCGAATTACGGGATATCATTTCATCCGGTCTATGTTTTGCGAGGTTTTTTTCGGATCCCCGCCCGGCTCGCTCCCAAGGATCGCCACGCGTCGAGCTGCGAAAGTTTGAACGCGGCCTGCCCGCGAATGGCGCGCCGGCATTTCAACTCTGATAGGCAACGGTCGCGGGCATCCGATCCTGGAAACGGTCCAAGAACTTCACACCGGCGTGCTTTAGGAAGACATGGAACGGGAGGGGGGGAACTCGGCGATGGGGATCGGCAGCCACGGGAACACGTGCGTCGCACGCCCAGCGGGTTGTGTTTGGATCTGCCGAGCGCCTGGCCGGCGCTCGAAAGCCTCGGCCCGGACTCCAGTTCAGCCCGCTCCAGGTGAGCACTCGGAGGAATCCCAAGAAGGTCAAGCTGTCGTATTCGTCTCCAGATGCAGGCTCTGCGGTGCAGGAACGCGTCTCGTGCACAACACGAAAGGCAAGAAACCCCTCCGTGTTTTGCGTGTGCGTCTTCGTCGCTCCCCGCGTCGCATGTGGCCGGCAGGGACACCGGGGACAGCTTTTGAAAAGCTTTCATCTCCCGTGCGGAGCAAACGATGCTCGAAATCGGATGGGCGTTCCGTCATTGGACATCCGGGAAACTGAGCAAGAATGGAGCCGTAGTAGGAGTAGGAGTGGCGTCGTTTCCGCGAATCCTGAAAAGCTCCCCGCTGCAAGGAAAACAGCAACGGCCGCGTGTGCATCGTCCCAGATCGAAACGCGAAGGTCCCGTTGCTGGGAATGAATAATAAATGATGGAGCGGTACCTGCGCAGGCCCTTCGGAATGGGGACTTCCAGGAAACCCACGCTCACTCGTGTAATTTATCAGTTGCTGCAAAGCTCTGCCGCTATCGTCGCGAGGATCCTCAAAACAAACAAAAATCCCTCGAAATTCATCTTCCTTTTTCCGAAGGGTGCTAAGGTATCAACCGAGGCTGAGTGGAGATCTGCAGCCAGTATCCCTTCATTGCAAAGATGATCGATCGTCTCGGCATAGCTGTCTTCCGGAAGAAACCTGATGATTTTCCTCAGCGTGAGTGGCAACGCTCTGGTGACTTCCAAGGGAGAGAGGGAGGGAGGGAGAGAAAAAAAGCAAACATATGGGATTCTGGATTGCAATTTTGCGGGGTCTTTGCTCTCCCGGTTTAAGCGGACTGGCGGGAGGTGCACTCGGAGAGTATTGGAGCACTCGTATCTTCAGCACCACAAAGGTGCTGAAGAGGAAGAGGTGGTGACAAAAAGACTGCTCAGTCTTTTTGTCACCACGAGTGGATGGACCGTCGCGGCCACGTGTGCGGGCGTGCGTGGAGACCGGGAGCATTCGAGGGTCGGCATCCAAGTGGGTTGACGAGCCCTAACCGCTGCACACGCGGCTCAGCAACTTTGGCGGACCGCGCATCACTACTTTTGCAGGCACGCTCGGGGAGAAACTGACAGCGCTGCGAAGCTCCAGAAGAGGGCTCTACACTCCTGCTATTTATTTTACTTATTTATTTTTTAAAACAAGGCCAGTGGCGACCTATTGGTCGTGGATGGTGGAAATCCATCTGGATTCTTCTGTCTCCCTGTTTTCCTTCCAATTTTTTTTCCATTTCAGGGTTTTGTTTTGTTTTTTGGTTCTCCAAAAGCTGAAGAACCGGCCGCTTCCTTACGGGGGGAGGTTGGTCTTTAACTCTGTTCCACGCCACCCGAGGGTGCGTGTGACTCTTGAAGTGGTACGAGGTACCCGGGAGGGGACCGACCTATGAATCCAGAAGGGATTCCAGAGGAAGGAGTCCGCTCATCTCTCACGCCTGGGAGGAAACACCGAAGGGAATGAATCCTTTTACCCCGGTTGTCTCCGAAGGGAATCTTCCTTATTCTCTCCGGAGAGACCCCCGGAGGAAGTCGCTCTATTGTTTCTTCTCCGAAGGGAACCTGGAAAGCATTCGCTCTGAAACTCCTCCAGAGGGAATTCCATCCGCAAGGAAACCCACTCTTTGCTTCCTCCTCTGAAGAGAATCCCGAAGGGACGCTCCCCGAAGGGAGCAGCGCGCTTTTTCCCAATCTGGAAAGGTATCAGCCAATCAGCTCCTCCATGGTACGAGGTCCCTCTTGAGAGAGAGGAACGGTTCCATTTGAACGATCGGAGGGGAACCCTAAAGGGAACTGGTTCCTGGATTCCTGGAAGGAACCCGGAGGGTCCACTTCCAATCCCGTCCAGTCAACGGAGGCATCCAGTTTCCGGCTCCTATCAGTGCCACACCCGAATCAGTGTCATCCTGGAGGGAAAAAGGGGTGTGTGTGAGGGACTCGAAGCCCTTGACGCGCTTCCCCGTTCTCGGCGTCGATTCTTCCCGGTATAGGATTCGAACCCGTAACGCTTGGAGGCCGCAGCTACACGGCCGCCAACGCAGACAGTCTTGAGACCTAGCGAGCACCCTTCCATGCTACGGAATTCCCGCGTTCCGCGACGGTGGGGTGGGCAGCGCCATTAGATGATGGAGGTAGTGAGGGTCAGGTTACACCGTTTCCACGGCGAGGCGGGTTTTCCTAGAGGCTTTCGGACGACGTCCCGCCCACCCTCGTGGCTGCGGCGGGTGACCACGGCAACGATCGATCGAACAGGGGATCGCAAGCTTCCAGCTACTGCGATCCGCACCGATTGACAAGACCAGACACTGCGTCCTACCCAGATCTTCCTTTTCTTTTCATCAAGAGTGCAGCTCGTCCGCAGGAGTTGCCAGCAAGAGCGGGCGCGGGCGGATGTGATGCGACCTTGAGAGTTTGTTGCCACCGGCTCTCCTCGCCTTCGTTCCTCTGGGCTGCAGGCCGCTAGTTCATTTCGAGGGAGGGGAGATGCCGAGCTACCCCAACGTTCCGGAAAGCTGCCAAGCGAGAGTGTATGACCATGGAGAGAGGACTCGGCACGTGCTGCGAAATGCGGGGAGCGGAAGGATTCCTTCTCACCATTGCTGCGTTGTCCTGAACGAGAGCTTCTTCCTCTGCTGCCATCTTTCCAGGACCCGCGGAGTGGGGGTGAGATGGCCACCCCCTGTGGGCTCAAGATGCTGCAAGCCTTGCTCTGAACAGGACCGTGCTGCCCCTCTCCGACGCCTGAGGGCCTCCGTCCTTGCTGGAGCAGGTCCCACATCGAACGGTGGTTCCACGTCCAATTGCCCCCAGAGCGAATGTAGAGGGGTCCACGCTCCATGCTTCGCTTCTCTTGCCGTCAGCGGATGTGGACGAGGTGATCCCCAGCTCTGGGTTGAAATGAAATTTGACCTTCCCACAGCGCACATGCCACCGTCTCTCCTCTTCCTCCTCCTTTTCCCCACATGGTATATTTCCTATTTTCATGATAGGTGGATCTGGAAGACTGACGTAAAGAAGTCACGTGTTCTTGTGTTTTCTGAAAGCCTCGCAAAAATGACCGAGGTCCACACCTCCCAGGCGTCCTTAAAGGTCCCGAAGCGTGAGAGGGCCGCGGCACACCTGGTGAGCGGGGAGTTTCGTCCGGTCGCGTGCGGGCGCATCGGGAAAAGTCCAGATCCGGTGCGAAGAGTCGGGCAAGACTTCACAACACCAGCAAGCTGATAGTGCCGCCTCATTGTTCGACGGGCAGTGTAAAGTAACGTCAAAGTATCCTGGGGAGAGCCGCGGCTATGGCTAGTCTTTCTTGACCTTTGGCCGAGTCGTTTCTTGTTTCACAATGAATCGCGTTTCGATCGTCCGGCCATATAAGTTACCATCTGACACTTGAATTGATAGGCAGTGAGGGTGTTGTTTGGCCAGTGTGCCTGGCAGAGGGTGTTGTGTGTGTGCAAGATAGTGTGGGTGATGTGTGCTGCCCGTTTCCGACGATTCCGTTTTGTGCGGCCAGAAACACACTTTGGGAATGGTCACGCCGATTGCCTGTTTCACGCGCGAATGGTATTCAGAATGCTTCAAGGTGTTCAGTAAACGCATTGCAGAATTTGGCTGTTTTTTTTTTTTGCAAGGCACCTTTGGCATGCCTTGATGGACATCACTCTTGTGCTGCCAACACCCCCAGGAAACAGGCTCTTGTCAATAATCCCTTGATTGTGGGTGTCTTTGTCGATCACAAGTGCTGCGCGCAAACACGGATGTGCTGGTGCTCATCATGGCTTTGAAAATCTCGCGGGTGGTGTAAATGTGGTTATTCACTTGTCGAAGAAAGAGACCTTGGAAAAATCACTAACAAAGTAAAATTTTAGGGTAGTCAATTCGCACGATTTTGCACTTTACTCACGTATCTCGAGCTTCTCTGAAAAATGCTGCAAGTCATATCTAATGTCAGGTGCTTTTTGAAGAAGCGAAAGTCGCACAACACGAGTGTACCGTTCCAAATCTGCTGTGTTTATACGGCAGTTATGTATCTGACGTTCAGTATCATGGTGATCACGAAAACCTATTTCGATTCCTCCATCATGTGCACCACGAGTGACAATGTGTTCACGGAATCCATGTTGAACACCTACTGCTGGATGGAGTCTACTTACCTTGTACCAAGAGCGTTTGGGGAAAAGCCCGAAGAACCCAGAGCTTTTCTAGGAGTTGTTGGATACAGAAAGGATGAAGAAATAGTGGTCATTGGATATTATCCGTGGATATCCATTATTTTAGCTTTGCAGGTAATCACGATTGTGAGAATGCACGCGCCAAATAAAAATCAATGCACAACAAACGGGAATTCAACTCTTCCCACTTTCTAGCAATCCAAGATTATTCGTATCGTTTCTTGGACTCGGTTTTTTTCCTTCAACTTTGTCATTTTGTTTGCCTAAACAATTCAGAGTTTGAGGGGCGTATACCGCCGTTGAAAGATGAAACAACTCTTCGACTTTGGGATTTTGTCAAAACTACTGGTTCCCAAGGAAGTTCGGGCAAAGTGCATTTTTTTTTCTTCTTCTTCTTTTGATCACACGAAGGAAGCACAAGTTGCCTTCACTGACACAATGTGCTGTGTTTCACATATTTGAATCTGAAACATTGCCATGTTTTCTTTTCTTCGAAAATTCACACGAACCCTGCAGGAACCCAAAGGACGAACATCCGAAAATCAGCACCCTGCTTTCCGAGGCGGGCTGTGTATATCCATCTTGCGCGAATGCCGATTGAAATGCTTCCATACCCATCCATCAGATCGCATAAAGGAACAGGGTAACTGTAAGAATTTATACCAGGCATTCTTCAGGTGCATGGGTTTTCAATATGAGTGCCCATATACTGGCTTAATAGCGAGGTCGTCTATCTTGTTCCTAAACTGCCTTAACGGATATCAAACAAACAATTTTGGCGTGTTTTCGACTGCTCAAAAAAAAAAAAAAAAATCGCGCTAATGTTCAATTTCCTTGCAAGTCGTTCCGCTGTTGCGCTATCACTATTTTGTAGTTTTCGTGTTTCGCCAACCCGGACTTGCAACAGCTGAATGCTCCTAATATTGTTTGTCTTGTTTCGAAGGGATGCCTGCTCTATTTTCCAAAATGGCTGTGGCAAGCATGGGAGAAGGGAAGGATTGAGAAGTTGTTCGACAAGGAGCGGGATCAACAGCTGTTTATTAAGAACGAGGCAGCACTTCGGCTGTTCAACATGGAAGGCTCCAACAAGTTCTGGATGAAAAAGTACTTGTACTGTGAGATACTCTGCTGTTTCCTCATTTACGGTAAGTCAGTACAATGGTGGTCACATCGAATGGTGACGTCTCAAAGCTCCGTTGATGTCACCTGTAGAGAATGTAGCAGTAATAGCAAAGCACTTGCTCATCCGTGTCACTGGTAGCCTTGCGTCATTACGGGACTGTCACATACGCGTAATCAATAACAATGAATGGTGTCACAATATCGAAAGCGCCGCAAGGGAGCCAATTCGAGCCAGGTGCGCGAGTAGGGGAAGCTTTTTGAAGTGACTTCATGTGGGGAAAATTACATGCAGCGCAGGCCGAAATCCGTACTGAACCGTACCGCGGTTTCCCAGCAATTCATGAGTGAAGATGCGAGGATTAACCGGTGTGAGGATGCATTGGGATTGCATGCATCTGAAAACGCCCTTTCTGCTAAGGGGTGTGTAAGTGCTCACAGCTGTTTTCAGCCGGATAACCCTTAAGAGACTCACACCCTGCTTTGTCCTCAATGATCCGTTTTCCCTGTAATGAGAATGTAAAGCTTACGTCACGAGGTCAGGTCCTCAAACGCCATTCAGCCGAACTTGAGCTCATTTAAATACTTGGGGAGCTTTTCTATAACTGTATTTTGCATACAGGTGAAATTTTGTGGACCGACTACCATTTGGACGGAAGGTTTTTGACCTTCGGGATAGAAGTCATCCGTTGGCTAAAGGAAGACAACGGGAGGGCCAATCCAATGGCAATTCTCTTTCCAAGACTGGCCAAATGTAATTATCAGGCTTTTTTGAGGGACGGAAATATTGGAACCTTCGGGACTCTCTGCCTGCTTCCTGTAAACATCCTGAATGAAAAAATTTATGTGTTTATGTGGTTTTGGTTGTGCTTGCTTTTCCTCATGATGACATCCTTCATCATTTTACGATTTATACAGTGGTGCTCCCCATGGTTCCGAGAATACGTTTTTTATTTCTCATATCCATACACGAAACCCTCAACAGACAAAGAGTCGCAACCGCATATGTTCAAAGACATGGACTTTTTTGATTTCCTATTGCTCTACTTCGTTGGTAGAAACACAAGTGAAGTTGTCTTCAAGGCTGTGATTCAAGATTACATGATTCTTCGTAAAGAGAGAGGCAAATCCAACTGCAGTCTCTCAGATGATCAAGATTCAAACACAAATGAAAATGGGGAGCCACAGAAAGGCACTTCTGAGAAAACTTCATCTATTCCCATGAACAGTAGAAATTAGTGTTCCCATCGCCTTCCCTGATTTTCTGGGAACTTCGACGGTCATCTAACCTTGAGGGCCGAATTTTAACTCTTTGTTTTCAATGTCTTTTATATGTTCGAAGTGATTGCCAGAAGCTCTCGTTTCCTGACTGCGAGACTTTCAGCCACGCGGCCTGTTAATCGTTCGCTGGAGCAGCGGCAGGGAGCAGTGCCTTTGTGCCCAGGAGAGTCAGTCAAGTTCCTCCCTCCCATACCCTTGGAGTTCCCTGCATTTCTGCGCACTAAAGACAGACATCGCCAAGACTGGAAACCCCACGGCAATTGCTTTTCTAAAATATTCGAATTTATTTGAAACTGAGGTTGATTAATAAGCCACCTAATCACCTGCTGGCCACTGTTTCTGAGAGATGCATAGTTTTGCAAAAGATCACCCCCACTACTGAGATGTCGTAGCAGACACATTCAAAAGGGGGACTGCAATCGACTCACAGAACTCATGTTCCACTTAATATCCGTGCATACTTGTGTGACCGAAGCGAAGAATGAAGCAATGTAGAGTAAGATAATAAATTAGAGCAATTACGTTCACCTTGCCATTTCGATGATCTGGAAACGATGATGATGATCAAAGATCTGGAAATTTTTGTGTGAACAATTCATGGATGGATATGTTGCTGTTTCTACCCTGAATTAGCAGGCATATTAACAGCAGAGCTGCAATATGTTACCAATGTGTTCAGCGGAGTTATGACACTTAGAACAACCCACAAAACGGTGTTCTCCTTTCGATCACATACTCTCGTTTTCATATGCCTTTTTTTACTTATGATCAGCTGCATTCCCTAATGAAATACTCGTTGGGATGAAATGCATGTCCTCACTGCTACTGCGCAACAAACAATGCAAAGATTTTAACCACTAATGAAATTTTAAATAACTAGAAATTAACTTTTCATACTATGGAATACTTTAGATCAATACAAGGAGGCTGTACTCGTTAAATCTCTGTGGTTGGATGCAAACGCGGGAGATTCGAAAGCAAAAGGCCGTTCCTCAAAGAGAACGCAAACAGCGGTAAAGTTTGTACAGCATTCAAGCTTAAGGGGAAGTTTGGATTCCACAAATCTGTACTTACGGTTTCGGTACTACATGAACAGTGTACAAAGAGAAGAGAGTCTTTCTTCAAGCTTTACTTCAGAGTGCATAATCCAGAATTGTATGACAGAGTTCAATCGTAAAAAAGTTTCATAGCGAACTATACCGACAGGGGGGGGGTGCATCAGATTGATACATTTCACGTACAGCAATACGGATATGAGAAGGAAAGCTTTGGGGACATTTTTTTTTCCAGTTACTTTCTGCCCTACCTCATGAAGAACTTCATAGTTTCTGTTTTCGAACTTCATGACAATTCACAGATATCACTTTAGTTAACTCGGTATTACTTTGCCTACTTCACCTTTGCGTTAGCAGCACCTATGAAATTTGCATATCAGTAAGTTAATAGAACAGGGTTTCCCTAAAGCAAGGAATCGTGATGAGCAGCCAAATACAGCACGAAACATAGGAAGCAAGAGAGCATTCATAAAGTGAGACATCGTAACGGAGAACATATAGTACAAGAAAACATGGACTTCTCGAAAGAATCCAACGTTAGGGACACTGCAGAGAACTGCAGCTGGAGAAACGAAGGAACAGAGTTCAGATATGAGCAGGTGATCAGAATTCTTCGACAGATGCATTCCCCTGTTTGTAAAACCAATCCTTTCATTCAAATTCACGCAGTTAGATATTCATTTGATGACACGAGCGCTTTTTTATTTTTTGACCCTAGCTTAGATTCACCTGAAGGCAAATTCCTTCGCGAGAAATAGCCTGTTGATTCACGTAAACGATTTTTTCTTCTAAAATGAATTGTAAATCCTAGAGTACCAAGGAGGAGCAATTGTAGCACTGGGAGAACCATTTGGGTGAAGATGTGATCTCGCAAATGTAAATTCAAAACCAATTCCTGTAATTTCAGGACGTTTTATAGGATATGGGATATTGTGAAACCTCTTTCGAAAACGCTACGAGCTTCAGAGAGACTGAAACAGATTCCTTCCATTCACGTTAAAGTGAAACAGTCAAAGTAATATCGACAGTAAACTTCTGCCGATATTATTTGTGGAATTTAGAATATTTGTTTAAGCAGTCACTCAACTACCCTAGCTAGAATGTCGCTCAACAAGTGGCGTTTCAACTGCGCAGGGTTCTAAAAGAAATCAGCATGGAATCAAAACGAGTCTAAAGAAATAAAATGCAGACTGAAGGGTATTCACTACACGGAAAAATATGCACTTCACCTGGAAAAACGAATACCAATCCTACTGAAAATCGAATACCAATCCTACTGAAAATCGAATACCAATCATATGCTGAAAATCTACAAAACAATTTGGTACACCGTGAACAGCTTGGAGCTGCTGAGAGGCTGTAAGATCCATGGAGATCCAGCACTTCATGAATGGCAAAACTATGAATCCGCGAAAACAAAGAATGTTGTTTAGGAAACCATTTTGACAGGCAACTGTACTCAAGGCAGCAACGCTGTACGCAAAGCAATTACGCAGAAAGGAAAGCACGAAGTCTATCTTGTTCTTGGATATGTAATCGAACTTTTCCTTCATTAAGTGATTTCTTTTTACTCACTACCTCATCGAAAATGTCAGGAATGAAACAGAGCTGTTCGGGAAGTTGGAGATTTCCGTCTACCATTAGTCATAACCACGTGGCATAACCACCAATCACAGTGAATCACTCTCAAATCCTTGAGCTCACTATGATCGAACTCGCGGTCAGCCTCCACACAGTTGCCTTTCGCAAACTTGGGAAATTATGGTTTACACACTGCTAGTCGATGAGCGAGATGAAAGGCACATTAGTCTCAATCCACTATAGTTGAAAAACTAACTATGGACACTCCTGCAGCTGAAAGATGAACTCCCGAGATCTCCTGCAGGATTATCCAAATGCTTTCCATTCCTTCGAGGCAGACCTTTACAGACCAAGACTCGTCGGTTAAAAATGCACTTTGCCGAAGGAAGGGGTGAGAGGATCGAATCGCACCTTCATTACGCATTACATGGATAAAATTACTTTCTTTTCACCGTTCTGCTCGTTCTTGCTTACGAGCAGAACGGTTGTACATAGGTGCTTCTCCTTTTTGTGCGCATGAGACTGCCGTCATTTTCATTTAAACTAATCGAAACTTCATAAGGTCGAATGTGATTTCTTAGTTTAAACAGCTAAACAGTTCCCTGTTTTCTGTATATTTTTCTTGCATAAATGTAAATGATCGTATGGTCGTCAGATTAAGCACTTGACGGTAAGCCACAGTGAGTGGAACGATAAAAGCGTTGGCATGTTCCCTCTTGGATGCAGCCACCTGATTCAAAAACACACTTTGAAATGCTGCATTTGTAGATGCTGAAAATCTGAGGGCGTAGGCGCTAATGTTTGATATTGAACATCCTCAAAATTATCAAAACCAAATAATATGTTTGACAGGAGACTAAATGAATTTAGTTCGGAAGATCCTACAGGAGCAAACGCTCATGGAGTCGCAATTTACAGACAGCATGAATTTTCTTCAAGATATAAATTAGAAAGCTCACGACTTCAATGTTCTGTATTCTGAGAATGAAAAAGAATCGGTCAAAAAAAAGAAAAAATCCAGTGAAAAGATGCGGTGGTTATTCTACCCTTGGAATTATCGATCATTTTCAATGAAAATATATATAAAAATAGGTAGTGACGTGATAAAAGTACCATTACCGGCACGCTTAGATCAAACTGCAGCATGCAAAAATCTGAGAACTTTTGGAGCAGCACCAGATCGATAACGAGTTTTGCAAACAAATTGTTTCCTGTGAATTCACAGCGAACTAAGTGACCTGAAGCCAGATGAAAGAGACTAAGGAATGCAAAAATCCCAAAGCGTGCCCACTCCACGACCAAGAACTGGGAATACTGGCGCGAAACTGCCTGAGCCGACAAGATGCCTGAGCGTAAAGAAACTTTCAGAACGTTCACCGGCATTCCTTACGAACTTCTACAGTTGTCTTGCGGAGAGATACATCCTATGCTTTCCCTTAGGAAACTAAAGTAAATGCATCAGCTCTCGTAGAGTAGTTAAAAAGGGCCGACCAATAACTGTGTTACTATTGGAAGACAAGGTTGCGATGCTTTCTTTGCTGAAGAGTCACGATTAGATCATCATTAGAATTTTCCTTACACTGACCATTAGAGCAGGATGTGCTGCTTCCCGACGGCGTTGGTTTGCACCCCATACAGCTGGTTAACATGTTTCCATGGTTTCCGTGAGGATGTTTTCCAAGAATTTCTTGTGACTTGGCTGAAGAAGATATTGATAGAGCAAGAGAGCAGCCAGGTGTCACACATCCGTGGCTGGCGGAGTCTTGGCTTTGAAAAGTGCACATTTTGAAACAACTGAGGCTTGCACTCTCTAAGGGTTTTTTTCTCACCTTTCTTCTCAACGGAGTATTTAAGAAAAGCTCCAAAGATAATGACACTTCTTTTGCCTAAATTGTGAATGCAATTTCGAAACTTTTCCAGATTTTCACTCATTGCATTTCAGAGTGCTCATTCAGCACGTTGTGAACACGTATGGGGTAAATGTCAGCACTTTGTAAATAACAAAAAAGTATCCCTCCGTATAAAAAACACATCATTACCAGGTTTCTTGGTTCCGATCCTTTCCTCCAGAAAACCATCAGCATTCACAGAAAAGTGTAAGAGCTGCGAATAAATGATGCGGAAGAATGCAAATGTCTCTTATGACTCAAGAATGATAATCAGTCTTTGAACAGAAAGCAGCTTAAGATCAGCTCAGAATCAATTCTTTAAAGAATGAAATGTTGTAACGATTGCTTTCCGTCTATCTTCTTACTTTCTTATCCGGTTAGCATGACAATTCCTATAGATCAACAGAAAAAAGCACCAACTTGAAATATAGAGGGACATCTACAAATGAAAATGACTCATTTCTGCTGGAAACGTGTATTAAAACTGACATGATATCTGACTTCTGTCTTTTAAGATCACCCCTTGAAGTTTTTAATTTTAAGGAAAAGTCACAATATCCATGATAAAAAAATTTGCAAAATTTCCCGTTAACGCCTCAATTTCAAGAAATTGCAGAAACAGAGGAGCACACCTGAGAACAGATAGAGATGCAAAGGGGTTTGAAACAGACCAAGCAACAACATTTTCGAAATCCAAATTTCTTTAAATTAAAATCAACGAGAAGAAGCTGAAATAAAAGAGGGACTAAACTTCAACTAAATCTTCCTACTACAAACTACTACTACTACTACTACTACTACTACAGATGAAAATATCTTAATTTATGTTTCGACAAACCATTCATTTGAGAGGTTCTACATTGTAAAACGCAATGAATCCTGGAGATGAATAATTCACTCTCACAGAAAGCAGCTTTTTTGTTTTCATTTTTAAAATGGCGACTGCCATTTAAAAAATAAAAACCTAATTGATACCAATACTTTTAACTTCATAAGGCTTTATTTTCGGTACGTATAAAAATTGCATCCCGATCTGTTAACAGATTTTTGTAAACAAAATACAACCAAAAATTATTTTACGAAACAGCATTTCTTCAGAACATTATTTATCTTGCATTGCATTGCCTGTCTTGGTGGTAATTCTTCTGAATTCCATGGTCTCCGCAGGAATTACGCGGAAAAGAAACTTTTCGTTCACAGACAGGTGAGTCCTATATTCTTATGATTCAGAACGTCTTGAAGACTCTGTGGGTCTCACACTTCAGACACATCTGGAGCTGGCGTTCGACATAACTCCCCCATCAACTGCTCGAAGACGAAACCATCTACATTTCTAGAAAGCAGACCGAGGACCAGCCATGAGCCCACACCGGCTCGACTGAGAAGTAAACTTAGTTGCTGAGGATTTACTTTAGTAAAACAGAAGCGGAACATTTCAAGCCGAAAGGGAGTGCTGCAACAGCACAGAATTCTTAGAAAAAAGGTGGAAGCATTCAAAATTGTAAGCAATACTAGCCAAAACCATAAGATGGCGAATATTTTCGAGTTAAGGATGTTGATGGGCAGCAAACATAATGCCCCTAGAGTTATCACGTTTCCATCGCGCGAGAAAGCCCGATATTTGCACTTGGTCAGACGTGGAAAGATGAAGTCTACCGGATCGAGAAGCCTGATCTCTAATAACCACTCAACCAAATGTGGTCCGTAATGTAAGAACTTCCCTTGGAAAAACACGTCCAGCAAAAAAATCTGGGCTGCAAGACCAAGTGGAAACAACGTGAGCGTTAGACTATACCTATTGTGTTGACGAGAGATAGGAATTCGCATGCAAAGTATCTTTTCGCCCAGTCTTCGTGGTCCTGCAAATGGCGACGCAAATACGCAGTGGTCAGCTTTAGTTTGGTGGAATCGTCTTCACGCAAATTTTCAAGACCATCTGTTAACCGTTTGATGAAACCACCTTCCCAGTTTTTCCACAACCAACGGGGTAAATAGAACATAAGGGCCTAAGAACATAACCAAAAAGCTCAAGTCGGAAAATGCTCACCTGAAACGCCAAGCAAAATGGAACCCACTGATAATATCGGTAATGGACGAGGTCTTCAGATTCCGCAGCACTGCCAACTCCGGGAGAGGCGACCAAATGAGGATCGGCATGCAAACGTACCACTGTGTACGTAGTCTCGATCCAGCAATACATATTAACCATGTCTCTGGGTAATACCGTTTCTTCAGAACAGAGAATAGGGCTTCCGAAATAAGTTTGTGAAGTAACCAAGACGCTTGCAGCTAATAGTAGCACCACAGTGAACATGTAATTGAGACGGAAGATAATCCCGTCTGCTATCAAGCGCTTGAACTTGAAAAAGCTTTTTAAATTATATAGGATGTCCAACATTTCCTGTAGACAAAACATAGGAATTATTTAAGCTCTTACTTTTAACTCTTAATACAAAGCGAAACTGTTCCTCTGTACCTTAATCAGAAATAACAATCTATCCTAGAAATGGTACAAAGTTCGTAACCTATATTCCACATTACTATAACTGATCAGCACAAGAGAGAATTATTTCACCCATGCGACTTGAATTTCCATTTTTTGGATTCCTTGACAGAATCTTCTCAAAGACGAACGGAATTTACGAGCTTGATTAAAAATTCAAATCTAGCATTTACAAGACATGAGGAACACGGCAAAACAAACGCTTGGCAAAAAAAAAAAATAAATTTCACGGTGGGAAACTACTTGGATAAGAAAGATCAATTACTTCGGTAATTCCAACAACCAGTCACTGAGAAAATACATAATCTAAAGATATGAAAGTACTTAAAAGTACTTTCTAAAAAGACATCAGAGTACGTAAAAAAAAAAAAAAATATATATTACCCGACAAGAACAGACTTACGAAGCCAAAGAAACTTCCGTAATTGATGAAGGCTCATTTAAGAAACAAATATTCCTTACAGCTGGTCAGCATTTGGCACTTGAGAAAAGCAGCACGCTGCTTTTCCAATATGTCTACAACAATGGGGATGGGACTTCCTCATCCTGTTGGGTGGTCTAAAAAGTACGTATCAGAATCTCCTTTGTTTAAATAGGTTTTTTCCGTTTTCGTTTTCATCACACGTTGTAAATAAAGTTTGAAATGGTTCAGTTTGGTTTAATTTTGAAAATTCAGGGAACTAATCCGAAAATCACACATTATAAACGTAAAATTTATTGTGTGTGATTTTTGTAAGTGGATACTTATTGGGCAACTACGTCTACACAATTACTCAATTCTTCGTTACGGCAGTTGCAAATTTCTAATATCCAGAGCCATGGATCAGCCTAAAAGATGTCCAATTTAAGTTTTCCATAACATTGCTTTAAGGCATGAAAGAATAAAAATCATGGCACTTCTCGTTTTTTGTGAATTTTTTTTGAAGCACAATAATTCATGGGTTATGTAACTTTATACGCATATCTCATGTATCCTATGTTTCACGCAGCTTATTTATATCTAAAATAGAATTGCATGTGTGTTTTTTATTTTTGAAAAGCTGCAACAATCTGACTTATCATTAAATTATGAGCGGGTGTTTCCCTCAGTAATCAACATCTAACAACAATTCCAGAAATCTCATCGGAAATTTAGTTGGTTTGTTTAATCCATGAGATAATTATTCATCAAAGAAAAAAGGTACCTCAAAATTTTAATTAGAAATGAAAAAAAGGTGCCAAAGTATCCAATTCTAGAGTATTTATTTGTAAAGTTGCCTTTTGACGCACAATGACATTGAAAATTCATTGAAAACAAGCATGGAAATTTGATTCAGCCTTGCGTCATTTCTTTGATTCAATAAGAAGGGAGAAGTGATTAAAAGATTTAACAACGTTGGGATAGTCTACCACAAAATTCTGGTGGTTGTCTCTTGATCTCTGTTCACGGAACACGTAAGTTGTTGTTGTCCTTGAGGAAGCTCAGGAAATGTTAGCCAGTCACAATGCTATTGCTGCAGACAGAAAAGTTTAGAAACATCCATTTGCAATCCGGAAAAATATCACTCCATTTCCCGTTCTTCCACATGTAACATGTACGAAGGCTTCATGAATAAAATAAGTATTCGCGGAGGAATCCCTAGCTCTTCAGAGCTACGATTCTCTTAAAAGCACGCCGAACTCAGAAAAAGGTGGTCAGGAAATGATTCCTCGGGGACTTGCCTTCAGGAATGCATTTGGGATCCGAGAGCTTCTATTCGTTTGGGAAGTTCCCCGATAAGAAAAGGAAACAAACTCATTTCGAACTTGGACCTTTTGACTGAAATCGCACTGGACTTGAGATCAGTGTATTCATTTCTGACTTCAAAGGATCGCCCAAAAGAGGAGGAGGTTTCGTTTCCCAGCATTTCGATTTTCTCGCAAAGAACTCCACACTCTCGCTGCATGGATCGGTTCGGGAACCCTTCTCTCCGGGCTCCTGAAAATGCAGGCGAATCGTTCTTTTCATGTTCTGGTGCTTCGGAGTGAAAACTTGCTTCCACCGCCATCTCGCCTCTTAGTGAGGTTCGCACCTCAGGACCATCGTATCCCAAATGACTGGTTACTTCAGCGACGAGCGTGTCCGCTTGGCTGCCCTCCACTCTAGCACCCGGTCTCTGTCCTCTTCCCCCGACCTCCCTGGATTCCACACTACACCGAGATTTGGTTTCCTGCGTCCTATGAGAAGAGACTGCTCCGCACTCCCTTCATGTCTTGGACGGGGCGAGACTCGTCTTCCTCCGCTGTGGTGCTGCAGAAACGGGGAAGACGGCAGCAGACTCTGACATCAGACTTCCAGACCTTTACCAGCTCACGCGCCTCGAACTTTCCTCTCCGAGCATCCGAAAATCGCAACGTTCCACGAGTGTCTTCTCTCTGGACAGGGACTCGGGTCTCATCGTTTCGTCTTAGAGGGGGGAGAAAAACCGTTCTGTTGAGAGGAGTACAAAGATTTCCACGGGAGATTCTCTCATGAGGACCGGCGAGGCGACCGAAGTCCCTGAAGACTGGTGCCGTTCACCCGAGTCTGGATCGTGAAAAGGAGGAAGCCGCGACAGGAGTCCCTAAGAACCATGGGAGGGTCGTGACCCCGCTTTTCCTTCTTGACCAGGAACACAAGGGGGGAAAAAACAAAAAAAGAGGGAGGCTTGGAGAAGCTGCGCCCTTGACGCAGAGGAAGCAAAGGCGTGGCCGTCGGCTCGACTCAGCGGCAGTCGTAGCTCTCCCTGGATGTGGAGGGACCTGTCTTTGCCGCCGTTTCTCACAGGAATCTGCTAGCGGAGGAGATTCGTTCGCGTGCTCCGGGACTTAGTCAGCACAGACCAGCAACACGGCACGGGGTGTTCCCCGTGTGGACCAGGAAACGGAAACGAACCTGAGTAGGTCACGTATTATATTCATTATAGTAAATTTATGTATTCTTTTTTCCATAACAAGAACATTTATGATGCCCCTAAGCGAAAGCACAGCACTTCCTCGGCTTCGATTGAGGAGGACGGTTCTTTTGGTCACCCTACCTTCCCTCTCCCAGCACCACTAGCAGGGATTCTTTTTCCTCCTGTGGATCCACCCGATTCCCTCTCGCGGTCGCTGCTAGAAACAGAAACAGCATCGGAATTTATTGCAAGTTTCGGCATCATTGGTTTCTCCTCCATCTTTAAGAACAGAGAGCCGGCCAGTGGAGGTGGCGGCGGCGTCGCACATGCCCTCTGTGAGGCACGCCTGCTGCCCTTCTCTTGTGGGCTCCTGGACAACCGTTCGCTCCCGCAGCCCTGCAAGCGAAACTCCCATGTGGAAAGAATCCGCTTCAGCAGGAAGGAGGGGAAGAGGCTCCAGAGGGACGTGGCAGTGGGAAGCTTCCGGTGCCGGGGGAGCAAGCGTGCTTTCCCTCCTTATGGAGGGCAAACCGGGATGGGCCAACGGGAAGAAGGGAGGGGATCGAGGGGATGAGGAGGAAAAAAAAAGAAATACGACCAAAGGGAGAGGGGAAGGAGGTGGAGCAACTATCACTGTAGCCACCCTCACTTCCACCCTCGAGCTCCTCCCGGGTTCTAGTCATCGTCGTCGTCGTCATCCTCCTCTTCGTCCTCATCTTTGATGATGCCCAGCTTTCGCGCTACCATCTTGACGTTGCTGATGACCTCCTCCTGAACCAGGTTGAAGCTCATGGCCAGGAGGGCGATGCCGAAGAGCAGGTACAGAGAACAGAGAGCGATGCTGACCTCAGGGTTCTCCTTGGTGTTTTGGGCAGGGACGAAGTCCCCAAAGCCAATGGTGGTCAGCGTGATGAAGCAGAAGTAGGCCGAGTCCAAGTAGTTCCACTTCTCCCAGTTGGTGAAGAGAAATGCCCCGCCTAGGATGTAGCCGATGACCAGCACCACGCATAGCCAGATGGGCACCGCTCGTTGGCGCGGGTCTCCATCGTCCGAGAGGACGTCGTCAGAGCCGTAAATAAGATCAAACTCCCGCTTTGCGCGCAGCATCTGGTCCTTCCAGAACAGAGGGTCCCGGGTTGCCGCTGTGGTCACTGTCACCGCCTGGGATCCCCCAGAGGGGGGCGCTGGTCTTCTGCAGGAGGAGGAGGAGGAGGAAACACCCGCATGCGCCTTCTCCGGCCTCCCAGGAGGAGCCTCCGGCCTGCCGCCTCCGGTGGACAGATCCTGCTGGCTGTCCACCGCATACCTGTTGAAGAGGACGGGGACCTTGGCGGCCTCTTCTTGCTCGTGGCGCAGCTGCATCCCCCTCACTGAAGCCTGAGGCAAGAAGAACGCCAAATTAGAGGAAAAAGAAGAGGAGGGGACGGACGAATTTTCGAGTCAGCAGAAGAGAAGAAAAACGAGAGCGGAAGGAGGAAATAGGTCTGGGAGCAAAGAGAAAGCTCTTGCTCTTGGAAGACGGGACTTCGTCTGCAGAGTTCAAGACGAAGAGACTCTGAGACCTGTTCCTGTTTTCTGTGCCTCCGCTTAAAATGCATACGGGGGGGGGACTCAGGAAACCCTCGCCCTGGTCTCAAGAGTCTGCTTTTCCTCTACCTCCCTTTTCTTTACTGTCCGCGAAGGAAGGTCAACTCAGCTCCCTAGGAAAAATAGGAACGGGGGTGGAAGAGGGAAGTTCCTGCGAATATGCACGCGCACACAAAGCGCTTGAGCCCCCGATCCCGGCTGCTTACCATCGCTCGAGGGTAGGTGTAATTCCTGGTCTTTTGACGGAAACCGGGACCTTCCGAGCGCCTCCGTTTGTCGAACGTTCCAGGGTAGCACTTGTCCTTGCCCCTCGACAGTGTGATCTCCGCGTCGTCATAGCAATGCCTCGAGGGACTCCTTCGGACATGGTGAGAAAGGAGACGAAGGGGGAGGAGAAAAACAAACAAAAAGGTAACACCCGATAGTCTCAAAATTGCCCCCAGTTCCTGCTTCGGGCGACGGCACGCAAGCGGGAACCGCGATCGTGCCATTCTTCCGAGGCCAAAAGGTTTGGAGGAAGCCCGAGATGGCATTTTTCTGCGTCCACGGTGAGGGCTCCTCGAGAAAGAAGGAAGCGATGAAAGAGATCTCGCAGTATTCCCCGTCTCTGCCCAGCATGGGTTACTCTGTCATGAAATGCAAAGTTAGGTCGAAGAGTGAAAGCAGTTGGCTTCCTGGAACCTCCTCCTCGTCCGGACCTCAGAAGCGAGGAGACCCGTTCTGGAGAGCCTGTCCTTTTCCGCCTGCGTTTAGAAACCGCCAACGTCTTTTTGCTTCACTGTGGCCACCTCCTCCCCCCTCCACTTTTCACTGCTCGTTCTTGTCTCCAGAACATGGGGCTGTTGCCATTAGCACTACGCCCCACTACCATTGTTGTTTCCCTCGCTGCCGTTGCCACTTGTGTTATTGTTGTCGCCGCCTGCGCTGCCGTTGCCGCGACACCGCTTATGCCATCGCTATCGCCTCCCGTGCCGCTACTGCAGCTCCACCGCCCCTTCCTGAATACCTGCAGTTCCAGTCCGAAACGGATAGCGAACTCCTCTCCAGGGCGCTGTCACTGAGAAGGCTGTCGCTCAGCCTCGGGTTGTTGCCGCAGGTAGCCAGGTGGAGGTTGGCGTGAGCCCCATCTACTTTCATCGAGTAGCTCCTGGAAGCAAAGGGACAGTGAACTCACGGATCCGCCCATCCAATAGCTTCAGGAGAGGGACGACCAGCCACCCCTCTTCGCACCCGTCTGGAGGCAGTCCTGAGTGCTAGGCAGAAAAGACGGAGTGCATCTGAGAGGGGAACCAGAATCCTCCATTCCTTTTCAGCTCTGAACCTTAGCGTCTAGAGAGGACGCCGTGCCTCTGGGGATCATGGTCAGCTCATTCCGGTCTCTCGTGAATCGAGGCTGGGTTGAGCGCCCGCTCTATGCAGGAGTCTGCGGCGGTATGTCTTCGAAAAGTTCCTCGAGGCGAACCCACGCGCGATGTGTCCTCTCTCGCGAGGCTGGTTGCGTGGGCGTGGCTCGGACCGAAGGTCACGCTCCAGGTCGTTCCTCACTTCAGAGGAGTGTCCTCTGCGCTCTCCCTCCTTTTACAATCGAACAGTGGGGGGAGGGGGAGGGGAAGGGGCACAGGATGAAGACGACAACGGTCTGCTTTCCGCGCCTCGGACCCCTTCTTTCGCCAGAGGGCGCGCCGTTTCCTTCGGTCTGCCCGTCGTACTACGAACACCGCAACGCATGCCAAACGGGGAAGGGAGAGAACATGCCCATTTTTCAGTCCCTCGGACCGCGCATCCGAGATGCCGCAGGGTGGACACCTCGTCTGTCACGGATACCGTTCTGATCTACCCTTTGTGCTCCGCTTCCTAAGTGCAGACAACTGCCGATGCAGAGGAGGCTCTCGGAGTCTCCGTCCAACCCTTCCGTGGTCCGCGTAGCCCGGGATGAATCATCGCCTCTGGGAGAACTGGAGACAGTCCTGACCCGCGAGAAAGCAGATCCCATATGTGGCACCCGCGTCCTCTCTCTCCGGACACCAGGACCAGGAGGCCCCCGAGCTTTTCTTCCTTCGTTGCTGCAACCGACAGCTGCTCGATCCTTCACCTCGTTGCCTTTCTTCCCACTTTCTGACTCAACAGAAAATTCATAAGCCGGGAACAGAGCTCTGGACTTTCAGATGCCGCCGCTGCTGACCTTTCTTCCGCCTCTGGTCCTCTTTGCTTCCTTTCCTGACGGGAAGGGCGATCGATTCTCCGAAAGGTCGCTCCTAGGGGATACTCCGCCGAAGCTGGATGAAGAGGACGTGAGGCACCCGCTTGCGGCGAGGAGGAGGGTCCTGCGGTAGAGGATTCTCAGGAGGGAAGAGCTGGGGAGCACTCCGACGGAGGAAGAGCACGCGTTCTGTTCCGAAAAGGAGAGACTCCTCGTGTATCCAGTTCCTTGGGGATCACGCAGTGAGAAGTGGCCATGAAAAAGAGGAAGCAGTGGAGCCTTGTGGGGCTCCTCCGGTCGGAACGGTGCGTCAGGGGTGCGGCGTCTACCCGGTTCTCCTTGGCACATGATGCCCTGCGGAGGAGGAACGGACCGGGCCTCATGGTCCCAGCCGGATCTGGGAGAGGACAGAGGCGGATAGGGGGGCACCGAACCGTGGAACCACGGGGCGACCCTTCTCTCTCGCTGCGGCACGGAAGGGGGTCGACAGCGCACATGCAGGACTTCGAGGCAGCAGGCCTGCTGGGAACGCCCCACAACTAACCGCTCCCGGACGCCGCGCCTTCTGGTGCTCTTCCCCGTGAGGGTCGCGACTGTGGGAGGACGCTGCGACTCGTTTCCTCTCCCTCCTTTCCCCAGCTGACCCCTTTCCCCATCGATATGCTTGTGCTCTCGGCATTCGGAGCCTTATGGCCAGCTGGGCACACCGGGTCTCGCAGAGCCTTGGGAAACGACTGAACCAATCCTCCGGATAGGGGAGGGAGGGAAGTTTCCGCCTGGAGCTACCACATCCGGCCAGAAGTCGAGGAGCGCCAAGAAAGAGTGGGAGCGGTTCCACATCCATGCTCCAGCCACCCGTACCCACGAAAGCTCCCCACGGAAGGACGTTCCTTCCCACCCTGCCCGCATCACCCTCCAGCTCTGCTCGTCTTTCGTCCCGCAAACTCTCCTTTGGCGGACCTTGCCTTGTGTCGTGGTAATTCGTCCGGGAGAACACGGGCAGGCGAGCCAGGAGCCGTCGTGTCGGCTCAGCCCCCGCTTCCTCCCCCGAAGGCGTCCCCCGAGATGCAGCTGCTTCAGGGATACGCTAACTGATCCCTTTCGCCCCGGCCTGAGCATCTCCGGACCGCTGTTCTTGCAGCCTGGCTCCTGACTCCCTCCGTCCGTCATCCTGATCTGAGTACGCTACGGATATCCCCCTCTCCCTCGCATCTCGCGCGTGCGCGCCTGATGAGCGGCTCCGTGCCTTCCTCTGCCCCGTCTCTCGGACCCCAGAAGGGGTGCTACGGATGATTCGAGGTGTGCGAGGTACTGACCTACCGAAAGCTCTCGGGGCCTTCTTCCTCTTGGGCTTCTTCTCGCAGGCGTAGCAGCACACCTTCCAGTACAGGAAGCGGAAGCTCTGCGCCAGACCATCTCCGATGTTGGACAAGCACAGGAGCATCAAGGGGATACCCAGGATCGCGTATAGGATCGTCACGATCTTTCCCCATTGGGTCTTCGGGGCGATATGGCCGTAGCCTGGAAGAAACCAAGGAAATGGGTCGGGATCCTGGCGAGCATGAGGCAAACGCCTTCCCCTCCGGGAGGAGGGCGGGAGGGAACCTGAAGAGAGGGTTTCTCTCCAGCGCAAAGCTCCTCTTCAAACCCCCACCCCTCTCCTTCCACTTACTCCCACGGCCGACCAAAGAAAGAGGGTGAATTTTCCGTGCGCGAGAGCTCGGCGGATCCCACGAGAGGAACCTTCTGGTGCAGCGGATCGCCGAAGCCAGCCCTGAGCGCACGCACGCAAACACCTCGACGGTGGTCGGCAGCAGCAGTGGCTCCCGTGCCACCTGCTACCGAATACCTGAGCAGCTGGGGAGCTGAATTTCGGGAAGAGGAGGACGGACGCTTCTGGGATACACGGGAGAGACGCGTCCGTCGCGGCGCACCCCCTGATTTAGCAAGGTACTCGTGCACGCCCTTCAAAGACATTCCACCCTTAGAGGAGAGTTCCGGCGCGATGTAGAAGTGGGGTGCCACATGCAAGCGAGCTGCTCCGTTTTGGCAGGGGTCCAAAGACGCCGCGACGAGACGTTCGACCGCCGCTCCACAAATCCTGGAAGCGCGGTGGACCGCCTCTTCATCGCTCCTTCTGGTTCGCGTACGGCACGAGGATCCCTCAAAGGCTTGTTCCGGCGCGACGTCTTGAGGAGGGAAGCCGTTAGGGTGAAACGTCTTCTCCCGCTGCACCAGACCACGCGTTCCCTCGACTCAAAGCAGGGACGACCGATTTCACCTCTGTCTTGCACTTTGCCGAGGACCCCAGGACGCCTCTTGTCTCTGCAGAGTGCCCATATGATTTGGTCTCCTGATTCTCGATTCTCCTCCGGTTTCTGATGCATTACGGCACTCTTCTCCTTTGAGCCCGATCCATCCTTCATCCTTTAAGCCCCTTCTGCATCGCTCGATCCCGGGGTGAACCATCACGGACGGAGAGAGGAGCCCATTGGTTTCTCACCCGAATGCGCGCTCTTCTTTCCTGGAAAGCAAAGGTCCTCCCTGCAAAAAGTGGATTCTTTGGTCCATTTTATCGATTCAGCAGCGTTCCTGGAAGCTGTCTGATTGATGAACGTAAGAACACCGGAAGCAAATCTGATTTCTTGAGGTTGCTTGACTCCTTTGCCCTCCTTCTAAGAAGACGGCATGCGAGCCCAGAGTCTCTTCCCATGCGACGGAATTTATTCTTGCTTCTTTTTTCTGCTCGTTGCAACACACCCACTTGGTTGCCTCACCTCACTCCAAGAGTTGCTGGTGCTCTTTTACTTCTTCTTCGCGTTTTTCTGAAGGCGCTCTCCTTGCAAATCGCCTGGTAACAGGAGCGCAGCAGCTGTTCGATGGAGTCTGCGGTAACTCACATCGTTCACCCGCTCTTTCCTGATTTGATGCCAACGACCCGCTCTAAGATTATGAGGCTCCAGAAGAAGGAGGCTCAAGCGTGTGCCACAGCCTTAGCCGCAGTGCTGTCTTCCCGGGGGCTGAGAAATGAGGAACGAAATGAGACTTAGAACAGTGGCGGTTCACCTGCACCATCTCAAACGTCATCAAACTCCTGGAAGGATGGACATGGAGTCCTGGGAGGATCCCTTTTCTCCTTCCCGTGAGGCGATAACAGCACTTATTGCACATAATTCCTCCTTCACTCCGGAAGGCAAGCGGAGGACTAAGAGATCTCTGAAGGTAGGAGACTGGGGACTCCGAAGGTAACCAGGAATGTTTCGTCCACACTCCCACGTGCTCTGCTCATCCAACAGCAATGAGACTCCGAGTAAAGAGAGCTCCGCATCTTTGCGATGCCTTGTGAAAACTCATTACTTCTTGTTGTCTTCCATCCCTCATCTTTTCATTTTTTGCAAGGAGAAGGCAGAAGGAATGCGCAACGAAGCTTCCAGCTAACTGAGAGGGCAGGCAGAGACTTGATCCCCATGTCCCCACCGATTTCGTTACTTCCTCCGTATGCACGCGCTCACTGAGAGCGCGAGGTACACGCTGCCTTGCCAACTGTATCCTACCCAGCCGACTGGCAAGCCGGGGAAAAAGAAAAAAAAAAAAGCACAAAAAGGGAGTTTGCTAACGACTCTTCGAACGCAACGTCTCAAAACGGCTCGACAATCCGTTCGGGAGAATGGACAGACTCACCGATAGTGGTTATGACGATGATAGAATAGAACAGCGATCCCGCGAAGGTCCACTGGTGGTTTTCGAAGTCCTCCGTCCCGTCCCAGCCGTCTCTTCTCAGGGCGGTCAACAAGTCCGTTTCGAATTTCCGCAAGATGCTCGCTACTTCACCTGTCCAGTTCGATTTCTGCAGGTAAGGGACTCGGTGGGTAGTGTCCCACACTTTCTGGGTGATATTCTTCCTCTTCCAGATCATGTTCTGCTTCACCTCAGCTTCATGGCGCTTCTCCAGAGCTTCGAAAGTCAGAGCCCCTATGAGGCAGTAACCCACGACCATGGATACTAATCCGATGTGAGAGGCCAGGAATGCTCCTATATTTTTCACGTAAAGAAAACAGCTCTTGCATTTTCTTCCAGTGTCTTCTTTCATTTTGAATTCTCCTCCAGCTCAGCACTACTTGGAGGCGTTTCGCATGCCTCGAGAGGGATGCTGGAGAAACCGCGCGGTTATTTCTTTTCTGTGTTGTCACAAACTTAACACTTGGCAGCAGCCACACCGACGACTGGACTCGCTTGCCGATGCTCAGCATCTCCAACGTGAGGTTTCACGAAAGAAGCTATAAATAACGATTACATTCTATTTGCGATGCACCCGCAGAGAAACATTTATTTTGGTCTGGAACCGGCGATGGTTCAAACGTGAAACCGCTAATGTGAGCTTCGCAGTCCGCGTTGCCACGTCGCTACGAAAACTACGGCTACGTCTTTCAGGATTCCGAGGCTACTCTCCGAGTTCGCAACCGGATTCCAGTGCCCGGGATCGTGCCTGTGCCGTTTCCTTTCCGGTTTCGTCTCACCGGATCTGCAGATCGTGCAGATGAATGATCCCGGTTTCGTCACGTGACTTGCACGGAGCTGGTTTTCGATGGCACTCGAAGATGGCGGCAGAAAGACAGGAACGAGTCCCAGGTACGCCGAGCTCTGTTGGGACCTCTTCTCTTTTGGAAGCATTCCCAAAAAAAAAAAAAAGCGATTCATTATCCTAATGGAATCGGGAACAAAGGCCTCTGATCACAATAACTTTTGCGTGTGATAAGTTTCAGTCGGTGTGGCATTTCATTCTTGATCCGCAGATTGTGTTTCAAAGTTGATTAGCAGAATCCGGAATGAAGGGAGGAAAAATCAGTTATCGACTGTCGCTATGTGTGTGCCTTTTTTTTTGCATTCCGGGTGAACTAGAGAATTTACTCTTCAGGCACTCCTGCCTTGAAAACAGACGGGTGCTTCCATCTTCCTTCTTGACTTCATTGTGGGAATGACGATGGGTTCTTTGATATCTGAGACATCAGACCTATTTTTTTTTCCTTTCTCAGCGGGATCCTGAATCTCTTACTTTCGGGGGGAAATTCCATTCCTTTGATACCTAGAAAAGGAGGAGCTTTAACCGCAAGTGAATGAGGACTACTTGCTTCTTGAGCGCTGGGCGGTTACCCGGATCTCTGGATGTGCATCACAACATGGAAGAAGAAACAAAAATGACGTAGCACCTGGGATTCCGCTCGTATCCTGGGACCTCAACACCCAAGTTTTTCATTTCCTTTTTTCTCCGTGGTAGCTTCCCTAGAGCCCCGACCTCTTTCCAGCCTTCACATTCCATCTAGGCAACGACATGAGTTGATCAGAACTATAAAAAGGGCGTTGTGCATTTGCGGGACGGACCTGTCAGTCGATATGGACCGGTAGATCGGACACTAAAAGCACACTGTTTTTTTCATGAGCTCCTTTATCATAAGTGCTTATTAATGTACTCAGGTGCATCATTAAGCAGTTTGGATAAGGCAGTCGTGGGATACTGAAATGCAAGCTCGTAATGTGCTTCCTTCTCAAGTTGAAAATCTGCAATCCATAAAACGAATCACATCAGCTCGAGTCGCTGAAATAATTGCAGCTTAGTTCCCCCCTCCCCCCTTTTTTTTTGATTGCTGAAGGGAGAACTCATTCACTCATTGCGAAAATCTTCGAAGAACTGTTCATTAATCAGGACTTGCTATCTGAAATTCAGATCAGAGTTCCTTCCCGATGGCAAGGAGGGCATAGATTTTGAACCTTACTTTGCAATGTTTAATTTATGTGCACGAAGCTATATAAATGTTTCATAGAACGTTCGATTAAACTGCTCGGTCTAGTCAGAGAGTTGTTAGTGTATATTATATAATAATCTGGAGCCAAATTGATTTATAGTTCACGTGAGATTTCATATAATATTTATATCCCTGAAAAGGAATTTTAGATATGCTCTTATTTAATAGATTACGAGACAAAAGGTATAGTATACATCTGCGACATGCCCCCCATAAAGATACAGAACACGAATCGATGTAAGATGTTCTATAATAAGGATGTTTTATAAAGTAAGGATCAATAAAAATGAGCCAAAGATGCTGAATCTGTGAGCCATACCTCGGATTTATAGTTTTAATTCAAAAGCGCGAGAATGCTCGTGCCACCCCTTTTGTCAGTTTCTCAACGAAATTCACAGAAGTACCATGAAGTTCGGCCGCGACTTTAGCAGAGTTTCTCTTCCATAAAGAGCATGATTTCTGAAACACAGAAAGGCTACTCAAACCCAGGGTTTGAGGGAGCTGGCCGGTGTCCACGAGTGTTCCTCTGCGTGGATATCGATTGCACCGACACGACGAGCATGGAATGCTTGCACTGATCCCCTTCTGGACTCCTCCTCTTATCGCAAAGCAATCCCGATTTTCCTGACAAAGGTAATCCTTAACAGTTTAGGATCATCTTTATCGTTGAACGTTGTCCTTTGATCGTAGCAGCAGCATCGTGATGGACACGGGCTCTATGATGCATGTGGCACTTCAGTCTTAATTTCAACTGCTAACGGTGGCTACCATCAAAATACTTATCGAGAACAGTGAATGTGAACAGACGTGTTCTCAGTTCCAATGGCAGGTGAATTTTTGAGTGTAGATTCCACCTGTCTGCTCCTTTACGAGCAAATCACACGAAGCTCACGGTAAACTTAAGTTGTGAACTTGCTTCCACTTTCCAAAGTGGACCTCGCCGAGGACAGTGAGAAGGTCAAGGAGGAGAAAAAACAGCAACTTTGGACCCTGAACCAGCATCTCTAGCTGTACTTTTAATCTTCACTAATCCATCAGCAGTTCCTGGTATTTATTGATTTAATGAAAGTCCTCATGAGCCATAGAAAGAATAATTTGACGCCCATCATCAGAGCACTTAACGGCTTGTATGTAAGCTTTAATCTCGTCACCCTCACGAAATCATTGACCACCGATTAAATTTCGCAACGGAAGATATGCACTAGCGCCGCTTATGTCTGTAATCAGATCTGACTTTTCTACTTGTTTAACAATAGCATACCTTATGATCCACGAAGTTTCTGTATACAAAAGACACTGAAAAACATTATACATGATATTGAAAATGAACCCATGCCTTCTGGACATAATGTTGTACAAGTTCAAGCAAGATCCATTTTATGAAAATGGCTACACACCAGCATCAAAGGAGCTACTGGAGAGAATATTGACGGGGCACTAACTTCTTGACAGGAAGGCGTCATAATAAATATTATGAATTTAATCTTAACTTTGGAGTAATATCTACTCCAGTAAGTCGTAGTGTTTTAGAAAGGTATGCATTAGCCTATAGAAAAAAGTCTGTTGGTAGCGCCATTGTTCAAGAATTTCTACAGCATTGTGGTAATACACCGTAGAAGAGTTTTGACAGTGTATATAGAGAATCTGCATATCTAAACTCAACTAACAGGCCCAATATAGGAAGTAGAAATGATCCATGTAACGCAGGTACTCTGTAGGTTCTCAGACCTTGCTACGGAATCCTTGCTCCTTTGATCGTACAAGATGCGGTACTGACCTTTCAGCACAGTACTGCTGCCTCTCGATGCGAGAAAACTCTACACAGGATGAACCATCATGCGTTCCTTATTCCTCTATGGAAAGATCAAAAATCGCTGACTTTGCAAGGAGAGAGAGTGGAGTTCAAAGATACATATATTTGCTTTTTTGGGTACTTGTAATTTTTGTTATAAAGCGACACTCCCAGGACAGTAAACAAAAACTGCGGTAACTTTTAGCATGTTGGAATCATTGGTTTCGTGAAGGAAGTTTCAGTGCACAGCTATTGGGGGGTGAATCAGCTTTGAAAGTAGACCACATTACTGTTCTAGGAAGCAGCTAAAATTCCGCGGTGCCGCTCAATCACCCAAACAAGATCTCCTTCAGAATGCCTCAAGTCAGAAAATACTACGTCCCAGATGATCCTACACTTCCTTGCGATTGAAAAGAATCAGATATCTCGCACTCTTCGTCTTCCCAATCTCATTTTATCATCCTTTATCAATGAGGCTTCGTTGCAGTTCGAAAGTCCTCCCGCTTATCAACGTGTTGGAAACCACGGCGTGCAGAGATGAATTCCTAACTCCTTCCAGGAAACCAGACCTTCGTTTCCTTGCTGTTGCGAGTGGCTTCCGAGTCGTGTTTTTGTTTCTGTCAGTAAATTGGCCACGGTCGAAGGGAGAAACGCAATCAACGCAGATGCAGACTTGAAATCGGGCAAGATGGGAAAGGAGGCAAAAGGAATTCTCAAGAATTCCGAGGCGGCACTCCACGAAAATAAACGTTCACAATGCATCAAACGTTCAAAAGCACCTATCTTTAGAAAGTATTTAATCGAACAGACCTATTCCAACGTATCCAGGAAAATCTATGCATTCCATCCGCATGGAAGACTCAGGTTTTCGAATGAAGACAAATGAAATCTGATGTTCCCCAATGCTCAGTCCACTCTTCTTTCCATAATCAAAGCTGAGGAATCTAACTACTCATCAGCTTTCATTATTTTCTTTTTTCTCCAGCTCTGACGATCTCATTTTTCATGTCCTTGCTCGTTCTTGTGACTCATCAGAATTACGTATTACGTTGGAGATGCACAACGCTGTACACTGGAAAATGATGTATGTGGCTTGGATCTTTAAGAAGGATTCCCTAAATGCTATACATGTGTCTTGTGTATAAGAGAATCTCACATTCAATTCCTTAAAAAAATAATACATTCAAACATTCATTCCGTAGTTTCAACAAAGTGGCCTATTGTATAAGCAGCTATATAATTCTTCAGATATCTTGCCACTGATCTTTCGTGATCTTCATTTTCATGAAACTGATATCTTTTCGAACAAATGAACTGGAAATCCACATTAATTGCAAAATAATCTAGGAATCGGCATAATTTTCCCATTTCTTTACAATAATCATATTCCGAAGATTGTAAGTGACAATTTATTATTTTTTACTTTACAGAGTATAAAAGATAGGGATGGGTCCGTTTCCCGGAGACACGTGTAGTCCTGGAAACACACGACCGTCAACGGGTGGTGAAACCAGGTTGGCTTCGTGATCAATGGTAACTTAATAAGAGGCCGTGTCAACAAGATGCTGTTTGGAAAACCTATTTTCATTAGTAGGAATGTAGGGTTCTTGTGTCGAAAGATGGAAAATTCGGTGCGAAGGATCTGGAAATCCAATTTGCCCGAATCCTCTTCTGCAGGAAAAAGCACTTGCAATCAAGCATTTAGTGAAGGTGAAGTCTCTTTGGTGACGAATGGCATAGTACCTCGGTAGGATGGCATAGCAATTGGCCGTTTCATTAGTGGAACGAATGGCAGCTTACATCGGTCGACACTGTCTCACTTTTTAATCTGGAACTCCATGGTATAGTGCCAAATAGATTATGAGATCTAAAACGATGACCTTGTAAAACTTTGTTGTTTAGTCATCTCAGGAATGCAAGTGAGGCAAGATGATGAGGAAATCTTGTTTGGGGAGGGTAATGAAGGATGAATATTCATGATTAATAGATTAAGCAAAACCTATGTCGAGCACCACTCGTACCGTTGAGATTTCTTTCCGACTTCTTTTTGAGGCCGCAGCATCTGAAGATAGCATTCCATTGAAAACTGCCTCCGTTCGCCCGTGAATGATCGTAAATGGAATTACGTTACGATTATCAGTGCTTAGCTGAGACAGCAGATGAAAAAAAAAAAAAGAAAAAGAGAAACTGGATCTCATTTAACTTTAATAGTCATACTGAAGAGAATCACTTCATTGAACAATCACACAAAATGTCGTATATGTAAAGCATCATTAATAGAGTTCCTTCCTTTCTTTTTTTTTTTTTTTTTTTTACAAGCACCATCAGCTACAAAAACGCAGGAATCACATTTGGCTGTCCGTCTGCGTGATTTCGGAACCTTTTTCTCAAGATCACACATCTTGCAGATGTTTACCAAAGCAAATGCCATCTGATCAACGAGAGTTGTCACAGTCACATTCTTCATTCCATTGCACGTTCCAACTGGCCTTCCCATGTTCAAAGTGCAATACGGCGAAGTTTTCTAATGAGAATTCCAAGTTTAATAGAAGTTCAATAGAATGCAATGTGTAAGCTCAGCAGACACGCCGCAAGGAGCTGCACGGCGTGTTTGGGTCTGCAAAGCTGAACGGCGTTGCAGAAGTGTTGAGTGTTCGGTCGGCCCCGTAGGGCTTGCTCGTCGCCGAAGCCGGAAAAACACCTTCTCACACAATTGGAGCACTTTGCACTGACCCGAAGGTACAGTTTTTCAGTACGGAAACTCTGTTTCCCCCAAAAACTATTCGAGACTTATGGTTTCTCGCTTGGGACTGTGGGAAGCATCACATCAAATGCAACTGCTAATGCTGATGGATGGTACAAGCTGTGCTAGTTGTCCGTAAAAGATTGGGGGCGCCCACTTTCGTGTAAACTAAAACAAGGAAGTAAACAGTGATTGCGTGTTTCTATCAGGTTTCTGGTCGTCTCCAGAGGTTATGGAACTTTCCAGCACATCTTTCTGCAGCTTGAATTGAATGGAGTTGGTGGTCTGTAAAGAGTACATAAGGTAAACTACCAGGTGCGTAAAGCTTTAGTCATATAATAAATCTATGGGTTATAAAAAAGGAAATAACTCGTGGCCTCCCCAAAGCATAATCTGAATATTTTTGAGAATGAAGCCCACTTGTTTAGTCACTGGAAGCGGGAGTGGAATTGGACGATTCACAGCAGATAAATTTGCTCAGAATGGATACAGAGTCGTTTTGGTAGATATAGACAAGGAATCCTGTTTTGCAACAGAAAATCTCATAAGAACAACATGTAAGGATGCTGAACTGGTTACTTTGCAAGCAGATGTTTGCCAGTCTTCTGAAGTGCAAAAGATGATCACAGGTGAGCAAACTGTGTTGCTGTCATTATTGCAACTGCCATTTCACAGATGCAGTTTGTGCTTTTGGAAGATTAGATGTTTGCTGCAATTGTGCAGGTATTGAAGGAAATATGGCACCTACACATGAATACCCTGAAGATGTGTTTGATAAAGTCATAGCAACAAATCTAAAAGGAATCTGGCTTTGCATGAAATATGAAATTCAACAAATGCTTCTACAAAAATCTCGCTTTGATGCTTCTGATGCTCTAAGAGCCAATATTCTTGGAAGTATTGTTAATATAAGTAGCCTTGCTGCAAATGGACCTATGCCAGAGTTTGGACCATATTGTGCTTCAAAGTGGGGTGTTGTGGGATTAACAAAGACATCAGCTCATGAATATGCCCCTCACAGAATTCAGATCAATGCAGTGCTTCCTAGTACTACAGACACCCCCATGGTGAAACGGTTTCTCTCAAACTGGCCAGAATGGCAAGCACAAACAAATGCTAGCTACAAAATTGGCAGAATATGCACAGCAGGAGAGGTGGCTGATGTTATTTACTGGATTGGTTCTTCGTCATGTCCTTTTATGCAAGGAGAAGCAGTTAGTCTGAGTGGTGCAGCTTGATCATTTCTATTGTGCTCTTGAAGTAATAGTGGAAACAAAAGCAATACAGGATATTGATGTGCTGTAATCAAGCATGTAGTGCAAACTTGCAAATATGGAGGGAATTAAACAGAAACTGCCATCACATACAGTGTGAACAATAATGTGAACCTAAAAACCTGACTACATGAAAACTTCCATGAAACATCAAACTTGATTTCCCAAGCATTTAACGGAATGTACAAGCATTTGGTTGCCTTCTGCCTGTGTGTTGCATAAATCTGCCCTTTGTATATCTGCCCGTAATCTGCCCGTTGTGCGTTTGAATAAAGTGGCGACTTTTTTTATCATCATTCCACAGTTTCAACAAAATGGCCTTTCATTTAAACGATACGTTTCGATTTTTATGTGTCGCTACTGTTTTGCCTTGCCAACAAGTTTGCAGTATGATTTCATTTCGCCCCCTTCTGTTAACAAAAAGCTTGGCGGGAGAAAGCGTGAAATATCCAGCATACAATTGGGTGATACCAGTTTCCAAAATTTAATCTCTGTCTTCAAAAAACCTAAAATGACTATTCCAGTATTGAATTTGTTTTTTAAGTGGTGAATATTCAAGTACAGAAGTTTTTGTATGAATTCGTTTCAAACTTTGAGGGCATTAAGATTCTTTGCTATTTTTATCCTACTTCTTTTAATGTCCTTCTGCGAAGCCACTGAAAAACTGAAATCAAGAATATAATATTCATTAATCAGTGTACTTATTATCTTTATTAACTCGACTTGCAAACTGTAATTTAAATGTAGAGCATTCTTATCATGGAGTGTTATGTGCGGTAATGAAGTTCTTTAATATTGTGTGGTTATTTCTAAGAAATCCATAAACAGGAGGCAATATGGGATAAGTGCATTCTGGTTTGATGTATCAGAGTTTTTGCTTGTATTTTGATTTATGGATGTCATAGTCACAAGAGAAGACAATCAAAACAAGAAAACACCATTGTCCTCTTTCGTGACCTTTTCGAGCTTCCTTGCTGTATATGCACATCACCGACTGACATTGAACACACTGAAGCCTTTCGTGTTTCGTTAATTTTGCGAAGTACAAGAAACCTGGGCAAAGGTTCCTAATAGGGTATCTGCTTTTTGTAGTTGCTTCTTGAAAAGCTGGTAAATACAGGTAGATGCAGCCTTCGGTAAACAAGCATTTGCAGCTAGCACTACGAGGTACGATCTCTTGAATAAACACACACGGGATACCTGCGAAGTATACCTTCCACATACATATATGCAGAATTAGAACCTCAAAATCAAGATATTTTTAGCTCAAAAATACAAGAGTCGAAACATAACTAAATGAGAATGAAATGTATGTTCGTTATCTACCTCGAGAGATAATTTGTAAACAATATAATCTTCAGAGATTTATAATCCCCCAAAACAGAAACCTGTGTTACTATACTGATGCTGTTGAATGCATTTGGATAAGAATCTGCTTTGGCCCACATAAGTTGACAGAGGGATCTAAGCATAAATGGTTGGTCATGCAAAGCCAGATTCCTTATAGAGTTGTTGCTACGACTTTACCAAACACATCTTCAGCGTATTCATGTGTAAGCGCCATATTTCCTTCAGCACCTGCACAATTGCAGCAAACATCTAATCATCCAAAAGCACAAACTGCATCTGTGAAATGGCAGTTGCAATAATGACAGCAACAAAGTTTGCTCACCTGTGATCATCTTTTGCACTTCGGAAGACTGGCAAACATCTGCCTGCAAAGCAAGCAGTTCAGCATCCTTACATGTTGCTCATAAATCTATTAAGTGTTTCGTTGCAACCACACTACGTAGTAATCGTAAGGTGTAAAAACAAATGCATGGAAGGAACCTGCTTCAGAAAATCCTCTCCCTGTCTATAATTCACTTCCGCTGAAATTTTCTCTGTATTTCACTTTACACTGAATTCAAATTCGCCACAGAAAGCAACTGGCATGTGCCTTCACGCGGTATTCTGATGCAGTCTGTACTGATATCTAATGTGCTAATTTACTCTTTTAAATTTAGTTTTGGAATATGAAATACCATAAAATTGGAAGACTTTGTTCCAATAAACGGAACTCAAGAAGGGTTTCCTTATCAAAACTTTTACAAGTTCCTTAGCATTTTATATTTGCAGACTCCAAATTTCTCAAAAGATCGGACGTTTTCTTTGCCCGCTATGGTTTATGACAGTGCTGGCAGCTGTCAAGATATGGTGGATAACAAAGGGATGCTTGACGGGGCTGTTGAATATTTTGTGCCTGAACCTGTTAGAGTTCACACTTTGCTTCCTGATAGAGTGGAGAGTGCCCACCGGCACTTTCGAGCCTATTATCTTCGCCTTTGGTTTTTATGCTGCACGGAAGAGCGTCTTGGCAGCAGGCTGACTGGAACTTTTCCATGCTTGCTGTAGGTTTCTGATTCTCCAGACAGTTTTCCCAATTCAGGACGTGGAGCTTTCAGTCTGAACTTCTGTCGTGATTTCATCACTCATGGTCTCATCGCTCCTTGAGTTGCTTTTTGGCTTAACGAGGCAGTTTGTCGACAACTGATGGAGGTACCAAGTATGCATGTACTCGGTTGCAGATATATATAAAACTATTTGCTTTGAAAATGCTCGAGGGGAATGCTAAACGAGGAGGAAAAACTCCCTACAGCAACAAAACAGCTGTTTCGATTCAATTTAAATCGCAAATTGCTTGTTGAATTATAGCAGTTTGCCCATTAGAGGAAAATTAGATACTTCTTTCTTTAGAACTCAAAAGCAGAGGAAAGCAGATGTGTTTCGCTAGATCTTTCATTGAGGAGGTTCCGTTGGTATCTTAGGGATCCTATGAAGAGAACATTTTCGAAAGTGGAGTCTCCACTTTCATGTGCGTCTATTTATTGATTTCATAGCTTCATCTGTTCCGTAAACTAGTTTTAGGACAGAAGAGTCCATAATTATGAGGAAAAAAGTGTATTGGAATCTTTTCACAAGATTTTTTGGTTTGATGCCTCGAGGTTCGCTAACGGAGGATGGTTTAGCTGATTCAAAATGAAGAGTACAAAATTCGAGACAAGAGATCCAATCTGCTGCTTAAAAATGCTCTCACAAGCCAACACGGAAGCATGGCAGACTAATCCCTAGGGAGGATCTGTGCAATTAGGGAAATGTTCGAGATCTCGTGGAATTGCTTTCGTCGAAAAACGGGGCATTTAACACCTCTAGCCTGGCAGAGCACCTCTATCTGGCATCTTTGCCCACCACGGAACTTTGATTTTGCTCTGTTGATAGGGGCCGATGCTGCCAATTTTTGAGCATAGAGGCGCATGAGTGAAGTTTTCCTTCTCTGACAGCTGCTCACGTTAATGATCGGTGAGTCTTGAGTCTTTTCCCGATCGTGTAGCTCACATTCATGGCATAGAATGGAAATTTCTTTGGCAAGCTCTCTCTAAGCCCCGATACCAAAGTGTCCTTTGCCATCGCGCGGAGCGAACGACGAGAGCGCTGCTTGCTGCCGAATTCAGAGTATCGCTGAGGAGTCTGCGAGATGAATTTTTCAGCTGTCTTTCAATTCAATGCGAACATCCTCAAGGACCGAAGGAATTCCGACGACGCTTGCTGAACTTCATAATTGGAGAACCTGATCTAGAAAAGAGGAGCAGTGAAACCAGTGGATCGTGACACCCGGTTTGACGGACCAGTTGTTTCCCAAAGGAACAGGAGGAGGAGCGTCGCGTTTGATCTGACAACAGCGGGCTTCCTCTTCCCCTCCCCCTTCCCCTCGGGATTCGAGGAAATGAAAAAAGGAAAACGGAAATTGCAGGCAACAGAGCGGTCCCGGCTGAAGGTCGTGATGGCAACTGGTGTCCTGATCAAATCTGGGAAAGGGAGGGGGGAGGGAGGAGATACTGCGCATGTCACGCAGGAACTACCCAGAAATCTCGGTCAGAAGGAAGCGTCGAAGCTCTGCAGATGGCCAGAGAGAGATCCGGAACACACGAGATGACGGTTCCTCCGGGGTTACGCAACACCTAAAACTCAAAGGCAGCGCCGATTATCGGTGTGGGAGCGACGAAGAAGGGCAACCCGTGGGATACAGGAGTTGTATCCGGGAATCCCTGAAGGACCCTCTGAATCCCTGAAACCTGCGCAGAAGGGAAGATGAAAGCATCCCTAATGCGCCTCCATGCTTTCCGGAGCCGCCGTCTCACCGGATGCTTACTGGAACACCCGGGGCGCTTCCCAGGCACGGATCCGTGCGCGCCTCGGCGAGCTGCCTGCAAATGGCATCTTCCGGGACGCACCCCACTCGTTCCGATCAACGGTTACGGTGAGGAGGAGGAGGCAGGCGAAAGTGCTCAGCAAGCGTCACTTTTCCACGAGAGCGCTGTGACTTAGAAATGAAAACGCGTCCAGGGAGAGAGTTCAAGGTTCACCCGAACCTGTGGACTGACTCCTTCGGCATTTGTGAGGTTTCGGAGACTTTCTAGAGGCAAGTGGGTGGATTCCGCGTTATCGCCCGCCCGCTCCAGCTGGTTCGAGTGGCTCAGGAGCATCTGAGCGGAAGCCGGAGCGCGTCGAGGGAGGGTGCGTTGCGAATAGCCAGTCTTCGATCCTGGAAGAGGGACAGCAGCAGTGGAGTAACAACCGAGCGAGAATATGCAGAATCAAAGCAAAGAGCACTTTGTGCAAGCAGTTTTTCTGATTTGGAGATCGTTCAGCGTCCCCCCACTGGGACGAATGAGGACGACCTCCTCGTAGGACGGAGAGGAGAAGAGTCGAGAAGGTTACTTCGGTGTCGTCGTCTCAGGCAGCACGTTCTCTGCAAACAGTCCTGGCTGGTTGCCTGCAGGATCATAGTTGGCGACCACAAAGACGTTGCCGTTCGAATTTCGTGCTTTCCCGATCCCGAACTTCTTGGTATTCTTCCACAGTAGCTGGGTCGCGTTGCCTTGAAAAGAAAAAAAAAAAAAAAAAGGAAAATAGAGAACAAGAAACGACAAAGGGATGAAATCAGGGCCCCCGGGTTTGCGATGGGCTTCTGCTGAGGAGGTGTCAGCAGAGTTTCCAGCAAGGTGGGCTCGAGTTATGCTGTTGCAGACGCGAGGAAGAAAAGAACGCGAATGTTCCAGGAAAACTCTCGAGAAACTCCTGTTTGTGGTTAAGGAGAGGGCAATTACTTCCGGAGGGACCACGGATGGCCAAGCAAGACAGTAAACAAGCAAGCCATCGAGATTCAAGAGAGTCGTCTGCACTGCCGCGAGGTCGGTAGCGGAGGATAACGGAGATCCCTTGGCTCGGAGTACCAGATCATTCTTGCAATCATCTTGAGTGTTCATACCTTTTTCGTTTCTCCTTCCACCCGAGAAAAGGGGCAAAACAGAGTTGGGGAGTCGAACGGCAGGATTTCTCAATGTTAACAAAAGTTTCTTCCGGTGGTTCGGTCCAAGTGGTGCAGAGCAGGAGACGTTCTGCAGATGCTATTCTAAATCTCTTCGAGATTTCTGGGGGTGGTCAGTTTAGCAGCTGCAGTTGGTGCTTTAGCAGAATGACTCTTGCATTGTTGGAAAGACTCAGCTTTTATCTTTCCTTCACTCTGTTCCTGTATCTGAATTCACTTTATCTCCCTTATCGGCTTCATACAACATCGCTTGACGGTCATTTTATGGCTTTTGTACCTAAGATGGTTGAAAGATCTGCACTCGAGTGCATGATCCATTCCTGCATGGTTCCTCTGAGTGGGAATGTCAGTGGCCTCTTTCTCTATTATGAAGGAGAGCAACGATTGCGATCTTCCGAAAGCGAATCTCTGCCTAGATGTTCGCATTTCCGAAGGTTAAACTGGAGGCTTGTAGGAAAGTAAAGAAGGATGCACGAGCGGAAGAGAAGCTGTAGAAACACTCGAGAAGGTTCTCGAACACTGAGAACGCGGACCTTTGTTTGCGGCGTTTCCGTTTCTCTGAAGTGAGAGCAGCACTCCTTCAAATAAATCTGCTTCACCATCCCGTAACAGAGATTCTAACAGCATAATTCGGAAACACCAAAGCTAGCCTCTCCCATCCTTCGACATCCTAGGAATTCTCTTGGATGGAACCGCTCACGCTGCATCATAGGGAGGAAGCCCATTTTTTATTTAGAATTTCCTGCATTCCTCGTTTCTGTCACATCTTTCGCCTTCCAGATGCCTCACATCTCCGTGTTACTCGAAAAATCTCAGTTCGCCTTTGTGGAAATTGCTCCCGCGCCATACCATTCCACGCCGGTAATTGTGCTATCCGTTGGCTTCCTCCTTTGACACCTAGGATCTTTTGCATTGGATACGTGTGACTAATGGTTTCCAGAACCATCAACCAAGCAACAGCGCTCCCTGATCGGAGTGAATTCATGGAGAAGTGTCTGGGAAGGCAGTCACAATGGAACTAGTTTTGTGGCTGCTGTGCAAAGAAGCAACCGGTTGTGCCTACAAATTAAGATATCCGCGTCGTGTCTCTTACGTAGCTTGGCTTTCAAAAAGTCTGCTTCGACAGCAGCGATCACGGCAGGAAGAGAATGCAAAGGATCAAACGAGTGAGATCCGTGAATAATCCAGTGGAATTTGTCTCAGAACTTAATGCAACATTTAGAAATACCTTGGGGTGAAGCGGAGCCTGAGGAGCCGCAGAATCGCAAATCGCGAGGAATCAGGCACTTGCGTTTTCACTGAAACCTATCACATGACACCTTCTTTCATCACGAATGAATTGACCTTGAAGAGATCAAAGCTCGAGAGAACCATCGGTGTTAGTTCTTCTGTAGCTGGAATCCTCATCATATATTCAATCTTTTTTTTTTTTTTTTTCCTGTTTGCACACAAATCGAATTATTCTTTGGCAAGATGGCTGTCATTTCTACCAGGAAGTACCACAGGAACAACAGCAGTTTGTTTTAAAGAATTTATGGTGAGACGCTCACGATGGAATGCGACTCGTGATAAACAGCGGGCACACGCACGAAACTATGCGGTTTCACAATCTTCGGCTCCGAAGGAGCAGCAGTAATAGAATATACGAGGCGGCAACAACTCTTGATGAAATCTGGGTGGCTTTGGTGGTCGAAGACCCTTCAGAAAGAACGAACAAGCTCTGTGCTTGAAGGAAAGCACTCATGACGAACAACTACGAAAAGCTAAAGCAGGAGCGGATGCTCATCGGTCCACGTTACATGTAAAAAAAAACGACGACTGAGGAAGAGAAAAGTTTCACTTGTCGATCTTTTGTCTGGCCAAGGGTGGTTTAGATCTTGGCCAGATGATGGGCGGAATCAAGTGCTAGCGATGCTTGATCTTCATTTTGCATTATTGCCTACATGGAAGAGATCTAATAAAGAGTGGGGGACCATTTTGAGGAGCTACCATTCATTCGAATGGAAAGAACTGCGATTCTAGCAGAAATGCAGTTCCGCTTGACCTGACTGTTTCTCCCAAGTCATAGGAAATTAACAATTCCGTAATGATCATTACAGTGACAGACATGAAAAAGCGGATTAGGAAATTCGCTTGCTCGCAAAAAATGATAAGATTTATCGTCGAAAGTGATCTCTGTTTGTGCTTCGGTTTCAGTATGGAGAATGTATTTTGCGAACGACCATACAGCCAACGGCATGTCACTTTTTTTCCAATTTTCGTCTCCGAGATAGCTTACTCGGATGCAGAGACTGCATAGCACGTAGTTAAGGGATAGGAATCGCCACCGAGTGTGACACTCTTAAGTTTTTATTAGGACTGTCGGTAGCCATGGATTTGGGGAAATCCGTTTAGCAGAATGAGGAAGCAATGGATGGCTATTTAAACTTCGAGAGGGAAAAGGCAGATGATTCGTCTGCCAATTATAGTCGATGTTCAGGTTCAATATGCGCACTGTTCGTTCAGGAAGGACAATGAAGCAAGCCGAAACAGCACAGCTTCGAGATTTCTTTTTTTTTCCAGGTTTGAAACATGACGCTATCTTTGTCATTATCACGATGCCATCTCTAGGATCGGCAACCACCTCCTTTTCACTTTCTTCCTTCTTTTTCAACATCCCTACTTATTTGGACAATGAAAGAATAACTGGCCAGTGAGCAGCACTCGGAGATCATAGATTTCTTGATTTCCAGTCTGTGGATAATGGCGATTCCTTGTCGTTTTTTTTGCTTCCGGGAGCCTCCCTTCCTGAGCAATGCTACCGGATGCTCTCCCTTGCACACTCTCAAAGGCAGCGCGCCGATGAGCGGATGCTCAAAACCGATTACAGGGTCCCTCCTTTCCTTCTCATATATAAAAGTTTCCCATTTTGCAGCGTTTGTCATTCTTCCCTCCTTCGTAGACCATGGCTCCATCGGCAAGAACGGTGGGAGTGTGGGAACCACAGAAAATTCAGGGAGGAAGAAATGCAGAATAGTGCGAACAAACGAGAAGCTGAGTGCAGCCCGTGGAGCGGGGATTTCAAAAGCAGAGCATCACAGAACGAAAAACTGTTGCAATTGGGTGGCCATCGAGGCTGAGTGAGGAAGTTTCCCCGCTTTTGCCCAGGGGAAGCAGAAAATGCTTTGTGTTCGAAGTCACCTCGACGGAGTACGGAGTCGCCTCGACCCAAGAGAGGTTCCCAAGCACGGTACCGCTCGCTGCAAGATAAGCATCCTTTCTGGGAGGAGTGGGTGCTCTCCCACTACTACAAAGATGTAGCATTCTAAATTATTGGAGGTGATTCAGACTTGGGCTTTCAGGCTCAAATCACGTCGTGTATTCCTTGCAATACACCACGTGATTTCAGAAACAGGACGACAGGCGAGTAAAGAAAGACAAGTAATTAGAGAGAGTTTTCGATTAGCCAATATCCAACGGCTGCAGAAGTTACTCCAGGATCACCACTTTATGGGACGAAGAATGCAAGAGTTCCAACCAAGATGCGGAACGATCCATCATGCTCATTGAAGTTGCAAAGTGCCCATGGGTCCAGTGAGTGCACCTAAAGGTGCAGTTAACCTAATGGCCTACCACGTGGCTTAGACAGAACGAAGTGTCCTAAAACCCTCCAGCTTCGGCGTAAATATTTATGCACGAGATTTCATCTGGGTAGGCTGGAGAGGCTGCGTCCCACTAACTGAAATCTAGCCTCCCAGCTACGAGCAAGAATCAAATTCTTGCTGGTGTTATGCCCAGGGAAGTTCCAAGAGACCAAAGAAGATAAGCGATGCAGTATGATGCAAGCGCACACTCATCCTTCCGTGAAAAATCGAAGTGTTTGCGTCTCCTGAGTCGAGCCAAAATACAACCGTCGTTTAGACCCACTCAGAGGTGAAGATCAAGCTATGAGACTTCGCAGGTTTGAAAAATCCCCGGTAATAAGAGGAAAATCTGTAGGCACGAGTGCTGTGGTGACACCCCCACCCGAAGGAGTCCATCCACTCACATCCTGGGCACTCCCTATGATTTCTGATTTACAGAGCGGAAAATTTCTCAACTTTTCCCAAACTCAAGAGGCTTTTCCGGTGGGGACGTTTATGAACACAGAACTCGATTTGAACTCAACAAACCTTTCAAGAGCCTTTTCCGGCCTCCGGAGTCCCTGTTACGAATTCCCACAGAAACTTTGTGGTCATAATTCCCGACCTTTTGCAGCCTCCAACTTTTCATGTGGCGCCGTTTCCATTTTCCGAGTCCCAGCTTCATCAGACCAATAGACCGACGTACCTTTCTCTTCCCATAAAGTTGACACCAGCAGTTCTCAGAGGGCCGGTCTCGTCGGTGCCTTCATCTGATGAATTTCGACGTCGGGTTGCGCCTTCCGAGCGCCTTCCTCTCAGTCTCTCGATCCAATCTGCACCTGCGACCCAGTTCTTGCAGCTTCCGCACTTGCTCACACGATTCGTTTTCTGGGAGTGATGTTCTTCGGGGAGAATGGCTACCACTTGACACGTCGAGTCAAACACGTTAAGGACGCGTGTCTTCTTTCCAAAAGCTTTGCATCCGCTCCCACCGATCGAACTCAACACGCGGTGCACTTGACTGCAAGTTTCCGCCTGGTTCCAGCTATTCGCAAAGGCCACAACTCGTCCCTGCATGATGGGAATCGCCAGACAGCAGCGAACCTGGCAGATCGGAAATGTCCCTCTCATCCCGGAAGGAGAGCAGGTTGTTCAGAACGAAACATCAGTTCCATCTCGCACCCTCGAGTGGCACGAAATTTTCTTTCGTTTGTTGCATTTCAAGAGCTTCAGTTTCTCTTGCCGTTTCAAAGGTGGCTTTCCTATCCCGATCCCTACAGGGGGAGAGCACGCGAAGAAGAGCGGAGGGGGGAGGGGAATCAGAAGAAAACGGAGGCGCGCACGTCCGGTCATCTTCCGTCTCCATCAACACCGGAAATGATGCTCAAAGAAATGCCAGCCAAGGTGCTGTTGCGAGCCACCCCTTTGCTGCCATCTACGACCTTTCAGGGGAAAAACCTCTCCAGCACACATGCAAACAACAGAAACCTGTTCTCGCATCCTCAGGATTTTGTTTGAACTCGTGCAGGTTGATTTCGTTGTACCACTCGTCCACGACCTCCGAGCCGGAAATGTCTTCCTCAGGCTTCTCTACGTGCTTCTTGTACAGGTTCTCTCCGTAGATTTGTTGGGTCCTGTGACGAAGCACATCGTCCATGGCCAGTTTGGTCGCCCAAATTCTGCTGTAGTTGCAGAGCTGAAATTCCTCCAGAGTGAAATCGAACAAGAGGCCGAGGAACCACCTTCCTGCTCAGATCCAGAGGCGCCGCCCCGTGCTGCAACCTGTAATCGTTGTGGCGTTTGTGAGATTCCCTGATGAAATTTTCGTCTTCTTTCGAAGAGGAAAAGGGGAAAACATTTTGATCCTTTTTTTCGTCTTGGAAGGAGGGTTGCCTGGATGGAACCGTTTTGTTCTCATTAGGGGCGAAATTCGTTTCGCAAAGCTCTCCCGGAAGTTTTTGACTGGAAAAAAACAAGAAGGAAACATGGAGGAAAATTAGCAACACCTGTCGTCACGTAGTTACTACATACTGGGGGATCGATACATTTTCGATGAACTTGCCTATGAAGTTTCCTGGAGGATCATAGTAAACCACTACGACAATGGCACACTTGTTCCCTCTCAAACCTCTGGCCTGGGCTGCTCCCATGAACTTGGTTGATTTCCATACCATTTGAGTGAAGTGACCTTGGGTGGGCATACTAATTAACGATTTAAAAACATCCTTCAAGACCAAACGCAGTGCATCTTGGAATACTAGTGCATTCGAGCAAGGATAAAAGATTATTAAAATAGGTTCGGTAGAAACAAGGATACGGCCTATCGCGAGAGCATAGATGGGCGTGGAAAATGCTGCTGTGCCGCCATGGGTGTGATGCCTTTCGAATGCACAAGAATGCCACTCAACGTTCAGCATCAGCTGGAACTTGACAGTGTTCAAGCACTCAGCATTCAGGAATTTAAGGGAATAAGGAAATTCTGGTGATTCAGTTCTTGCAGCTTCCGTATGTTCACTCACAGGATTCAATTTCTGGGGGTGACAATCTCTTCGAAGAGAATGGCCACCTGCTGCCGTGGCATTACACCCATGTGCAAGTGAGGGAATTCTTTTCGCAAACTTTCGAACGACTCTCAAATCTTCCGACTTCTCATGAAAGGCCCTTGTACCTTCGCGGATGTGAATGGAAGAAGAGCAGGAATGTCTATCTATCTACTCCCGCGTAGGCGACTGTGCGGCCACGGGTCTCCGCTCTCGGTGCCAAAGGTTGGCGGTTCGAATACCCGAAAAGGATCGACGCCGAGATATGGGTGCGCCGTGGGTCTCTCCCTCCCTTGCAGGATGACGCTGATTGGCCTATAGGCTTCGGGTGCAGCAATGATGGAAACCAGATTGGAACCCAGAAACCAGATTCCCCCGTTTACTAGCCGGTTCTTTGATTCCTGGAAGGACCCGGAGGAGACCTTAAAGACCCTGCCCCTATTCTAAATTTAGGGTGCACGACGGAGACCTCCAGGGACCCTAACTCTCGTACCACGGGGCTAGTTGATACCTTCTCAGGGGGTTGCCTCTCCCTAGTGTAAAAGCACGCTGCTCCCTTTGGGGAAGCATCCTTCAGCGAAATTTGCAAACACTGTTTTGGCCTTTTCTTCAGAGGAGCACCAACAAGGAGCGGTTCTCTTGCGAATTCCCTCCGGAGAACAAATTCAGAGCGACTCCCACAAGCCGGGGAGTCGCTCCTGGGAGAATGAGGAAGAGGTTCCTTTGGGGGCTCCCTTGGGAGGCAACTAAAGCGAGGGCTCGCTCTCTTGTTGCGGGGAAAAATTCCAAGAATCCCCAAAACGGGAGCATCGCACACGCAACTTCAAGTGTTTATCCCGAAGTTTCTCGTTGAGTCAACAGACGATGAAGCAAGGACGGGAGGAGTGGACGGCCACAGAGAATTCTGAGAGGCTCGAGCTGGCCTAGGTGAGGCGCTCCAGGAGTGCGGAGTTGCTACGTGGTTCCAACGGAGCGGAAGATCCGTCAACCTGGGTTTCTGCGTTGTTTGCGCAGATCTTCATCCATAGGTGCGCAGTTAAGTCAAGAGAAACTAATCCGCTTCCAGCTTCTTTCGCCGCAAGGCAGTCAGTCGTCTACCACATCCAAATGCCTCGACATGTGCTCCCTCGATTCTTTTCGTCGCCGTCGACCGGATTCAAGCGAAAATTCCTGCTTGAGAACGAGAGGAAGGGAGCATTCTCCGTGTTGATGACGTCATAGGAAAAGTGTATTTGTGAACTTCCCACCTTTTCGGCGCAACGAACGCCTCAATAAAACTCTGAACCAGGGAATCGTAAGAGCAACTGCTGGCAAATTCAAGAAAGCTGTTAGCCTACCCAGCCCCAAGGGTAGCGACAAGATAGGAAAGGCACGTTTTCCGGATTCTGAGGTCCGGAAGTGCGCAATGTGAAATCGAGCTCAAAGGCACGCTCCAGGGTTCTCCATTTAATTTGAATGGCGGCAAAGCTGGCAAAACAGATGCTCGAGGCAAAAGTTCGGCTGCCGATACGGAAGAGCCTCAAAAGAGCGCCTTCTTGCAAGACCTCTCTTTTTCGTGGGAAAAGGATATCAGCGCCGTTTTTCAGGCTCCACGAAAGTAAGTATCCTCCTTTCAGGAATAAAACAGCAGATCAGCAAAGCACTGGACAAGCTGGAATCGAACAGATTTTCACTGGATATGGATCGAAAACTCGTGAACCACTTGCCCAGCCGGATTATCTGATCGAGCACGAGGGCATTTTTAGCAATTCAGAGTTCCTGAACATGGGAAACAGGGCCCTCAGTGGACGTTCACAGCTGACCTCCACGAGTAGACGTCAAGCTTCCTGAATCTCCAGAACATTCTTCAATGTGGCAGCGAATTGAGGAGAGCACAAATGCTGCCGGAAACATCGGCAGAAAAGTGTCCTTTCGAAACGGCGATATCGGCCTAGAAGTCTGGATGCTATGGAAACCGCGGACAGTCTCATCGGTCGACACATGAAGTCGCCACCAATAAAGCAGTTCCAGAAGCGATGATGCAGTGGATCCTCCAACAAGCATATCCTTCCTTACTCCCTACTCACAAACTTTTTAGCAAGAAACCGAACCGGAAACTGGGGGACTTTCACCACTGCATTCGATCAGTTCATCCTCGCGTGCATCTTCCTTGTTTTTCTCGAGAGAACAAGAATCGCGTGCTCAGACACATCAAATCTCGAAAAGAGCGAGAAAAGATTGCTCAAATGGTTGCGTAGCAAGATCTGTTGGCATTCACCAAAACACCTGAGACTACATCAAGATATCGGGGACAATCCGGAGGACACGATAACATAATTCAGCTGACAAGGACTGGTTCGTATTCTTTTCCTGTTGCAGCACGTCAATGACTCGACTTGACTCAATGCGAAATGCTATCTGGCATTAGAGATTTATCTGCTTCCCCTTGTTCTGGTGTATCGCAGCGAACATCAGGGTCGTGAATCCTAATCGGAAGACGCCTGAACAAGCGTCTCTCTCCTTTGCTTCACATGCAGCTTGTGCTGATAAAGTGACCGGCATCCTTCATGAGATGGAACCAATGCACACAGCATCACCATTTCGTCCATGCATCGCTTCGATCCCCTCCTCGGACGGTGGACTTTTTGCCTCATCTCGCGTATATGAGAACCAGCTGCTTGAGTTTTTTCCGAGCTCATTGAGCTTTGGGATCGGAAGAGGAATGCCTGGTGGAGCAAATAAGAGCAAACGCTCGTGCCGGAATGCAATATCGGCCGTATCTCTAAAAAGAAGAGGCTGACTCGATACTAAGGAAGCGGGAAAATCTTGCAGTTGAATGAGTCTTACGAGGATGCCGAGAGTCATCTGCGAGAGGCAGCCAAATGCAAGGGAAGCAGCGAAAGACTTGAATGCCGCTAAGAATCCTTTGGCAAAGTCAGAATTCCTCTCTTCCGAGATTCGCCCGTTTGACAGGACAGCTCTTCTGGCATTTCATTCGCAGTTGGAATGAATGATTTCCCCTCAAAAGCTCTTCCAGTGCTTCAGAGACAGCCTCAGAGCAGTCCAGCCTTTTGGAGGCCTCTCGCGTGCTGCCAGGTTGTCTGGAGTCAAAAGACGAAGACTTCCAGTCACTCGCCGGGTGCAGAATGAATGAAGGCACTGGGAGCTGCTGGGAGGAAACGATTTCAGGAAGCGAGGGATTTGCGATGCCCCCTGTGCAAGTTTCTCGGGAAGACACGAACACGTGAGCGGAGCGTTAACACGCGTTGGGTTTCTCTTAGATTCAGAGTAGAAATAGGCGGCCGTTCCACCTCGCAACGGATCCTAGCAGCCTGAGGACCACTTGACGATCTCCAAGAGGGACAGTGGAATCCTTTCCGCGCTCATTCAAAGGACGGGGATCGCCTTGGAAATGGCAGAAGCAACGACAGCCCTCGCGGGGGTTCGGGTTCTGGTTCTATCCCCGGCGGAACGCAGTGCTCACAGGAACCTTTGGAAAATTCGTCTCTTCGTCATCCAGGAAGGAAGGATTTCGAGCAGGGGGGGGAGGCTTGCGCCCCGCGAAACTCGCAGCGGATTGGATGAATGTAGCGTACACCTGCCTTCGTTCAGAGTGCCCTTTCCTGGCTCCAGATCATACGAGTAATTCTTGCTTTCAACGTACCAGTAGCGACAGCACTCTTCGGCTTTCACTTGGTAGGAGTGGTCGCTAGTGGACAAGCAATATATGTTCTCTCCGTATCTGACGCTGCTGTTGTGGTAGAGCTCCCCCACTTTCGCCAGATGCGAGGCCCAGCTCTCTGCCTCCTCGCACAGCTGACCAGAGAAAAAAGGCCGGGAGGGGTCAGGAAGTCAAGGGAGGCCACAGTACCTTGAGACTGAGCTGCATTGGGGGAGCACAGTGGATGTTCCGGTATCTGTTGTGGATCACCAGGCAATCTTTTGCAAACCATCTGCTGTTCTGCTCGTCTGAGTCGTGAGGCTCTTCCATCGAAACTTTCTTCTGGAAAGGGATGCCCGCAAATCTCATGAAGGTCATTTTTGAAAGGAAGGAAAAGATGAGAAACGTTGAAGAAGAATCGCTCCTTGCGGACCCGAAATTGCCACGTGTCATACGAAATGTATACTAACATGTGTCTTCCTGTGATCTTTGGAGGATTGGATCTTCTCCTGGGCGAGGTGGCCGACCTTTGGGTTTCTTTGCTTCAGGCTACTCGTGACGTTCGGCAGATGGAGCACAGAACAGGCTTTCTTGCTCAGCTTGTGGTACCTTTCGGATACTTTCTTGCGCTTCTTGAGATCCTCTTGGGAGCTGGGCTGATTCCTCAGGTTTTCTTCCCGCATCTTCAGCACGGCGGGCATCATCAGGCTGCAAGAAGAGTTCGAAATCTTTTCGTTCTTCCGGTTCTTCAGAGAGTGGAAGATGCTCGATAGGGATATGCGCTTTGGACTAGCACTCTCCTTCTCTTCGGGGTCTCGTTTACTATAGGCTCCATGCTCCTTGACTTGGTCAAGGTCAACATCCAGAAAAGCTCTCGTTTCCGCTAAAGCTGGAGCTGGCGTTTCCCCATCATTCTCTTTTGAAGTTGCATTGAGCTCTTTACGATCAGTCGAGTCCAGTACCTTACTGTTCTCGCAAGAGGGGTCTTCGAAGCAGCCGTGGCTGTTGTCTGTTTTAGAGATTATCTGAGAGTTGTCTTTCAGAAGCAGATAAACGCTCTTCCATTTTTTGTCTCTGATTTCTTTCTTGCCGCAATCTGTTGTGGATACGTTGCTCACTGACAATGAGAACAGCTTGTTGTTCCCTGAGAAGTAGGGGGAGAAACTGGTATTCGGATTCCCCTGTTTCATCCTAGCAGGCTTCTCAATAGGATTGGTTACGCCCATAGGAATGCCAGAGCATTGCATGCCTTCCTCGCTCTTAGTGACATAAGTATCGCTCCTGACAACGGGGAGTTCCGAAGCAGGTTTTTCTTCATCTAGGGACCCGATGCTGCTCTGGTTGCTCCAGAGAGAACTTGTCCACCGATCGAAGCTTCTCAGTATTTTCTTCTTGGTCGAACTGTTTTTAATTTCTGCCATCGTCGAAGAGCTATCTCCTTCTTTCAGCGCATTGCCAGAAAGCATCTTCAAGGGTTGTTGAAAGTCCTCCTCTGCAGAGAAATAGTCGCTTTCGCTCCCAAAACTGCTTAGGCGATAGTCAATAGTGTCGAAGATTTGCGTGCCTCTTTTCTGTTGCCTGCACTCATAGAGATTAGGGATGCTTACAGATTCATTCTGAAGAGTTCTCTTTTTTCCTATCATTTTCTAAGAAACGTATGAATCTAGAAACCAGAATTCTTAAAGAAGGTCCTTACATGCATGAGATGGTCTTCCTCCTTCCACAGCTCCAAGCAGCTCTGAACTCTTTGTAGTTTGGACAGAGGTAGTGTCACCGGTTGAAGGCTTTTGCCATCGGGGTACTTCGTGACCGAGACTTCAGGAACAGCTACATGCGTCAGCGGGAGGTGATTCCGTCTTTGCTTTTCAGCATCCAGGAGAGAGTCCTCCGGTTCTTCTTCCGAAGCACTGCTTTCAGACCAGAAACTTTTGCTTGGATTTTCTGAGGAGTAAATGATTCGAGCTGATTTTCGGCCGCCGTCGATGCAAAAGAAGAATCTCAGATTCCCAAGAATCCCAGATTCTCATTCGACTGAGCACGGAGATACGAGTTGCTATTCCAATCTTTCGAGGCACCATCTAACGACTGTATGGCACCTGCAGTGACTCTCGATAAGAGTCACTCTGCAATCGAGAGCACCTGGGCTCTCAGGATGGGAGCCTTTTCACCACGAAGCGGGCTCGACTCTGACGAATGGGAAACCTAATCAAGGGGTGAGCTCAGATGTGATCATTTTGTAAGCCAAGCATCACAGCACGCTAAATTAAGCTGCATTTTCAGCACAATGCATATTTGTAAATGCATCGATAATCTTTAGACCGGGAAGGGCATCCGTTACCGTTATTACCTCTTCTTGCTGGAAGCACCGTGTAACAGAGGAACAAAACAAAGCAGGAACAAAAAAACTGCCTGCACGTAAACGGACGAAATCAGGCAGACATCTACAAATAAGTACACGTGTACAGATACATCTGTGAAAACGTCCCATTTATGACGGCCATTTGCTTCTATACTTCTATCTTAACAGTGCCGTTCGTTGGAAAGAACGCCATGATAAGGAAGATGCTGGGGATATCAAGAAAGTATCTCTCTGTTTATGGTCTGGCAAAAAAAAGTCACCATCGCCTCTGCTGGTGCATCGGTTTAGAAAAATGCGACAAAACAATTCGTCCTAATGATGCATCGTGATTCTAAATTTTGGAACAGAAAGCTCCTGGAGAAAGAAAAACGCTTGCTACATTTCGGAGAATCCGACAGAAGAGAAGCTCTAAAGAGATCACAGTGACGTGACTCAAACGCTTGCATCATTATTGCTTAATGAGGATGCGAGGAAAGCGTCTAAGCCTACTCACTTCGTGTAAGTATCCATGTTATGGATGCTTACGCGGAGTGAATCAACTTGCGGACTCACATGCGGTGTGTTGCAGCGAAGTGGTCCGCTGCTCGCAGCGTCTGGTGACACTAAAGAATCGATCACAAAGCTCATGAATTACTCCATCAGACTCGATCGGCATTGGTCTCTCCTCTCGAATCGTCCATCTCCACTCTGCTTCTTCTTTTCATTTTCCAGCCAACCGAAATTGGCTATATGCGGTTCGCCAGTTTGCCCTCATGGAGCCAACGCCGAACCATTAGGATCAACATGGAAAGCTGAGCCACAGTTCTGGCTCCTTAACAAACACACCAATAGCGGTCTAAACGCAACCTTGCGAATTGTTCTGCTTCCGGCAGCTCTGAAAAAGGGAAGAACACCTTCCGTCTAAGAGCAGCTGGCATGCCTCCGAGAATTCTTGTGGCGTTCTTCCATCTCGGGCATTTTGTTCACACATCCGTGTTCTGATGTTTTAAGAACAAATGCTGTGCACTCGACTAGTATTAAGATATTGACTCAACAAATGATTTAATCCAATGGGATCAACCACATCTTGAGCATTCTCCTTAACCAGGGTTGCAATCGCGTGATGTACGATTGGCAGAAGCCGCACGGCGTTTTCCTATTTGCTCGACGCCGCACGAGGATGAAGGGTCCGTTTAGCACATTTTCTTTTCCAGAACGCTTTAGGCAAGCGGAAAAAGAACAGATGCGCTTTTTGCTACGGAAACCTCTTCACGCAGGATATCATTTTGATTCGCTTTATTTCGAGATTCTCATCGGGTGGATCACTGATATCTTCCGAGGTTCCGCTTCCGAATACTCGATGGAAAAATGAAGCTTGCAGGCTGGATTCCCTTCAGTGCAATCGCATCCAGGTACAGGAGAGATGTATGCGAGGGGCAAATAAAAGAGGAGTCAGAATGTTCCTTCCATGTTGACAGAATGCTTCTGTCTCGAGTCTCGGTGCTCGCGCATCCGAAGAATGAAAATCGGTGGAAACGGTTACCTTCCTCTCAAAGATGCGTCTGCTGAAGGTTATTTTGTAATCTTTCAGTTTCTGCTTTGGAAAGTCTAAGTAAACCGTCGAAAGCAGCAAGAAAAATCCTCCGTTGTCCAACAACACTGAACTTCAGGAGAGACTTCACTGAACCTGACTTTTCACTCCCTGAAACTGCGGTATATGCCTTTCCTGGACAGGCATATACCGCAGTTTCGATCTTTGACGAAAACCCTTCCCTAGCACGTGTGAAGAAATCAATGAATCCAGAGATGAGTGTAGAAGATTACTCAAAGAGCAATCCAATATACAGGGATTCTGGTCCTAAACACGAGCAGTCGGGAGCATCCCAGAAGAGTATTTCGATGCAAAGCATGTACATCGAGATAAGGTCTGATGCACGCTGAGAAGGACTCAGGTCATCTAAGTAATTATCAACATCAAATTCATCTTTACCTAAATCAGTAAATTACCCCCTTGCCTAGATACAGAACAAATAAGTTTCTCAGCGCCGTTCCTTCCTTTTTCATTCGAGAGAAGACGATTGGAAAAAGAAGGATCGAAACAGAGAAGAGAAATGTAGCAAAAAAAAACTGAGCACATGTTGTAGCACATGTATGTTTCGCTCAGTGCGAGGGGATGCTTGTCTAATGAGCTCTTCGTTATTATAAATAACATCACCAGATTCATAAAAGATGATAGATCAAGAGGAATAAAAGCAAAACTAAACATGGGTAACAGAGCCCAACTGGGGTTTCCTGGAATGGAGCGTTCTCCCGAGCCGAATTGAAATATGGGATGAAAAATTGCTGAAGAACCACACCGCGAACTTCAAGAGAAAAGAGGAGGCCTAGAGAGAGACCAATAAAGTTACTGTGGCGTCAGAAGAGAGCAAGAGTTTGACAAACAGAACGAGCTCGTAGAAATTGTCGACCATTAACATTTGACACGTTGAGCTTGATAGTTTGGACCCAGGGACGGAGGCTCTTGGGGAGCCATTGGTATCGGCAGAGGAGACTGCGACAGATGATGACAGATCGGGATAACTGTACAGAAGATTTCAAGCATCAACTCATCTGATGGCGAATAACTGGCGGCCAGAACATAATTTGCTAGTTATGGTGAGCCAAAAATTCCTGACTCTCCTTTCTGGATTGTACCTCCCGCTTACCAGAAGGAAGTGCAAAGATGAGCGGAAGGCGACTCCGTGAAACTCGTATCCAGGAGTGCTCTCTGAGTTCAAGCGAACTAAAAATGCATTCCCTTTGTGTAGAAAGGGAACATTGTTATTCCCTTTGTCGTTTTCAGCATCTCTGATCAAAAGAGAGGCACAAGATGCCGTCCTGAGTGTCCGCAGTTCCAAGAAAATCGAAGGATAGTATTTTCCAGGAATAGTGCCAGATGCTCGAGCAGTAGAAATGATCTCTCACGGTGATGTCCAGAGGTCTCGAGGAAATCCCACATAAGAGCACCATCAAGGAATTCATGATTTGTCAAGTGAGAGGGCCAAAAGAGTCTGCTTGTTTCTCAACGAAAGTTTTTCAGTCATCGTGAAGCAGCAGAGATACACCGTGAACTAATGAGCTCCGTGATCCACACTTCTTGCTTACTGTACCAGGAGTGACTTGTGGATGTTCACGAAAATTCGAAAAATCTTATGATCTCTGTAAAATATTCGAATCTCCTATGAAAGCCTCCCTCGCTCTAGTATCCATGTCCTCGGTTCCTCACGTCTCAGCACCTATTTATTATTCCAAGTGCGTTTCAAACATCAAGCGAGAAGATGAACGAGAAAAAAAATCACGGATTTTTTAACCTGAGAGAAGGAAACTTCTTGAAAAACCACCCGTGGCTGCTGGTAGGAACTCCGTGCTCCACAACTACAGAATCCGCCTGTCTCCCGATCCTATTTTTCCTTTACTGACTTGCATCTCTCTGTGCGCTCTTCCTCTCTACGACGGTCCTGAGAAAAAAATCACAGGAAGTCGTCCGCTCTCACAGAAGGGAACTTTGTTTTGTACGAAGATGTCGTCAAGACCGTTGCTGCTCCTTTCTTGAACAGCCCGCCATTGACACCGACTGTTTTTTTTTGTTTTGTTTTTCTTTGTCACTGCCGAGGCTTCCGCATAGACGAGGAAGTTCTTTTTTTACTTCTCGGGAGCACGAAGTCCGCTAGGGCTACCGTCACCCTATGGGTGCTGGAGAAAAACGCACTTCCCGAGCCGGTGAATTCAGTTTGCTGTTTCCCATCACCTCAGTTCCCTCACCCTCTCTTCCATCGGTACGCCTCTACTCTTCTAGAAGATTCCTTCGCTTGTTCCAGACTCTGCGTCTTCCATGCACCTCACACTAATTCATGAATCACCTTCCCTCCTTACGCGCACAGCGGCACGCGCTCTGAGAAGGTGTCTTCCGGGAAACACGCTCCGAGACTCCCTTGAAAGTCTCGGCTCCTTCAATCTCGTATCCGATTTTAATTAGCTCTTCCTATTCCAATGGCATTGGAGATAGAGATCGGGGATGATAGGAGATGCGATCCACGCAAGGACCTCGTGTTCACCTCCGGGTGCTCCTGAGATAAGATTTTCTTTCGAGAATTCTTAGCTTAGATTTCTTCTCACATCTGCAGTTCTCCTTCCAGATCAATGCTCCGATGCCTGCCACGCACATTTGCAATGAGTTATTAGAACCGGGATAATAATTGTATTCTTCCATTCCATCAACACGTTCATTGACTCCTTTTCTTTCTGCATTGTAGACTCCGGAAGCTTTTTCGAGGCTTCCGGTTGTCTTCATTTATTCCCAGGGGCAGTGCAGGCTGAAAAGTAAGATCCTCTCCTCTCTCTTGCAAGATGAGCACTATTTCCTCTGTCTGACCCCATAAGATTCCTAGTTCCCACATTCATGATCCCTGTCAGACTCTTTGGTTCAGCCGGAACGAAGAAGATGGATTCTTTAGCTTCCAGCTTCAGAGTGTTCTCTTCCGGGAACAGGACTCTCTGTCAGAGCAGCAGACTTCGAAATTTCTATTAGCAGACGCAGATCACCGTGCCTGGAGGAGGAGACCGAAAGATGCAAGAATGTCTGTTCTCCGAGTGATCTTTCGAAAGCGAAACCTGTGAGGACTGTTCATCCCATTTCTGAAGTCCATGTCCCCCTAGTTTTCCTCTGAGAGCACAGCGTGTCATTAGAACTCACTTGGTGCCGACCTCTCTCCCACGCAGTCAGAGATTCTACTAACGAAAAGTCATCGCACCGGACCGATTTCTCCCATGCGCGCATCTCATGGCCCTGTAACCATTTCCCGTGGAAGATTAAGGGCCGCAACTATTTCGCCGTGCCTTCAACAGGCCTCGTGCTACGAAGAGATTCGGCCACCGCGCTGCATCAGACGACACCGACTTTGCAAGTCTGATCAGCAAGAGACACCCGTGAAGCCTATCGGATGCCAGACGGTCGCCGATCTTCCTGCCTGCTTTCGATATCTTTTTAGGAGCTCCTGCACAAACAATCCCTGTCCGAATTCCGCTCTTTCGGCCTCCGCTTTCGAAGGGAAGGCGGAGATGCGTGGTATGGCCGCGGTTGCTGAGTGCATAACGAAAAGACACGGATGCACTCAGACTTTCCTCCGAAGAGCATCCAGATTACTTCCTGGCGTGCCCCTCCCCGCTTGTCAAACTCCCATGCCATCTTCTGATGGTTATGATGAGAAGTGCAAAGCATCTGTTGTTGCGGCATCCTACGTCTTTATTCCTCCGGCATTAGAGTTTGGCTGGAGGAAGCCTCGTTCAGGTCTTAGCTGGTTGTGGATAGAGGAGAAAGCAGTTTAGGAGGTCTGAGAAAAGAAAGCGGTCTCAAGAGAGACTCAAAAGATTTTGAAGGAGCACATGGAGCCTGGATATAGTCTCAGTGCAGTAGGAATGCAAGTGAATCTAAAAGAGGTTCAAGCATGCTGTTTTCCTTGAACCGGGGTAGAGAGAGCAGCAAGGATCTCGCGACAAAGGAATCAGGTGTTCGGAATTCCTTTTTGAACAGCCCGCTTTCGTGTTGAATCGTCCGGTGGAATGAGAGCCCTAGGGCAAGTTCACGCAAGGAACAGCTTAGTGAAGCGGAAACGAGTGGAACGGCGCGTTCCTATGGAAGCTGGAGGCCAGTAACTTCACTCTGAAAGCGACTCGTCCCGGACGAAAAGACGCTGCTTCTCCATTGAAGTCAGAGCGGCCTCGAGAATGGCCAGTGGTACTTTTTCAAGAACGTAGGAAGTGTGGAGAAGAAAGAATGGACTCATTGACGAGTGGGAGTAAGTTACCGGTACGGAAGAGCTGCTTGATGTCTTCGGGCACTTTGCACGAGTTTTTCGCCTTCATTTTCTCCTGGGACTCCACCCTGCCATCCCTGAATATCCTGATCTCCTTCTTGAAGACGCTTTCCCAGTGAGGTTCCTTGAAAAGGAAGAATAAATGCAAAGGTCAAGGGCAGACAAAAGATCAGCACCACGCACTGCAATCTGCTCGCAGCTTCCTGTCTGCGTCGGAAAGGAAGCGGAACGTGCCTAGGAGGGGCAGGTCAAACTCAAGACTGAGCGCGTGCCCACCCTTGCTAACTGTTTCTCCCCGCTTGCTCCAGGACCATCCCAATGACCCCGCTTCAGCTTTACAGCCTGCCGGCACGCAAGCCAGAAAGACGTGACTTCCTTGGAAAACGGATGAGCACATGCACTCAAGGAGGAAGGGGAACTGGAAGAGGAAGGGAGGGAGGAAAGGGAGGCAGGAGGAAGGGAAGGAGAGGAGGAAGAGGAGAAAGAGAAGAAGAGGAAGAAGTCTGTCTATATCGTCCTGTCTGTCCTGTCTACCCTCTTCCTTCTCCTTGCTCTTCCTTTTCTCTCCTTGACGATATCTTCATTTGCATTTCTCTTGGGGACTCATCTCAGACTCCAGGAGATACCTGGTGAGGCGGAGTTGAGAATTAGAGAGACAGACTCGGTCCCGAGATTTTTCCCGTCGGTAGCGGGCATCCCAAGAGCACTCTGTCAGCTCGGAGTGCTCCAGAAACTGACCAGCGAGAAATGCTCTCGGTCTCTCGGGATGAGAGTACTCGTGAGGCGGACAGGAGGGCAACTACCATGTCCGGTCTAGTGGAGCCGGAGGCAAATGAAGAAAGGATGGGCAGCTGAGAAGGTTGTCCATGATGAGCAGGTGGAGAGATTGAGGGAAGGACCATCCAAAAGACAGATTGGGGGATTTTTTGGAGAAAAGAACGGTGAAGAGGAAGCCAATCAGCATCTTCCGGACCATCGAGGAGCTCCTCTGGAGGAAAGTTTCATCGGCCTCCTGAGGAAGCGGAGTTACCTGAGTTCATCCCCTGCCCTGCTCTTCCTGGCACCAGTGGATCCTGACAGGAGGCAGCAGGGACGGATGCCTGCATCGTAGAGAAGGCCCCCTGTGTTCCTCAAGGACCCGCGAGGCAGGTCTAGTATGCAATCCCTTTCATCTCCCAGATGAGACCCTCTTGACCTCTCACGAGAGCTGAGGCTTCATCCTCTTCCGGAAGAGGGAAAAACTTCCCTCGTTGCCCCCTTTTTCGAGAGTCCTCCGGAAAGTCTCTCAACTTCGAGGTTGTCCCTTTCTTTGCTTTTGCCTTTCCCTCGCATCCCGGTATTTTCCTCCCATGGAGGAGAAAATCCCTCGGATCTCCTTTATTCTTCCTTTTTGAGCAAGTGGATCCGGTTTCCAAGCGCCCTTTCCCACACCTTAAGGTATAGGGAGGCCCCCGAGGAAGCATAGCGGTATCAGTAAAGGGCGAGCTGGAAACCACGAGGACTCCTGTCCTTCTCCAGTTCGTTTTCTGCAGAAGTTTCTTGGAAACACTTGGAATTCCAGAAAGGGATCCGGAGCGCTCAGGCAAAGAGCAGCGGGATAAAAAACTCTTCCCTCTAGCGATTCCGGCGTTCCGTCATCTCCTCTGGAGACGAATGTTGCCAATGGCGACTCCCACCCGTTATGCTGAAAACCCCTCGGTATCCTGGGGGGTCAGAGCCCAGCGGCGAAAGTCTCGGGGAGGATTGATGGCGGGGGGGAGTTCACGCTGGCTCGCGCGTACGCGACAGCGTCCCGCGCGCCCCGGCTCGTGCTGGACCGCTCCCGCAGCTGGGCGGGAACTGGAAAGAATCTCGCCGGCGTGGGTTCCTCTTCCCTCTGGACACGGGTATGGAGCACCCGGGCGCATCCGGAGAGCGGGGAGCCTCTGCGGGCAAAGGTTCCCGGGAGGCATTCGACCCAGGGGAGTGGCCAAGCCGGGATTCGACCGAGGGTCGGAGAAAGGGCGGCAGGAGGGTGCCAGGAAATCCGCAGGAGACGGGAAGGGATGGGATAAACTCTCTCTGGGAGGGCAAGCATGCGCGCTCTGCACTCACCTCTCCGTAGCTCTTCCGGTACGTCTTGATCTGTGTCTTCTTGACCCTCACGACGGAGGAAGGGCGCGACGCTGGGACGAGCGAAGACGCCACTCCCTTCTCTTCTTCCTGCATTTAGAACGTGCCAATCAGCATTCTAGACCACCTGGAAGGACCTCTTTTTAATGTCGGGGATCTCAGGTGCCTCCGGATTCCTTGAGTCCCGAGTGGCGTGCCTAGAGGGTAGACCCTAAGGGAGAATTCGGGGAGCCGCCACGCCCATCTTTCTCCCGTCTTCCTTGCTCTTGGGATCGGATGGAGTGTCCGCAAGCAAGATGGATCATTTCGCAAGGAAGAACTCTAGACAGAGGAGAGATGGCCGGGGAGCAGGTGGTGCTTGCAGGAAGGGTGAGGCTAATCTCGCCGGTGCCCTCCACTCCCACCCTTCACCCTGCAAACCACCATGACGCAATCTCGCTTACTACCCGTCTCCCCCGAGGGATCGGGTTCCCACCGTCACGCCAGAGGGAAAGAAAAGGAAAAGGAACTCGTGGCGTTACCGAAAGCGCACCTAGCAGGGAGCGGGGGAAGAGTGCGGGAACACTTCCCGAGTGCCTGTGTGATAGTAACTCCCCTCCCCCCTCCCCTCCATGGCTACCATCTCTGCCGGCAGTCTGGAAGAGGGAATTCCGAGCAGGAGGTGGGGGCTCACCCAGAGCAGAGAGAGTCTCGGGGAGAAGACGAGGCACTGAAGGATCTCTTCTGCTACTCGTCCTTCTCCCCTGGGAGATCTTGGTTTCCGATACTTCTCGAGGCCACTTTCTGTTGAGGGATACTACTCGGCGCCGATTCAGACTCCGTATCCGGTCTTCTCCTTCCATGCTTTTCGCCCCCCCCCCCTCTTTCCCATTTCACCCCATCCCAGCTTGGCTTCACCTTTCTCCGCTTTCTCCGGGGACGGACGCGAATGGGATCCGAGATGTCTCCTCTTAGTATCCCCCGGGTTCCATCCCCCATCTCTTCGATTTTGCAGTTCCTATGACTGACCTTGGAGCTGGACCAGGAGACAAAATGCCTCAAGGGGAAATTCCTGGCGACATGAGAGCTCGGAGGCCGATCGGTTTTCCACGTGCCACTTCTGGAGGTTCCTCAAGCGTCTCAGATAGAGGGAAGGGGGAAAGGGCGGCATGACCTCTCCAGCTTCTTCCCTCACCCAATCGAACGCATTTCGACCAGTCATCTCTGGTATCCTTGGCAACAGCAAGTGGAGCACAAAGTAGGGAGGGGCAGTCACCAGCTGGGGAGAGGAAGGAGCGGGAAACATTCAGTAGGAAGGCAACGGAAGAGGAGGGAAAGGAATAGCCAGAAGGTGAGGAGTTCTGAAGGGATTGAAGTGGGATCAGCGATATCCAAGGAAACCGGAACTTCGCCGCGGTCCAGAAACGCTCTCTCGCTCATCCGCGAGAAAGCCTCTGCTTCTCTCGCAATTCCTCCTCTGCCTGCCGGAATCCCACAATTTTTCTGGAGTCCCTATGATTCCCCAGAAGAGGTGGGAGGAACCCCGGTTTTCCCTAACCCTATTCTTTGGGGGGAAGGATGACCAACTCGTTCTCCTCCATCATCATCTCTTTCCGTGCGCGGAACCTCAAGCGAGCTCGAGAGTAACGCGAAACAGGCACGAAGGTGAAAAATCGAGAGAAAGGGATCGCCATCCCTGGCCGTTTTCGTAAGGAACGCTCCCCCTGCGTAGCTGCCTACACCCCCTTTCCTTCCTTACGCGAAGCGAGGGCGAGGCGATAAGATCGCCGGAGACGAGGCTCCATCGGAGCGCCCGAGGGAAAAGTTGGGAGTTGCGGCAGCGGCTGCGCCCTTGTGGGATCCCATCGTCTTCTACTACCTCCCTCTTACGCTTCCTCAAGCTGGCTTACCTTGAGAGACGGAGTCCGCACGACAGCGAGCGGCGGCGTCCTTCGGCGTCCCGGGTGCCTCGACGAGTCGGCACGCCCGAGGCAAGCATTCTCTTTTTAAAGGCGCCTGTCGGTCGCCTTCCTGAGATAACGGCCGCGCAGTCATCATCGGCAGGCGTGGAGAATTCGCTCTCCCACCTCTGCTCTTCCTCCCTCGTTTTGTTTATCGATGGGAGGGGCAGCTGCGGCGACGCAACCCCTAGCAACTTGTCGGCAACTGTCTCCATCGTCACTGCTTGCCTTCACCCCCCCCCCCTCTTATACGCCGTCATCTTCGTAGGAAGTGAGAAAGGATGAGGAGGAAAAAAGTCTGTGCCGTCGCTGCTGCAGCAACCGCTAGCGTCTCTTTCCTGGTCAGACCGGAAGAGGAGGGCAAGAGAGAAGAGGGATGGGAGGAGCAAAGACACGCGAGTGGAGAGTGCCCGGCTGCTTGACGTCACAGCCGCCTCATGTCTGGTCTCGCGGAGCGGCTGCAAAGGCGTGCTCAGCGCGCACATCGAAGAGCAGGCGGGTGCACGGAATGATAGGATCGGGACGAGGCGAGAGGATGTTCCCAATTTTCCGGTCTGCCCGCTTCTGGAGTCCATTACTCTTCTCTCCTCTTCAGTCGCCTCTCCAGAAGACCAGAAAAGTGAGACCACCAGACAGCCCTTTACCTTTCGCACCCTGAGCCATCTGCCACGAGGAATCGCTCCGAGCTCTCAGTCCGATTTCCTCCAGAACACTGAAGACTGAGGCATGCGTTGTCGAAGTGATTCTCCTCCACTGCCAAGGCGCGGGCCTCCCACTAACACCTTCTAGGAGAGATGGGATGCTGGAGATCGTTCGAGTTACTGCCGCTCCCAGTGGTAATCTGGGAGATTCTTGATCTCTGACTTTTTCCATATTGATCCCTTTTCTTCCTGTTAGGGAGTCGGCGAATCTTCTTTGGCATATTTCAGGGACCTAGGAGGAGAAGTGCAGGGCTAGAAGTTGACCAGAAAGGAAAAAAAGAACCACACAGCATCTGGAGGACCAGGATTTCTTCGCAGTGGGATGGATCGCGTTTTCCTTTTCCTCTGAGGTCGGACAGTAGAGGCGACGCCTCTTGTAAGACCATTCGAAGACGAAAACAGGGGGAACTTAGAGAAACAGGGTTATCCGTTCCCTTCTGGACAGGAAGCTTTTATCCACTATCCGGTTCCCTGGGATCAAACAGCTTCAGTTCAGCGTTCTCCCAGATCATGGATGTTCTGTGACAACTCCTTGAAGATTAGTCTGCGTAAGCGACAAGCGACAGAGAAAGCATCTGCACCCACATTCATCTTCGAACCTTCCTTCTTCCTCTTCCAATTTTTTTGAATCCGAGGATTTTCTAGATAGGATTTTCTAGATTTTTTTGAACTGAAGGCAAAGGAAGGGAATGGGCCATCAGAAGACTCCATCTTGGTTTTGGGGAACCAGAAAAAGCATTCTGGGATCATTGATGAGGCAGTGGTACCTAAAGCACGAGGTGGAAAAAAAAGAATGCAGGAAGGAAACACCTTGCCAATCGTGCACGAACACAGACAGCCCTTAAATATGAAGACAAAGAAGTAGACAGCGATGCAACTTGAGGATGCTGAACCCAGTACTCCACCGGGAAAAATGCATTCGGAAACTATACAAACCCTCTAGCTCAGTATGTCGAACTTGCACATCCTCCTCTCCCGATTCCAAGCAAAAGGCGGTCTGGAGGCTGGTTCTAAAGCACCCCGAAGAGCTCTGAACCACACCACATGCTCTCGTTGTTTCTAAGTGCATTCGTCTGCTGCAGATGCCTCGCCGTTGATGTCGCTCGACGATTTCGTGCTTCGGAATCTCCAGAGGCAGCTGGAGGTCTGCTGTCAACTTGGTGCGACTTCTCCACTGCTTTCGTCACACCTGCTGGAATGCGTACGAGCTGTTCGAGGCTGGTAGATCAAGTCCTGCCTCCGCTTTTCTCTTTCGTTCTGGGAAGAAACAGATAAGCAGGGAAAATTGGTCCCCGTTTGAATAGAGTTTGAACAGAGCCTAAAAGACGAGAGAGTGGTCATCCGTTGCTACGAGCTCGCGATTATTTCATCAAAGCTTCCTGGTGCAGGAGGTCGTTCTGTTCTCATGCAAGCTCCTCCCTCCTTGAATGCGGAAGTGTTCAAAAAGAGCTCCATTCGAGATCTCGAAATCCAATCTAGCGAAGAGCACTTCCTTCAATAGCAACCAAACCCAGATCATAGGAGCATAAAAGAACCAGTTTCTCGGATGAATAGGTCATCCCTCATTTTCGGTTTCACCGTCGAACGACACTCAATCCAGACAGGACACCTTGACAGCACTCAGAAGGACGACAAAGCTCAGCAGAAGCGGCCCCAAGCGAGAAAAATATTATCCCCTGAAATGGGGCAATTCATCCCGGAGCAAGGGGATTCACAACCACGGTGCAAAGGTTCCAGGGGAATGAATCTGTTTCACCTATTTGGGAGGATGGACTTGGACCCTCTGGGCTAAGTCGAATAGGAGCACGAACCAATGTGAATGCCGGAGAGCCCGGGTTTGGAGGCTCGTGAATGCATCGAGCTCCCCAAACCTTCTCCAGCTCCGATCCAGAGGTTCTTCCTCATTGATCGATGTGGTGACTCTCTCTGCTGATAGCAACTGAGTAAATGGTCTGGGTGTAGGGAGTCTGCAACGGTCGTTGCACTGTCTCCTCAAGTGGATAGGGAAGGAAGCTTTCATCTCTCTTCTATGAGCGTGATATTGGTGCGGAGGCTGGAAAGAAACATGGGACGCTGGTCTCACTTCGCGAGTACCATTCCTTCTTCTCATAGCTCCAAGTTTGTGGAACTGGTAGTAGCTCATATTAGCAGTGAGATTCTGGAAAGAAATCATCAGTCTCTCCAGAAGGTACTTGTGCAACGAGAGACCATCTGGCTTTTCATGGATTCTGTGGGAGATCGTGGACATTCCCTTTAATTTCAAAGAGACTATCGTCCAACCTTCCCAATTTGTGCAGCTGATTATTTTCGAGCCCAGCGCCTCACGAAGCATCTTGCTCTGATGGACAGGAGTTTCCTTGGTGACCTCATGAGTGCGGTCCTTTGCGAAAGATGAGTGGGAGTCTGGCAAGAGCACGAGTAAGTCCTGTCCGAAGGACGAGCTTCCTGGAAGGAAACCTAAGCATCACATCCGAAAGCTTCCACAAGAAAAAACGGGCTGCCCAAGGATGTCGCACTTCAGAAGCAAATACAATCGGAAAAGAAAAAAGTAAAGATCAATCTGCTGCATCTCTTGAGTTATCTGGGAACAGATGATCATCCTGCTTAGAATCCAATGGCCAGAGAGCAGGAACGGGGAAAGCTTCAAGAGGTTTTGCAAATTTCCTGTTGCTTATTCTACCCCCTCGCAAAGAAACTGGCCGGATTCACTGAGGCAGACGCTTTCCAGACGGCGGATGTTGCGCATGGAAGGCAGCTTTGTTTTGGAGAATGCAAATTTGCTCGTTGTTTCCAGGAACTCTGCCTAGGAACCGTCGAAGGGCGGGAGAAGACAGACGCGCCTGAGTAACCCCAGGCGCGCGGTGAGGTCACGATGAAGCTCATTATCAAAAAAGTATGGGAAGACAAACAGGAAATCAGGAATGCACAAAGTGAATCTTGGAAAAGTCAACAACGACTTTGCATCTCACATGTTTGCCTGGGATGTCAGCTGATAACGCACGAAAACAGAAACATTTCCGGGAACACAGCAGCATTCCTAACGCACCTCTTTTTGTTCTTCCTTTGTATTTCTCTGAAGAATGGCAAAAGTTTCTGAAGAGGGCACACAAGAAATGTCCGTCCTCAGGGAGGAGCTCATTCCTGCCTCGCGAAGCCGAAGAATCCCGAAACCGCTCCTGGTCTTCTCTGTGAGGTTGCTCCGCAACGAAAGCAGAGGACGGCGAGGCGCATGGGCAGCTGAGAGATCCGAGCTATCTCGAGATCTCGGATGGTGCAAGTCTGATGGTGATGTCCAGAATGCTCCCACTTCTTCAGTCAGCAGGAGCAACAAGTCTCCTCTCTCCCTGACTGGCTGCTGGCTGCACTCCATGTTCCAGGATCAACAGTTCCTTGGGGTCACCTACACTGACACCTCCATTCCTACCGGGAGCAAGAAGGATCGAAGGAACCTCTCACCTGGGAAGACGGCACGAGAGACCTGAAGCAGCAGCATCTAATGCCGGAGAGTTTGTGGTATGCGTCCCGCTTCCTGCCTTCTCATTGGTAAGTGCGGAAGAGCACTCGATGGGCTCACAGCGCTGCAGCTCTGGAGAAGAAAATGAAAAGGTTGGCGGGCAGGATCTTCGAAGGAAAAGCGCAAGGATTCGCTCGCAAGGATATCCTGGGAGGAGAACAAGATGTCGGGGAGCGATGCTCTAGCCAATGTTTGTCAAACGATGGAGGAGCGATCTTAAAAGGTGGTGAGTAGGGGGAGCAGGGAGATAAGGAGGAGAAGGAGCGATTCTAACCATCTTGAGGCAAATGTCCGAACTTTCCACTTTCCATTCTGTAGGTCTAGACCTGTCCTCAGACCTCAGCTGAAAAGAGGAGGACCTTCGAAGTAGGGAATCCGAGTGGCATGGGGTCGTGAAAGGCAGTTGCTGGCGTTGCTCACGCGCCTGCTCAGCCCTTAGCAATGATGCCTTGGGACAATACCGTTAGGTACATGCAACGAAGGCGACTCCAGCGGTGTTTCGAGGAACCGTGAGCGCGAGCCCGGAGATTCTGGAAGTGCAACCACGTAGATTGGAACACTGAAGAGCGTTCCCGTTCCGCCCGCTTCTCCTCCGCCACCGGTGCCCTTGAGACGCCTTCTGCACCCTTCCCTCTATAGAACAGCGACGAGCCCGAGGAACCTCAGTCCCGATAGACTGTTGCGGAGCAACAAGCCCGGGGATAGAGAAAGTGCTGCTCCCTGTCTCCTGTACAGACAACAGAGTGAAGACATTTGGATTCGCAAGAGCAAAGAAGTGTACGGGTGCCACCAGCTCCCCCGTGGACATCACACAAGCGCTTTCGTTCGCTGTTCGTCAACACCAGACGCTCAAATATTCAAAGCGCGACCTCCGCGAACTCAATGGAACCCTTATAATCAAGATAAAGGGGGATTACGGACACGTGCCAATGAGAAATCAGCGAGATACCCTGATCAGAGATGCTGTCATCGGGAGATGTAATCGAGGCAAGCGTGCAGAATCACAAGAGCAACGCAGAGGCAAAGAGGGAAGGTTCACTTATTTTCTTTGGTTTTCTTAGAGAGTTTTTTCCAGATCATCAAAAGAGGAGGGAAACTTCGGGCTGCGGAAAAGACGAGGAAAAATTGATGGAGGCATTGACCTGTGGTGTCACTGGACTCCCGAAGATCACTCGGACAGTGGCTCGCGTCAGCAGTGTTACGGACAGTGGAGCACTCTGTCAACAACGCGAGTACAGAAGCAGGAGGCAACACTACTGTGGACATTACACGGAAAGAGCTCCATTCAGAGACCGAATCATGGTTCGAGAAAGGTTCTCAATATTCTTCTGAATCTTGACCGAAGTTGCTCTCATCAGCTGTGTCTACGTGTCCGCAGTCTCTTATCTATCGAGTCGGAGTGGAATGACAAACCTGAGACCACTTCAGTCATCCAAGCATGGGTAACGACAAATTCCTTCCTGAGTTATTTCTGAGCACCAGTGATGGTTGGGACTTGGTGACGTTCCAGTACCTGGAGCTGCATGGACATTTCCGAAGGCTTTGCTGCGTACAGTGGTCGTAGTGCAACCCTCACGCTTCGCCTCCGCGTCTTCATCCGTTCTTTGCCCTCGTCATCTTTCTGTCATCCGGCCAGCACGAGATGCCTCGCGATGCAACTCGATTCACCTCGAGGGCCGCAGTGTCGTGACCTGTCGCCATGCTAAGCCTATCGATCTGTCCACCTGGATGCACCTTGAGGCAAGATCCGACTTGGGGAAGATGCTCAATAAAATCAGTTCAGGTTTCCCATCCCTTCGAACCCCTCTTTTTCAAGAAAAATTCCAGGAGGTCTACAGCATAACATCGAAACCACGTTACTCTTCTATGACGACTGACCATGCGGAAAAATCACCACCATCTTGTTCCTCTTATGCTCAGCACAACATCCAGTTTAGAAAATCAGGAACGATTTACGATCGGTGTTTGCACTTTCGTGCATACTCTTTGATGCCAAAGTCTTGGACTTTCCTTTTTAATCGGTTACTCTGAGCCCAGAATCACAGCTTTCATGGTTCCAGTCTCAATGAGGTTTCTGGAAGCAAGTGTATCTCTTCACGTGAATCAGGGAGAATCAGTAAAAGGTAATCAGTAAATTCATCCAAGGATCTAGGACATTAGGTTGGACTATATGTAAGGATCCCACGGCATCAAATTGAGATCATGTAATGCTGCTCTCATATCCACAGTCTGTCGCTTGTGCTCTTGTTCTCTTGTAAAAGCATAGCTGAGTACTACCCTGTCTGTTGAGGTCCAGAATTGGAGAACTACGAAGATGGATCTCTTGTGGAAGCTGCTTGTGAAGCACGGCCAAGAAATGGCATCGATGTAATCAGGAACGCTGCCTAAGAATACGGATAAGAGCCTTTTGCTGATTTTGTTTCCTAAAGAGAAGAACTGATTCCCTTAGCATCCTTCCAGATTTTCCGATCAGGAAGTCCATGGCTTACACTCAGTCACTCAGTTAGTAAGCTTTAAGAACACCGAAATTCTGTCATCATTCTTCTTGGGAACCTGGAATGTAAAGAACAAGGGTTTACAAAAGTTATGAATTCCTGGAATGGGTACAAGAACTTTTGCTCTCTTGTTGACAAAACTGACAGAACGAAGACAGAATGAAAAGACTTCTTTACTATCTTCACCATCCAACAGCTAATTCCCTGTGCGAAGTTTTCCTTTTTGTTCCCCCTAGGGATAGCTGGTGCTCGTTGGAGCGGAAGGAAAAAGGGGAATCTCCTCAGGCAAAGTGAATGGTCAGAAGCATTGGACCCGAAGAGTCTCAGCCTATTCTCAGACTTTGACTGGGTGAGAACTCGGCTTTCCTGAAGACTGGAAAGGTTCATGAGAGTCCCCAAGAGTATCTATTTAGGAAAGCGGAAGTGGTGCTGTGGTGTAAACCAAACGCTCGGATTGAGGTTCTTCGGGTGCTACCGATCAAACACTCATCAAATCCCTCGAAAAATGTTGGTTGCTATGCACAACGGGACGGTGCCCGTGGAAGTTGAAGTTCGCTGAAGAGTGATGAGCGACCCACCTGCCGAAGCAAGCGGCTCCGGAGATGGGTGAGGCCCAAGCACCGTGACAGAGCCGTTTCTGCCTTACCGTATCGAAGGACGACAGGTTCCTCAGGTTTCGGCGAGCAAGAGGAGGGTTGGGATGTTGTGTCTAGAAGAGCTTTGGTTCGAGTCCGCCTGGAACCGCTGTCGGCGCAGATCCTGGTGGTAGCAGCAGGTACTCCAGAGAGATCCTGGAGATCTGATGCGAACGGCCTTTGAAAATGGTACATCTGATCCCAAGCCCTCGAAAATTTCAGTAATATACGAGAGCCAGATGGGCAAGAGGATGGTGCCGTTCTGACATCCGACACAGCTGGAACATCTATCTACTGAACACACCGATAAGAATGCCTTCCAGGAGACCAAATGAAGACCTGCACAGTCGAGTAGTCAGAAGAATAGCATTGATTTTTAGTTCCACGCAAGCCGAAACTCGAGCAGTCGGCTCGGCACAATCGCGAAACTACCAATGCCGAGCGCAAGGTTGAGGGTTCGAATCCTGGAGGTGACGATCGCTTGAAAAGCTTTGAGCTCACCAGGAATATCCCTACTGCTGAACATCATCCCTTAATCATCTCTTAGAGAACACATACGGTGCTGATCTACAAAGTGACTTGGAGGCTCCATCGGATAGTCTCTGCAGACTTCTCGAATGTTCGGATGATTCATCCAGCAAGTTTGGGAAGACAAAGCATTGTGTGAATCCAGCCACCTAGTCTTCTGCACTAGCTGTCCCGTGTCTTTTTTCCCATGAATGATTTTTCGTGGGCTTCCTCATGCCCTCGGAAACAGACTTGCAACCGGTGTTTTTAATGTGTTTCATATGCAGAAAATGATGGGACTTATGGATGAGAACTTCTCCATTGTAATAAGGGAGGGCACTGTACGGGAGCCGAAGTTCCTATTCAGATCTCCAGCCTCTGAAAAAAGCGGGAACTGCTCGAGCTGACGGAACTGCATTTAAATGAATTTCTTTATCTGCTTTCCCTAGGCATAGTGCTCCTGGAGGAGACCATGCGGGAGTGGACAATTGCGCACTCTTAGCCGCAGAGCTTCTGACCTCTGGGAGAGCAACTGCCTACCGGAAGGGAAAGGGATCTCTTTTGTTATCATGACACCATTATTTGCAAAGAAACTCTGTTGTAGGGCCTAAAGAGTTTCTGGGGGAGGGGGAGAATGGAGCACTTTAGAAGTGAAGAAACTCCTGGAAAGATGGCAGACAAGGGGGTTGGCCGACGAAGCCAGAGACTGCTCCGGCAGTTCGAACTCTTGAGTGTGCCCCCAAAGGAAATTGCTGTCTCAGCTTTGTGTTTTTACTCTTCCAGGCTCCCTCTTAATTATCAGGAATAGTGATTCCTTTTCTACACTGGGGATTTCCGGTGAAATCAGCGCCGACACTTCATGCCCCAAGGGAGCGCCTCCCTGAACTGCCAAGAGGAAATCGAGCAGTTTCCGCACCTCTGGTGGACTGCAGCGCCCTGCATTGCACGTTGTAGTCTTGTAGCAGCACACCTCCAAAGAGCTTCCACCTTCTTGCTCCTGCTCTCTCGACTTTGTGCTGCACCCATAGTGTTGTGACGGAGCAACGAACTGCAGCTTCGTAGGATAGCCAAGGGATGCCGGCTGCGTAGCAGCTGCGATGACGAAGAACGTGGCGGGAAGATTGCACCTGGGTGAAGAACTAGCGAGATGGATAGCCCTGAATCTCGCGCAGACCAAAAATGCTGAGGACCCCTTTCCCTTTCCTTCCCTACTTTTTATCATTTTTTACTTTCTCTCCCCCACCTCCCTTCGCATCGGCCTTTGTATCCAGCAGACCTGCCGGCTGGCAAACCCTCCAGAGTCTCCTTGCAGGAAATTCTTGCGGACTACTTCTGCGTTCTTATTCTCAGCGGACGTCCGGGACAACAGGGCGAAAACGGAAGAAGTGCTACTAACTGATACGATGATGCAAATGTCGTAATTCTAACGCAAGGACTGAAGATGGCGACTCTTTCTCTTGGAGACCCAAAGAATGCAGGTATGCAGTGAGGCGAAGCAGGGATCGTAGGGTCTTCCATGAAGGAGCTGAAGAGTTCGAAAGTCACCCCACAAGGAAACACAAGCAGAGATTGAAGCGCGCGTAAGAACCTCCCAGGTTGTTCCTCTCACTAATACAAAAGCCAGAAGTTGAATTTCTTTCAGGATTCAGCGAGGAAATATTTGGAAAGAAGGAGCACGACAAAGGCGAGACCGCGGACAGGGATTGCACGGAGGAGCATATCCTGCCTGTGGAAAAGATCACAGTCCAAACGCCTGCTCCAGAAGCTCCATCGATGACTCACGCAGGTTCCAATGGCAGTAAAATATTTGGAAGAGTGGAAAACCCAGTTTTTTTTCAAAGGATTATGATGCAGCCCTCAGCATCACGCGCAGATCGGCTTCAATTCATGGCACTGAGAAGAGATCAATCCAGTTGCATTACGATGGTTCTCGAGCATGTGTACATTAGTGAATTACAAAGACATGCGGAAAGTGGTGAAGAATTACCTTTTTCTAAGAACATGAACTTGAAGGGAAAAGCCAGTGACCCCCAGAATAAAATGAGCTCTTTTTCATCAGTTGTTGCCTTCTTTCAGCAAGAATTCGTAATGGACCAACAGATCTTGGCTGAATCTATACAGTGCTACACTCGGTGATGCTGTGCAGATTCGTCTCGTGCTTGGCACTGGTTGTCTTGGAATCTGGTCAACAGACGTCGGCTTGGAGATAGCTAACGAACTGAAGTAGGCACCAAGATAACCAGAACAGGAGTATCAAGGAAACCAGATGAAATTCATGGGATCATGAAACTCGAAGAAGAACAGCACCCTCTCTGGATGTCAGGGACTTCTCCCAGGGCAGGTTTTGCAGGCACGACGATTCCTGAGTTCTGGTGATCAAGAAATGGAGAGACTCTTCGTTGGCATTCCTCGGAAAGTCCGCGCTAAGGGAGAACTTTGCAGTTGGTGTGTGTCTAGTCTTAAGGGAAAACGAGTCAACGAGCACACTCGGAAGCACGCAGGGTCCCCGAGAGAAGAGAAGGGTGGTCAACAAACAAAAGTGGCAACAAGGAACTCCCTAGGCTTGAGTAACGGAAGACTCAATATTCTGTTTACACCGAGGCACTGTAAAAGTCATTTTCACGTAGGCACTCAAAATAAAAAGCAAAGACTCATTCCTCCATAGTGAGATTATAACCCACTACAGCGGCTCTATTTCTGGAGAGCGTCACTTCTCTCAAGCAGGCTGCCCAGAGAGATCTGCAAGGAAAAATGAGAGGGGAGTAAAGAAAAACAATTGCTTTCCAAATTGCGTGAAAGGGGGGGGGGAAGGGGCAAGAAAAGAGATCACAGTAGCCTCTTTGGCGTCCTCTGCATCCTGTCCAGGATCATAGCAAGTTCTTCCCTGGGGCGCCGCAGGTGCGCACATCTTGTCCTCCTGAGAAAAGAAGGCAGGATGGAAGTAACATCCCTGTTAGTTTGTCCCCTTTTGGCAAGGTTTCTTGTCTCCTCGACTCCGTGGAGGCAACACACAGGGCTGCTCTTTTCGAAGCAGACGACACAGCACTAAGCATCGGAAGGCGTTTCAAAATGTCCTACGGGTTATCTGCTGGAAGCTGTAGGGTTGCAGAAAAAAGTCGCTGTGCATTTCGGAGAGAAACACTCTAGTAACACGTGTAGTGGTGGTGGTAGAGGGGGGCAATCTCTGCTTCACCTGGAACCACCTCGGAGCCAAGCTTCTTCTGGTGCATTGGTGTAGGCGAGCGCTACAAGAGAGAGCCCAAAACCCCGGTTGCAGCGCTGAGTCCTGCCACTTTAGGGGAAGGACGGAACTATCCTTAAATACAGCAGGAATCTCCAAGTGTTCCAGAGAAATTTCTAGGAAAATAGATCAGCAGAGAATTCCTTTATTTATTTTTACTTTGTTGCAACTGGTCAGGAAGAGGTTAGCTCGATGCACCGTTTGGGAACAGCATGCATCTGTTCATGAGTGATGAAAGTGTCGGCTAACCGCCTTAGGCACTAAGCACACATGGCTTCACAAGCAGCTTAAAGTCCACATTGATCACGGTGATCGGACTGCAGTTGCTGACGTTGCGTGAGACTATCCAAGAGGAGGAGAGGTACTCTTGCTGACCGAATTCGCCCGTTTAGCAAATCAGTGTGCAGGGCTGGTGCACCAAGAAAGTGAGCTCTGCTGCGATACTGGTAAAGTTCCACGAGCAGACCATTCTCTTCCTCTGCTTTCTGCTTCTTCAGCTTCCCGGAGGAGATGATGGTTTTGCTCACTGTGAGAGTTGGGTTTGCTGAGGATTCCGCATAACTCCCCTGGATCGCTGGAGTGGCTTCCGGTAGCAAAAGCATCTCGAAGTCGCGATCCTGTGATGACTATCGCGTGCAGGGAGGTAGAATACACCTGCAAACTACCTTCTTCATCGGATAACCAAGGAAATAACTCCACTTGCTGAAGAACCTCAGCATTCGCCGCCATGAAAAAGGGAACTGTAGATATCCTGAACTTCCCCATGGTCTTTGAAAACTGAATGATGTCCCCTGAGAGATCACCTAAAAAAATGGAAGTGCCATGCTACTGTGTGATCAAATTCTTCTTCATTCCAGAGTGCAGAAATTTCTTCCGGAAACTCCTGTCATCCTATTCGAGAAAAAAACAAGCAACCAAGGACTGGATTCAGAAGCAAGGAGAAGGTGGTCGAGAATGCTTCTTGATCTGTCAAACCCACATGAAGATCTCACCTCAGACAGAAGAGCAGGAAACGTTACTTGATCATAGCTTTCATCTGTCTGTTTGGCAAATTAAAAGGCATTCAGGATCGGTTCCACCAGTACGGTTTCCTCGCAACGAAAGCGAAGGACGATGAGATGCACGGGGCAGCAAGGAGAGTCGAGTCATCTCGGGATCTTGGGTGGTGCAAGTCTAATGATGATGTCCAGAAAGTTCCCACTTCTTCAGTTAGCAGGAGCAGCACACCTCCACGCTCCTCGACAGGATGCTGGATGCACTCTGTGTTCTGGAATGAGCAGTCCTTGGGACTACCTACACCGGCACCCTAGTGCAAGAAGGAGAGATTCTTCTTGATCTTGCGGTTCCTTTGTGTGAGACCGCAGCCAGCTACGCGTGTGCTGGTGGATGTACCGAGTCTGGAAGAATTTGTGGGATCGAATATGCTCCGGCTTTTCGTGAAGAAAAGGGGATGGGTGGGGAGGTAGAGTTTCGGGGACTTGTCGGAAAGAGAGGGGTTTGTCCTAAAGTGAGCTTCGATCGCCTCAGTCTCTCGGGATAAAAATCCTCGAACTCGCGTGTACTCAGAAGACGCACGTGTTTTCCTGTAAGTACTGGTAGAAGAAGAAGGGGAAAAGTTGATCCATCAAAGAGGATTTTTGCGTAGGTAGGAAGACCCTCTGCCATTGGAAGGAGTCGCGTTTGCAGACCCTCCGATTTCATCCCTCCTCCTGTTTCCTCCCAGGTTCCTGTGCATCTCTTGGTGGCCAATTTTTCCAGAGAAGGAAGTTCAGCCCATCGGAAGGAAAAGTGAGACCTTGAAGGAAGGCAAGGCAGACAAGGAGGAGGACAAAGAAGAAAGGAGATTTGGCATGCTTTCCATTAGCCGAAATGCGCTCCCCGGTGGAAGTTACCTCTCTGTGGTTGCTCTTTGGATCCTCAGCACTGCCCCCACTCCCATCAGGCCACGCCGTGGCAAACCACCACCCACCCTGCCGACGTATTCTTGCCTACTCCTAGGTCATGGCTCTTCAGATCTCGTCGCTCCAGCGGAGAGGGTGAGGCATTCAAGCAAACGCAGATCCTACTTCTCATCGGGGTGGTCGACTGACGGTCCCTCTGCCCATTTCGAACTGATCTCAGAAATTTCACAAAGAACAGTACCGGGAGATCTTCCAAGGACAAGCCTTGAGTGGAAGGTGCTGAGGAGCGCAGGTGGCCGAGCATCAGTGAAGAGAACGGGAATCGGAAGATTTGTGGTGACCGCCGGGTTGGCCTCGAGGGTAAGCATGTCTTCAAGTCGGTCCTACATTGGCCCTTCCTGACCCTTTTTCCGCAAGGGACGCATCGAAGGAAGCATTTCTGAATTTTCCCACGCCCCCGAATGTCTGCACTCCTGGAGATCCTCGCGTAAGAGGCTGAGCTCCAAGTTTCCCTCCTATTTCCCATCCGGCTCCAGGATTTGCGACGCAGTGGCGTCCGACCAGGTCGTGAGAAGGAAGAGAGGGAGGGGTGCATGAAGGAAAACCTAGTTTAATCCCACCCTGAGAAGGAGATGCGAAGGGAACGCTGTGTGCGCCGTCTCCGGTCAGAAAGTCGGTAATGCCCGCTCCGAGCGAAAGGAACCGCATGGGACGAGTGATGTCACCTTTCGATGTCGGATCGTGCCCAAAAAGGCTCGCGAGGAGGATCAAGGGCGCCGTCGCTCGAGACAGGGACCGGGGAGGAGGGAAGCAGGCCGGTCTCGGACCTTCCTCCACCCCAAGGGTAGAGCTCGAGTGACCGCGCGCTTCCTGGGAGATTGTCTGGAGCAGGAAGCTGCTCAGGAAGACGCGACCCGCCAAGAAGGAATACCCAGAGAGGGAAAAGAAGTGAGCGAGTGGGGCAAGGTGGTCCAGCTCGCACGAGTCCGAGACTCGGACGATCGGAGAGCAGGCAACTGACGATGGTGGGGTGGGGCGGGTGGACGTTGCTCGGATGCACCTCGATGAATGCAAAGACGGCAGCGTCCGCTCTCGGAAAGAACTCTGACGAGAAATTGAAAACCCAGAGAATAATCCAGGATATGGGAAAGGGAGAGCAGTCCACTACTCGTCCTACTTTCGACACCTCCGAAGAACCTCTGAAGGGAAGCGAAGGTGATCCGGAACGGAAGAGAAGGAAGGGTCCGACACTGGGCCCCAGGACGCACAGGATATGGGTGCGGAGAATTTCGAGAGTCGCATCTCGCTGGATGAAGATCGAAGAGCAACTGGGGCTGCTCAGCCGAGAAGATGGATGGTGGGCTATACCTGGAGAGGCAGCATACGGAGCTGAAGTTTCCGGTATGCGTCCTGCCGTCTCATTGGTAAGTGCGGAAGAGCATTCGAAGGGCGTAACTCTCAACGCTGCTACCCTCTTCCGGTGCAGTCGATGAAGTTGACTAATCATGACCTTTCCTAACGAGTTAGATGCTTAGAAATCACGATAGAAACTTTCTGGGAGTCTACGTGGACCATTCGCTTCACGTGAACTCAGATCGAGGTTTCTTAATTATCTTGTTCTTATCATGTCCTAAGGCGTAGGCAGCTGGGTACCTGCGGTTTTGCTGCTCTTGAGACGAGTTCTTGATTTTCGTCTCCGGGAGTTTCTCCCCCGGCAAACGCTGAACAATTTGACGTAGCTGCCTCACAAGTAATTGGTTGTGATTTGAAGGCAGCTTCAAAGATGGCAGGAAGCTGATCTTGTTTCCAGAGACCACCGAGTGGTCACTAAGGGAGATTTCAATTCGCGACCGATGTTCTTCAGCACTGGATTTTTCGCTGATGTCGAATGAATGAAAGGTTGAAACTTGCGTTGAAACTTGCGTTCCGTATAAAGAGAGCGCCAGGCAACATTGGATTTCATGCAGTATGGGTGTTGCGGGAACCTTCTGATCCCGATTCTCAGTTATCGGCTGCGACCTTAACCTTTGAAGAGTTTGCATTCCGAATTTCTTCCTCCTGGAGAGCTGCCGCGGATCATGCTCTTTCGAATTTTTCCCGCATAAGCATCAGCATTCCCCTTAAGCGCACTGGTTTTTTCTTTGCTTCCTCCCTCATCTTGTTGGTTCCTATCGATTAGAACGCCTGCAGATCCCGGTTAGGCTATGTTGACCCCATCAGAAGAATCTGAGTAAGCCCCAGGAACCCAATGATCTCCTTCGATGCTTCCCAGTACGCTGCCTCCGAGAACCTGTTCTCTACCAATAGTGCATTCCGTAATTCCTCCAAGAAGAACGTTTTGATGATCAAGCTGCATCAGGCACCAATTCGAAAGCTCCTCCTCCGGCGGCTTGCTCCGAAGCTCCCGGAGCGCCCGTATGAAAGGCACAGGTGCAAAGGAGGAATTTTTCAGAGGAAGGAGCACAGTCATCTCGATCGTGCCAGAATCCTTCCAAATCCGAATGGGCGATCTTTCAAGTAGTTCAGAGCAAGTATTCCGCTCGTCAGGAGCAAGCAGATGAGTTGCTGTACGCCAAAAGCAAGCAGCATCATCCGACCCATAATTCACATAGTGATTTTTGCACACGTCATGTGTCCTTGGAGGTTTTCCTTCTGGCTCCTTAAGAAGCAGAGATCATTTTCTGGAAATCTTCAACTGACACGAAGCCAATCCGCGACATCACCGAGAACGTGTGGATTATTGGCACAACCAATGAATTCACGTGCCTCAGATTGTTCGTTTACAAACAAAGAACTCTCATATTTTGCTGGACGATCCTCTGGGGACTACCATGAAATCTGTGCCACAGGCTGTGCCTTATTATAACCCGAACTCTAGGCTGGAAAACATGCTTTGTGTTCATTTCGACGCGCTCTGTCTTGGGCAAAAAACCACCCTGGGACGCTTTATTGTGATCTTTGGAACCCCCAGCTGCAACGCCAGAAACGTTCCGAAGCGCCTCTTCCTGTGCAACGCCCTCACCGTGGCCGTATCCCTAGCAGCACTTTACTGCCTACGCAGCGGGACCATGGCTGCATGGAGCAACTCCAGAGGAGGCCAGAACGACAGGAACGCCATCTATTTTGCTGTCCTCTCTATGAGAACAGCATTAAGATGGCCCCATCTGGGAGTCTTGGAACAGGAACTCACCGGCATCTGGAAAGGATGCAAAGGACAGCCTCCAGCATCCGGTGATCCCTTCCCGAACCCTCCGATTTCTTTTGTATATATATTTGTTTGTTTCATTTTTCCTGTTGTTTGCCCCCCCCCTCCCTCTTCCCCTCTGAGGCCGGGGTGATCCTCGCCGGCCTGCTTCCCGGTTCTCGGCAGGTTGCCATGGTTACATTTTTAACGTGGCCCTGCCACGTTAAAAATGTTTTAATGGGGGTTTTAATGATAAGTGATGCTTCGCACGAATAGATCAACAAATAAGATCTAACAGCTCAACAGTCACTAGCAGTGCAACAATCAAAGCGCTTGATCTGTTCAACAATAAATAGTCACACAATGAGCAATTAATAGAATGTCAAGCAACAGTCAGTAGTCGAAGGGTTGAGAGGCATGGATCGGACCTGCGGGATTCGACATTCCGAGTTCGATTGGTAACGACCTTGACGCTTTCTGAGGTGGCTACTGCCCTCTCTCCCAACAGGCCACGCCGTGGCTAACCACCGTCCACTCTGCCGACGCATTCTTGCCTACTCCTAGGTCATGCTCCTCAGATCTCGTCGCTCCAGCAGAGGGGGTGAGGCATTCATGCAGACGCAGATCCCACTTCTCGTTGGGGTGGCCAACTGATGGTCCCTCTGCCCCACTTCGAACTGATCTCAGAAATCCAACGAAGAACAGCACTGGGAGGTCTTGCAAGGACAGACCTTGAGTGGAAGGTTCTGACGGAACGGGATTGCACATAAACATCGATTTGCCGACGCAGGAGGCCATGTGGTCTTCGAGCGTGGCACCAAGTGTCACGGGTTCGAATCCCACCAGAAGATCGACGCCAGAGTAACGGATGCGTCGTGTTCCCCCTGCAAGATGACGCTGGTTGGCCCATAATCGGGTGAGGCACTGGTAGGAGCTGGTAAAAAAGAAAACCCGTTGAGTGGCCGGGATCGGGAGTCAACCCTCCGGGGTCCTTCCTGGAAATAGAATCAAGGAACCGGTTCCCCTAGGGGTTTCCCATCGGTCTGTGCAAATGGAACCTCCTTCCCTCCCTCTGGGGATCCTTTATCCAGGGAGTTGGTTGATCCCTCTCCAGAGTGTGGAGAAGCGCGCTGCTCCCTTAGGGGAGCGACAATTCAGAAAAAATCTGGCAGCGTCCCTTCGGGGTTCTCTTCAGGAGAGGAGGAAACAGGGAGCGGTTCCCTTGCGGGTTCCCTCCGGAGAAGAAATTCCAGGAACGGATTCTTTCCAGAGGGTCAATGCGGAGAGAATGAGAAAGGGATTCCTCTACCAAGCGTGAGAGGAGCAGATTCCTTCCTCCAGAGTCCTTCCCGGATCCATAGGGCGGTTCCCCCTCCCGGAGTACCCCCTAACTTGAAGCGTTACTACATGCCCCTTGCTCAGCGTGAACCCGTGTCAAAGAGCTTACTCAGCCGCCGGACGAACGGCGGTTCCTGAGGCACTCAGCGAACCAAAAAAAGGAAAACCCGAAAGAAAAAAAACCTGGAAGGAAAGGAGCGAAGACAGAAATGAACCCAAAAGGATTTATGGCTTCCCGATCACACCTCGTTGTCGCTTCTTCCCTATGGCGAGCGCGCGCGCCTCTCCCTGGAACTGCCGCCATGCAACCTCCTGCGTGCGTCGGAAGGCGTCCGGTCTCGCCCGTGCCTTTATTGCCGGCACGCGAGCGAAGATCCAAGATGAAGTTCTCTGCTCCGTGGGGAGTCCAGCTGAAAGAGGGTGGAGGACTTGGATTCGAACGACCGAGGCTTTTTCTTTTTCTATAAATATTCCTCCCATCTTAGTGCTGTTTTCCCTTCTCCATTCACGTAGAGAGCGTTGCCGTGCCTTCCATGCGAGGGCTGCACACCCCTGTTCATCCGCCCCCTATCGCTCCAAAGCTCATCCCCCTCGTCGACCGCACAGATGGGAGCGCAAAGAGTGTCGTCTCGTTTGAATGGATCCGTGGGTCCCGGGGACGGATGAAGAATACGCTATTTGGGCAATTACGGAATGGGAGCATTCCAAAGGTCACAGCGGAATTTAATATCATCGCCGTTTCCATGGTTACGCGGCAGGACGCCGTCCGACCGAAATGTATGCGAGCCATATCACGCCACAGGATTAAAGAAAGGAGAAGAAGGAAATTCCAAATGCGCCTGACGTTTATTGAGAGTAATCCCTCAATGAAAGATCCTTAGGTTGCCTGGAAACTTATGTAATTATCTTTTAGGGAACATTTATTGCATTCCTTTCCGAGAGCATTAGCGCTTGGTGAGCGTATCCTCCAGTTCATCACTGGAACAGAACTTTGCGTCTCCGGAACAGACGACCGAAGAGGATAGGAAGAGGACTAATTACTTCCGCTCCGCTGGTCAAAGAAGAATGGCCAGATGGGATTTTCCGTGGCGCCTCTTCGCCTAGAGTTGGCGCTTTTGATGTAGGTCGAGGAGGGACAGCCGGATGCATCTGCGCCGTGAGTGGAGGATGACGATACCAGCTCCTCTCCCGGAATCAAAGCTCGGAAGATGAAGCAGCGTAGGAGGCGAGAAAAGGGGAGATCGAAATCTTTCCCCCCACCCATTTTCACACTGGGGCCCGGGGTCTGGGTGCCGTCCAGAGGACGCTGGACATCGCCGCATCATTGTTCCTGGACTTTCCTTTCAGGGAACGCCTTCTTTGGGCCATCTCCGGCTTGGAGTTCCACTTTGGACCCTCTGAACTTCCGGAAGAGGAAGCGTGCCCTACGCAAGGAATGTCCGAAGACTCCATGGTCCCTATTTCATTCGGCGGTTCCAGGGAAAGTAAATCCTTCACGTAAGGGAAGCCTCTGAAGGGCAATGTGTGTTTTCCTTGCTCCGGAGAGGGAAGGAGGGGACAGACCTCCTGCTTCTCGAAGTTTCCGTATTCCCGACGGGGGGAGAGACACCTGGAGCCCTCAGGCAGGGAGGGAGGGAGACGGGCAAGGGGAGGGGACCGCATGAAAGAGCGGCCTGAAAGACGCCGAAGTGGCCCTTGGACGGATGCTTCCAAGGAACAAGGGATAGCGCAACTCCTCCTTCCCCCCATCCGAGAACAGGGGAGAGGCAGTTGCTCTCTGTTCACCTCCCCCCTTGTTCGTTTCCCGTGGCCTCAAAGGGTGGAGGAGGAGCTGCGGTCCTTCGCGCCACCTGTGCAGGGTGCGCCCAGACGCGTCGCCTTTCCTGCTGCCCTCCCTCACCGAGAACCTTCCAGACAGTGCCGCCACCGTGCCCAAGGGGAAGACGTGGGGGGAGACGGCGGCTACTATGTGGAGAAGCAGGTTTCTTGCCTCCGCTGGTGCGTAGGAGGAGGGACAGGAGAGGGAGGAGGGAGGGGGGAAACCGGGGAAGGGGCCGAGGGGCCGCTCAGGGCGGAGTTCTGGCTCGCATCGGTTCTCCAGCGTTGCCGGAAGGCTTCCATCTGCTGCTTGCGCCACTTGATCCTGCGGTTCTGGAACCACACTTTCACCTGAAAGAGGGGGCGCTCGTGCGGCGACTGTCGAGTAAACACGTGGGCGGGCAAGACCGGAAGGGGAGGGGAGGAGGTTCGGGGTGCGCTCACCTGCGCCTCCGTGAGGCGGAGAGTCGCCGCGAGGTGCAGTCTTTCCTGACCAACCATGTACTGCCGGGCGCGGAAGATCCTCTCCAGCTGCTCCACCTGGTCCGGGCTGAAGGTCGTGCGCATTCTCTTGGACCGGGGCTTCGCCGCAGGGGCGGACGGGGAGTCGCTGACGGTGGTGCCAACTTCCTCGCCTGAGGGGAGAGGAGGGATGAAAGACGGCCGGGGTCTCCCGAGAAAGGGCGGAGAGGGCGTGCGCATGGTAGAGAGGAGGAGAAGCGCCTCTCCACTTCTCTTCCTCCTCTCCCTTTTCCTCCCCCTTTCCCTCTCCTCCTCACCTCGGTTGCTGCTGCCGCTTTGTGGGGGCAGGGAGAAGTTCCCTCTCCTGAACCCATCCCGACCCAGGATGGCGTCTATGCTGAAGGGATTCCGAGAAAAGGGAGGGACCGAGCAGCACTCGGGCGCGCACTGGGACAGATCCAGGGGTCTTGAGACGAGTCGGGAGAACGCAGCGACCGTTGCCATGCGGACCGCGCACTGCAGCCCCACGTGCGGACTGAACGTTTCTGCATAAAGGGTTCCCCGCCCTGATTTGCGCGTGCGCTAACGTGCGAAGGGAGAAGGGAACGCCCTTCCTTCCCCTCGTACGGGACGTTTCTGTGCCTCGCTGATCTCAAGGGTTCCTCCGCTCAAGGGAGATCTCCAGCGTCCAGGGAAGGCGTCCTGTTCCCGTCGGCTGGGGTGGGTCATCTCCTGGAGAGCACCCTTGCGGAAGCGACGGAGATCCGTAGGGTCACTCCTTCTCCCTCTCTCCTCCTCTCTTTCGCTCCCGCATTCCTGGTAGAAGGAAACTCGGGAAACCGGGATGAAAAGTTCCGGGAATCCCGAAGCGCTGGCAGCTCCACCGGATTCTGGCGTGTAGTTTTGCTCGCACCCCAAGAAGGCACTGAGAGATGGTCCCACTTCAGCCTTCCCCCATTCGGCAATGTGTTTTTTTTTTTTTTTTTTGGGGGGGGGGACACAACTTCATACAGGAGCGGAAAATTTTTCCTCTGCCCCCTTTCCTCCTTCTACTGCTTTTCCCTCTCTTGGGTTCATCCACCTCCTCCTTGACCCTTGTGGCCATCCTCCAGTGGCGTGCGATTGCAAGGATGCCGACCGAATACCATCGTCCTGTGTTCTTCTTCAGGAGCTCTCTGGATGCCTTTCCACTAGCGCCGTTCGGCTGTTGCACGGCCGCATCTCGGGAAGCGTGAGGGCGCGGGAAAGAGAGGTGAAATAGGAGCGCCGCGACAACCACCGATCGGAGAAGAACCTCGGCAGGAGGAACAGTGGCAGCGGCGTTGGACGTGGGGACACCGAGCAGCGTGGACGTCCCTTGCATCCTCGACCCGGGAAGAGCTCCTCGGAGGATGGCTCTCGTGGGCGTGGAGTGCTGCTGGAGATCGTGCGCCACTCGAGGGAGGGGGAAGGAAGGATTCGGAAACCAAGACTGTCCACTGTTACGGGGAGCCGCGCTCCGCTCGAAGGGCAGTTGGCCCCGTGACTGGAAGATGGTCAGGGAAAAAGAAGGAGACGGCAATGGAGACCAGCGGCAGTCATGGCGGGCCTCGCCTGGTAGCGATCCCCTGTTCACGGGAGGTGGCAAGGAAGGAAAGCGAGAAGTCCAGATTGTCGCATCGTTTCCAGTTCCAGAGGGAGTTCGTTGTAGCGATTAAGCGGGAGGAAGAGTAGAAGGTTGGTCGGCGAGATGCAGGATCCTCCCCTCTCTGTATATCACGCCGTGCTCTTCCCTGGAGCCATTTAGAGCTCGTCTTTTCTGTAAAGGATCAGGGAGGCTCGCCAGCGTTGCCGGGAAGCTCACATATACTCGCGCCACCCAACACTCCCCCACAAGACAGCAATTCGGTAACCAGCACTTTAGCATTCGAGCCTGTGGGAATGAAAAGCTCCTTCCTATACTTTCTAAACCCTCTAGCATCGTTTTCTACGATAGGTTCAATGTTTCTTACAACCCTTCTAAAAAAAATTCTTGCAGAATTCCATTTTCCTTGCTTTTCTTTGATCCTTTCAGACGTCCACGTTCTTTCCACCTTATTTTGTGGCTCAGCGAAAAAATCTCCCCATAGGCTCACGCATGAAGAAATTGGGATTTGTTTGCACTGCCTTTACATCTCAAACAGAAATGCCGAAAATCCTCTAGAACGAAGAAAGCCAACAAGAAAGCCAAAGTGATGAACTCTTGGACCGAGGCTTCGCAGCTTCGCATCTTAAAATCAGTAGGGAAATATAGACCAGAACGACTCAGAATTTGGAAACATTGTCTTGGAGATCTGACGAGCTTTTCCATTTGGTCGAGGCGAAAGCACTGACCTCGAAAAGAGAGTCAGTGCGAGTGCTGCCACCTTTGAATGTGCTGCGCTCTTGTATATCCAAGTTTTCCCATCTCTAAGAGTGTGAGGAGATATCGAATGCTTACGGATTTGCAATTGCTTTCCTACTGGAAGAACGTTGGCCACAGTTGGTCATCAAGCCTCACGCCTTAGCCGTGGTCCGTGGTCGCCGAAGGTAGCGAGCGCGATCCAGGCCCGCGTTGTCGGCCTTGGGGCTGCACGCGGTACCAAGTGTTGCAGATTCGAATACCCGTAAAGGATAGAGGGCGAGAAATGGGTGAGTCGTGGGTTTCGAGTAACCTTCCCCCCGCAGGATGACTCTGGTTGGCCGATAGACTTCGGGTGCAGCGCCGATGGAAGCCGGAAACTGGGAGCTCCCGCTGTCTGTCCTGGATTAGAAGTTGACTCTCTGGTTCCTTCCAGAAATTAAGGAACGCCGGTTCCCTTCGAGTTTTCTGTCTTGCTAGAAAAATGGAGCCCTGCCATGGAGCTGGCCGATTGATACCTCTCTAGAGTGACAAAAAGCGCGCTGCTTCCTGCGGAGAAATTGGGGAGCGTCCCTTCGGGGTTCTCTTCAGAGGAGGAGGGAACGGAGTGGTTCCCTTGCAAAAATTCTACGGGGGAGAAATTCTAAGAGCGCATTCTTTTTTATGGGTTCCCTTCAAGACAACCAGGGCGAGGGTTCCCTTCGGGATTCCTCTACCAGGAGTAGGAGGAACGGACTCCTTCCTCCAGAGCCTTCCTGGATTCACAGGGTGGTCCCTCCGGGGTTATTCCCTAACTCGAAGAGTTACACTCACCCTCATGTGGGGTGGACAGCGCCAAAGAGCTTCGCGAGTTCCCTCCTAAGGAGGTGAACGGTTCTTCAGCACGTGGAGAACCAAAAAAAAGAGAATCCTCAGCTCCCGCTTGGATCAAGAATGAAGGACGCGAGAGCTTTGCCCCATCCTCCAACAGACCAATCATCGACTAATAGAAAGAGCAGGTGATGGCGTTTATCTTCGATGGCATTGACTTGTTGAGACTGTTCAAGCAAACTTCCACCAAGGTGGATAGCGAGCACCGCATACCTCGTAAGGATGGACGGTTCCAGGGTCCCTGGAAACGCCTGCACGCCGCCTCTTCCCCTTCCCCCTCCCTCCCTCTTCTCGTAAGGCCGGAAACCCTGAGTTTCCCCCTTGGCATGCAAGACAGGGCCCTCCCGCCGCGGAGTGCCGGCGGGCAGGAGGACAGCGACCGCCGTCCCGCGAAGACGGCCTCAGGGAAGCGTCCCCTCTTTCCTCCCTTCTTCTTCCCTCCCACTCCCCCTCTTCCCTCCCCTATCCGGCGGCGGGAAGAGACCCCAGACCGCTCCGGCAGTAGAGGGTCTCGGCGAGGTGCCTCCACCGCCACAGGGGACGTGCTGCAGGGTGGGAGGCCGTAGCCACCCCCCCTTGGGAAGTGCACGCTCTCACTCGCAGAGGCCAAGTACGGAGTAAGGAGCCGAGTACGGCTTCGTCCTCCCCTGCCCCCAGGGAAGGAAGAAGCGTACTGCTTGCCTGCAGGGAGAATTAAAAAGCAGCCGAAACACCAAATAAAAAAGAAATGGAACAATGCATGCCATGAGTACCATCTTCCTCTCTAGGCATTTCTTGTTTTCCTGAATCAGGGTCCATCAGTCTTAAGCTCTCCGGATACTATCCCCTCATCTCTGAGCTCTATGGAAGGCAGAAAGCTGCGTTAAAGGACTGCTGCCTTCTAAAAGAGGGTATGCATTGCTTTGGCAGCTCGAGTTGCACAGTCCGTGACACTGCAACGAAGGATCTTCAGGTTTCTTTTTATTGCCATCCTAATGTATCGCAATGCTAGACTTGACAGAATCGAGAATATGCTACAAACAGCCTCTGGAACGAGGCACAGAACATTTGCAAGAGCACAGTCATGGACTGTAGACCGAGATGGCGTTCTTGTTGGGAAGATGAGCTTGTGGGGTAGTGGTGCAACTCCACTAGGAGATGGAACACTCGGTCGAGGGAAAAGAGCATCTTTGGAGACCTCGTGGTTTCCAAGGAAAAGAAAAGGAGAATCTCCGGCGCCTGGTGACATTCTCAGCACAGGCAGCAGGGAACGAATATCCAAACCGATTCTGCTGGTCCTCCGTGAAATGGTCGGGAATGGGAGAGAAAGAAAGAGGTGCACGCGACAAGGGAACAGCCGAAGGGGCTTATCCTAGAGTACCTCAGATTCTCTATGCATCTTTCAAAAGCTGACCGTTGATACCCTTCACTCGCACCGCGAAGGGTGTCCGGAGGTCGTTCGGGATACTACTTCGAACCGCTCCGTCTGAGAAGACTTCCGGTTTTGAATCCACTTGGGAAAGATTTATGGAAGAGTTCCCAAGGGCAAGAGATGCAAACTCTCTGGCATGAATACAAGATCAGTCACTTGGAAACGAAGCAAAAAGTAAAAAAAAAAAGGAGAAACTGGAAACTTGCAAACCATAAGAGAGCAAAACACGGAAATGGATGAATCTTAGTACGAGACCACATGAATATTGGATCGGGTGAAGCACGACGGTCCCTTTATTGGAGGAGAGGAAAGATCCTTATAGATCGATCCGCTTCAAGCATCAAGAATTGATTAATAGAGAAGTTCAGATGTGCATTTTGAAGTGTACAGGAAAAAAAGCCTGGCTTTCGAGGATTCTGTCAATCCGGGAGTCTGCTATGGAGGGGGAGTCGCTCACGACCCGATCCGATCCGATGCCAAGCCAGTTTTTCACTCGATGGATGACCATACCTAATACAACGTCGAGTAAAGATGCCGGGAAGTTGGGAAAACAGTACAGTACCTAAATAAATTAGTTCCAGATGAAAAAACGAGACTGATCGAGGGTTGGTTTTCTTTGAAGGGTGCTTCTAAAGACCGCAAAAGGAATTCCTGCCTCATTAATCCGTCATACTCCTTCAGGATGCCCATTTGAGAGAGCGGCCTATACTGGAAAAGCTTCTCGATCCCTTATAGGTTCAAGAGATCGTCTTCGCTTAATGAAGTTCATCGAATGGATAATTTCATTTCCCCGCTCCCCTTTTTTTTCCTCCGCAAGCTGAGGATGAGGAAGCAAGAAATGCTTTGAGCAGCAAACCAGTTCTTCCCTCCTCTAAAAAATGTAAAACCGGTTTGCTGCTCGGAGCATGCCCAAGGGTCGGATCATACTCGGATTTATCGTCAGAAGTGAACTCCGAGGAAGTGCTGCCTGGCCGCTTACCTCCTCGGAGAGATGATAATGCCAGGGATCATGGTCAGCGTTCCGTGGGGAGCGCTGCAGTGATTTCAGATAGATCCGGATTTGGAATTGGAATGCACATTCAAGTCTACAAGTCATCCGCAGATATCAGGAAGTCATGCACCCAATCTGGCGGTTCAGACTGGAAGATTAAGAAGAGTAGTCTGGAGACTGGGATCTCTTGATCTGCTTACGTTCTTACAGTTATCCCGAACCATTAAAAAGCAGTGAAAAGTGATTAAAGACGACCAAGTCTTTTTAGTGCTCTTTCGAAAGAAACTCTCGGAGTACGGAAAAGGTTGAGCGGTGAAGACTCGAACAGTAAAGGAGGGCTGAAAAAGAAACGCAGCGGGAGATGGGAAGAATCATCTTCAGCATTCTGTAGTCTGTCTAGTTTCCGTCTCTGAAGCGCTGATCAACAGGCTCTCAAGAGGGGGTAGGGTTTCAATTCCGGGGTTTGAACCTCCGATATTCCGCTTGGCACTGAGGATCTCCACTATTCGACCCATACTGCCTGATTGAGAGTTTCGGCTTGTGCGAACCATTGATTGACGGCCTTTTCGGAGTCGCCCGTGAAGGTATGTTTCCGGTCATTTGATGGATACCCTAGCAGATGAGCCAAGATGATGTGAGTGACCGTCATGGGATCCTTGGGTTCATGAAATCCGGCTAATGACTCTATAATGAAAGAACTGGAGATTTTTAGAGGGAGGAAAAAGCACATCAGGAGATACAAACGGTGTGCTCAAACACAGAGTACTTTCGGGACATGGATCCAACGCGGTGGTCCAGTCATCAGATCGGACGCAAATCGTCCATTCCAAAATCAGCTAATTGCTTGGAAAGAGGCTAGAAAGAAGGAGAGCCCCACTGTATGCACTTCCCTTCTAGATGAGTACCTGGCTCGGCGCGTGCCTTTGTCGTTTGATCTATCATTATGTAAAACCTGGCTAACGGCAAGGTTCTGCAAAGCTGAAGAAGAAAATGATCTTCAATACCACTTGGAAAATTCCCCTTGATCTACTAAAGGCATCAGACAGATCCCCGTTGGTCACCCCCCAGCCGTACCGCATCTTAAGTCGACACCCAAGAAACTGTTTGGAAACTTCGATAATCATCAAGGTAACAGAGGGCTTTTCCCTCTATTCAGCAGTTCATGGAACCACCACCAGAGACTGCCATGCATTTCCCATTGGCTTAATAAAAACCTTACCGGAAACTCAGGGAGCACCGGAACCGAATGAACGTACCCTAGAGAATCTCATTTTTCTCAGGAGAAGGAGACGGAGATGAGGTCGGAAATCTTCCTGTCTTCTACTCCTTACAAATAACAAATGTGAATAAACGAGATGTCTTGGCTCTGGTCTCGTAAGGAAACGTGGAGATTTACAAGACTAAGATGCATCAGAAAGGGCTCAAGCTCGGAAGCAGGCTCCGATACATTCAGCTCGAGTCGTGTGCAAGAAAGAATGACTTCAGGCAAACGGCGGAGCAGCAGTGGAGGACAACTGATTGTTCCTCTAATGGTCCACAAGTATAACAGTCCACCGCACAACAAGCCATTTGACCATTAAGGGGACACGATTTGCATCATTTGTGGCACTTTTGTGGATGAAGCTTCTAACACTTTCTGTAGGCCTTTTTGGTTTCTGATCCTTACGGTGGCCGTTTTTAGCTTCTCTGCATATTACTTATTCGCTTGGCTAAAAGAAGATGTTGGAAGTGGTGCTTTTGTTCAATGTTCTTGGAGGAAATGGAAGCCGGAATCCTCTTTGCTCTTGATCCTAGCTGGCAAGACTTACACAGCGTTTGAGGTACAGCGGTGAGGTGATCCAAGCCTTCTTTAGTAGGCATGCTGCTACAGCTAACACATATGTGCTTTCTCGATTCACTGAAGCGTCTTCAAACTTTCCAGAAGATCCTGGCTGTAGAACACTAGGTGACTTTTCTCTCAAGGACATGGAGCATCTTAAGAAAGGTTCCGTGGTGAATCTTAGAGGATGAAATCCTGGAACTCAGTAGATAATTGGATTTCTGACTTTGGAATTGCGTGATGATTCTTCCCTGGTGGAGAGCGACTGGCCGATTTCTGAGGTACTTCAATGACGTCAACCTGAGAAAGCAAGAGAGCAACCTCCAAGCATTTCCGAAAGGAAGTTTTATGTATTGGCTTCCGGAAATGCGTTGTATCAGCTGACTGCACAATAATATAACTGCAATGCCTGCCAGCCTGATCCATCTTCTCAAACTTCACCTTCTGGTAGCTCTCGGTTTTATCGAAATTCAATAATGTATGCCTGCGCAATAAATTTTCTTTGTCAAACCGGCACTCCATCAGGAGGGAGCTCCATCCCGCGTCCGATAAATATCTCAACCATGCAACGCATAGTAGGTGTTGGTTGAGACCATTGGCTCGCACATCAGGCCTCGATACAGCTTGGAAATTGCCAGCCTACCTGGGATCGATGCTTTTCCTGCTCATCCGCTAGGTCTCTGTCCACATTCTCGAAGGTGCGGGAATCCTCGGCTTGCAGCCATTACATTGATTTCAAGGCCGAGGTCTCAAAGGAACGGGAGCATTCAAATGGGTAGTAGAGGATGCAAGCGCTTTTGGTGTCCTTGCTTGTCATGGAGTGAGCATTGCGATCTGCATTACACAACATGGAAGGAGTAGATTACCAAAGATGCGTGGATGCATTAAGGACCACAGTGAGCTCTGAGCTTTCTTGTTGACCTTAGGCATACTTGTTTCACCTTTCTAATGACGTAGAATGGGTTGGTGGGATCCCTTCCGACCCGTGAATCTCAATTTAGGAAGGAGATGCTTGCCTTGCTCTTCGAGAACAGGAATGCCAGGTGATAATGCTGTGAGGTCTTGAGGAAAACAAGACTCTACGCAGAGGTGAGCTTGCCACAGTCTGAGCGTCAACACTGATGCTGAGTTTGAAAGCTCATTTTTTTCTTCATGGTCGTCTTTCGAAGCTAGCGTGAGGCAGTTTTTGCTTGACTTCGTGCCTGCCAAAGTTGCACACCATAGGAAGCACTCCGGAGAGGCAAACTGCACTCCCAGACTTCCGCTCTGCCGTTTCCAGAGCGAGAGCTCTTGCCTCTCAAAACCATTCAGGTACCTTTGGAGAGTTTGTAGCAGCAGCTCTTTTATCACTATCCCTCGCGTGTTCGTGTTCCAGTTGCTTTTCACGATGTCTTAAAGACGCTATGAATCAGTGGCAAGCCTCGTTGCATTGCGCGCAGAAGCACCCACACGGTTCCCATAATTTCTCTTTCAGATCATGTTCACCACTGGGAGACCGATTCATCACTCCTGATTATTGTTTTATCCATTAGAATTGTCCCTTCAAGCTGCTTTTCTACTCCCCACTTTCTCTCTAGTCGTGTCCCCAACGAGGTGCGGACCCCTTTCGTTTTGGGTCAACAGATCTCCTACTCCTACTGTACAGTTTATGTGTCTATTCCTTTTAAATGAATAGCCTGGTACTCCAGCCCCTATAAATCTGCTCGTCCATCTCGATTCGTCCAGCTGAGTTTCTGATTGGTTGAGATTTCTTTCCCAAGAACAGGCAGCTTATCCTGAGAGGCTTCTTACTCGGTCCCAGGACAAAGAAGCGAAAGCATCCTTTCCTACATTCGAGCTGATCTGAATCCAAATTGTTCCTCGCATTCCTTGATGGGTTCGCTGAGTACCTCAAGAACCGACGCTCACCTGGAGGCGCACGCAGCTGTTTAACACTGTTCCATGACACCCGAGGGTTCTTCAAGATAGGGGTTGCTCCGAAAGGTCTACTTTGTATCTAGGAAGGATTCCGCTCCTCTCACGCCTGGGGAGGGATCCTTGAAGGAAACATCTCCACCCTGGTTGTCTACAAAGACTGTTTCCTTGTTCTCTCCGGAGGAGTCCTCTCCATTTTTTCGTCTCCGAAGGGAACCCGGAAAGAATCCCTTATTGGGAATTTCTTTTCCGGAGCAAGGGAACCGCTCCTTTTTGCTCCTCTGAAGAGAACCCGAAGGGATGCTTTCGTATTTCTCTCAGAAGGAAGCTTCCCGAGGGGAGCAGCGCCTCTCCTTGCACTCTGGAGAGGCATCATCAATCCACCAGCTCCATGGTACGAGACGGAGGGTCCATCCGCGAGATGGGAGAGATCGCCTCTTGATTTTGAAAAGACCCGGAGATCGACTCCCATTGTCCCGGCCACTCATTGGGGGCATCCGGTTTGAGCCGCTACCATTGCCTCCGCACCTGAATGAATGTAGGTCAACCAGAGTCATCTTGCAGAGGGAACTCCAACCCACGACGCATCCCCATTTCTCTGGCGTCGAGTCTGGTTTCTTTCCGAGTATTCGTACCCTCGACACTTGGTGGTGCCACGCTCGGAGACCGCAACCACGTGTCCTCCGACGCTGGCAACACATGCCAGTTTCTGGGGTTGCCACCGATCCGCTTTCTTGAGATCTCATCATACCTCGAGCCTCTGAGTTTCTCCTCGCATCATATGGCCGTCCCTGCTGTGGTGTGGTACAACAGAGGCACTTCCAGAACAGATCTATGCTGAGACGTCCTTTCTGATCAGCAGAAAGCGCGTTATTCCTTGGTGCTCTTTCAATGAAAGCAGGAATCCGTATAATCTGTTTGATTTTCTCTTGAAATCCCTCTGACTGGAATTGGGGGCGCATCTTGTGTTTTGTGGAGGGGGTGGACTGGCACGGCGCCTAAGGGAGACTGTTGCTGCACCGCACGGGGTCAAAGGCACTGTGCACCACTCAAGACCTGACAAATCATGAATTCTTCCTATTCTTGATGGGCAAACATGGCTCTTCTAGATCCGGAAACTAAAGGTTCTGAATCCTGAAACACTTTCCAGTTGTTGAGTTTGGACATCAGGACTCGCTTCTTTGGACTGGTTGTGAAGGTTGTGGTTGTGGCACTTCTTCTGGTTGTGAAGGTGATTCGCTTCTCCTGAAATGGACAGCAAGAGCCTTTACATCAATGGGATGTGTTTCTCGAAGACTCGAAGAAGACATTTTTTTTTTTTAGACTGAAGCCCAGTTTACAACTCTTCAGTATATCATGCTTCTGCAGCATGCAACACTGTACAGGAATACCGCTGATGCACATCCTGTACATCAGCTACTTGCATGCAAGACTGGCTACATCGGAATTCCTCCATCAGTTTTGGAAAACTTTACCATTCCGAACAGCATCTGGTGCAACTACGACAGGTTCACCTGTTCAATGCTAAGCAGACATTTTTTTCGAGAAAGGGAATTTGCATCCCTCATTCATCCACACCCTCTCTGGCCTTCTCATTTTTTCCATGGAAGACGAGGTATGAGCACCTCGTTCAGGGTGGTTTGTGGATGGAATCACTTTGTCCTTGAACACTTCGCAGTATAGACGCGTTGCCGTTGATGTGGCTGCTGTCGTATTCCCAACTAGCAGAGGACTCTCGTCGAGAAGCCGATGAAAATTCCCGCCTTAGCGGCCGTGTGGCTACTGTCACCGCGAGTGGAACATACAGAATAGGTGCGATGTATTCTAGACTCGCATTCTAGACGGCGAGCTGAGGGTAGCCATGTTGCAGCAACCGGGAAATCAACACTGTTCTGCACCGGTTCGAGCATCAAAGAATCGACTCCAGGATTCCATCATCGCTCCCAGTGTGGGCACATCTTAGAAGGCGCATCTCCACCAACGTTTAAGAAAAATCTCCGGAAGACGAGATCACTTCCTATCCTATTGGTTCACAAACCTGCAGGAATTCAGGAAGGCACATCCTTCGTGATGGCGATTCTTCTGAAAAAAAGCCTCAGTCACCAAAACAGTCCACCCGTAATTCCTCTTCCCTTCCGTCACGATCAGCATATGGTTCCAGAGTGCACCCTTTCGTAGGCTGCTTGAAGAGCAGAGCGAAATTTCCGTCACTGAATTAGTGGCTTTTTGGTGGGAAATCCCATTAGATTGAGAGACCTTGAAAGACTGCTTTATGTGCAGATATCCTCGGCTTGAATTCTCTTCAATCCATCTGAAGAACGAGCACTGCATCTCCGTAGGGAGTGACGTGCATCTTCTTTGCTCACCGTTTTCAGTTCACTTCCCTCCTCGCTTTGCTGTCTTTTTTGCTCCTGCGTGATCGGATTGCAAACCTTCATTTTCTGGCTGGGACACGTCGGTCAACGGAAGTCTCTGCTGCGAAATGTAACGCCTTTCTGCTGTAATTCTGTCTAACCCTCGAAGTTTCCAGAATCCTTGCTCTGGGACCTCTTTCACAGAGTGAAATCCCTTCACGGTCGAACTACCTCAATTTTCCCCAGTAGGACTAGCGAAGGCATAGCTAACTTTACAGGGAAGAACAAGACATAACCAGCTGTCTCACAGAAGAACACGTACTGTGTTCTAACTAGCTTTCATAGCTGTCACGCTTTCCACTGCCTGATCATTTCGTCTGGTTCGGTTTCGTTGGCAACGTGAGAGTATCGCTCGAAACTTAATGGCAGCATACTGTGACTCCATGTGCGTTTGCTTGCGTCGGAAACCGCACATTACTAGGAATGTAATAACGCCAAGTGTGCATAAGTGTTTCTTTGTTGTCCATTGGTCGCGATGCATAAACTAAGCATTTCCAGACTGACTGATCACACGCATGAGGGTACCCATAATAATCCTCGGCTTTCCGTGATTGGCTTGTGGAATTCTTCTCTGTGGGCCTTTTATTTGGAGCAAATTCGAATCTGAGAAAACCACAGTTCTAAAGAAAATCATCTCTCTTCTCTCATCTTATAAATCGCACGCACGGATGACCGTGTTTGCGAGTCTTCTCGGAGTCGCATCGAAATTCATGCACTGCAAGATGAAGAAACTAATTCACAGAAATGCCAACCGGTTTCATCGCATCCGTGATGATTGAAGGATCCGGAAACACAGTGGCTTTCGTAAGACGCAACAAATTCGATAAGGGATTTCGCCGGTTGCTTTTGGAGGAGGAAGCTCCTGAGAAGTTCCATAGAACTTTGCTTCGCATCAGTGGTGTCCTACGAAAGACTCTCTTAATCAATAGGAAGTCGCTTTTCCTTTTCTGGTTCTGAGAGACCTTGGAGTGCGAATTGTGACCTGTGATCTGCTTAAACGAAAGGACTCAGGCTACCATAGAGATGTTGCAATAAGCAAGTATCCGACTGCGCAAACACCCCTGAATTCTCTGGCACTCCTCGAAGGAGAAGGCGATCCGCACCTTCTCCTTATTTCTGAATTTTTATAGGGAACGTTCCATCTTCCTTCAGAGTTCACTTAGAATTCCCTCTCTTGCCTTCTCTTTCAAGACCATCACCTGCTTTAGCACTCTACAGTCCTGGATCAGCGTTCGGTAGGTGAACGTGTGCAATTGGTTTTCTCTTTCCTCACATCACTTGAAGGACTCCTTCTAAGGGTTCCTCCCCCCGGTAATGAAGTCGCGTACCACATCCATACGCTTCATGGCGTATGGATGTGGTATGCGACTTCCTACAACAGGCGCTCGGCTAGGATCTCGAGTGGCTGCTTCAACTTACACACAGTTATTGCTCCAATCGCTTTGCAGCTGGTGAGGACTGCGCAATGGGGTGTGATACTGCAAAGCTGCTTGCTTAGGTAATCACTCTGAGCCAACTGATACTTTGCAGTTCCCTTGTGAATCCACAGTCACCCATAGGTTTGCGTTCCCCTCCGAGGCAGACTACTAGACCTTCCGAGATGTTCGAGATGTTTCAAAGGCCCTGTGGATATCATAGGGTCAGTCACTCAGCTCATTGTGGTCTGTAGGAGTCGCAGAGCTCCCAGAAGTTGCATCGTCTGCTTTGGCGATTTCATCCATCCCGGCTTGTTTCCTCGATAGAAAATACCGTTCCCTTTCGGGTTGCAAACCTGCACTATACCCAGAAGGCGATCCCTGCTATGAATGCTTGTCTACTTTTTTGCTGTTGATTAACACATCAGAGCAAGAAAATGATACATTTTTCCTTTACACAGACTTCATACAACGCACTAGGAGAGCAAGTGCAGTTTTCTTCTGGAGAAACCAGTGGTTGCCTTGCTTCCACGAGGAGCATCTCAAAGGTAAGAGTCGATCGGATAGAAAGAACAGATAAGAGAAACTGAAATATATATTGGTGGTTCGAAACACACGCATCCCCATGTCAGTTTTCCACGAAGTTGCCATTTTTTTCCAAACACTTTTGATGCTTTCTTAACCCTCTTAATGAAATTCCGCCGTCTGGTAGTTCGGCCAGTGCAGCAGCACTGCAGTTTTCAACTCCTCGCTTTTCCCTTCGGATCGTTGAGCCACTTCTGGGGGTGCAGAAAGACGTGGTAGTCACTGGACGCGAGGTCAGGACTGTAAGATCAAAAAGTTCTCATTTGAATTTCTGAATTGTCTGGGAGGTGCGCCTTGTCATAGAAAAGAAGAACAATTTCTGATCTCAGCATACCACGTCGTTGGTTCTGAATAGCACTTCGCAGTTTGGAAAGTGTTCCACAGAAGACTTGCGAAGTGATGGTTGCTCCAGACTCCGTTAAGTCCACCAAAAACATACCCTTTTGGTCCCACAGACTGCTGCCCACACATTGCAGACAATTCAGAAATTCAAATGGGAACTTTTTGATCACCCACCTTGCAGTTCCGGCCTTGCGCCCAGTGACTATCACGCCTTCCTTCACCTGAAGTGGCTCAACGATTTGAGGGGAAAAGCGAGGAGTTGAGAACTGCAGTGCTGCTGAACTGACCGAACTACCAGGAGGCGGGATTTCATGCAGAGGGTTTAGAAAAGCTTCTTCCATGGTACAAAAGTCTTGGAAGGTGGCTTCATTTTCACAACCGGAGGAGTACCACGAATGGGAAATCGGCTCCTTGATTTCTGGGAGGACCCCCGAAGGGTCAGCCTTCCTATCCCGGCCGGTAAATGGGGGCATCCGGGTTTCCAGATTCCTCCAGTGCCGCACCCGAAGACCACAGGCGAACCAGCACCATCCTACAGGGGGAACGCAAAACTCACGACGCACTTGTTACACGGGGGCATTGATCCTCCACGTGGGGATTCGAACCCTTAACGCTTAGCATTGCCGCCAACGCAGGCCACGCAACGGTTACACGACTTCTTAGTGCAAACGCCAAACTAGCCGGCATCCTGGAAACCTCATTTCATCATATCAGAGCTGATGCAGGCGATGCTAGCAGACCATGGCGTGCCTTTATCCTTCGGATTTCCACGGGGAGAACGCTCCCCATCATTCTCTCTCACGGAGCCAAAGAGACATCGAGCCAGCCTCCTTCTTTTGGAGGAAATTCCAAGGAGCACGTCTCACTGAAACTTGTCTAATAGTTCGCAATGTGAGCAATGGGAGAGTGCAGTCCGGATGCACCGAGAGGAAATTGATGGGGTCGGTTGCATGGTATGCACCCACCTTGATACTGAAATAGGGATAGCCTTCAAGAGTGATGTAGGCATCCTACCCTGTCAAGGGTGAGAGCATCTATTCACACAAGCAAACAAAAATACTCTTGGAAGACCAGCTCCTTTAAGAGTCTTTAGAGAATGGTGTACACCATGAGAGTCCTTGGAATTCTCAGAATGGCCACCCGGAGACCAGCAAGACAAGAAGAAAGTGTCTCTACGAAGCAGCTTCCGTCAAGCAGTGAAACTCAAGCATCTACTGACACCTCTGGCAACGGCCAACTATCTTCTAGGTATGTAGATGCGTTATCCATTACAATGGTATTCTTCCGGAATGGCAAAATTAGAAGTCGGGTTCCAGTCGTTTAGTGGAATCCGATAGAGAGATCCAAGTGTACATGTTCCCAGTTTTTTTACTTTGCAGGAACCTCATCTGTTTCATCCTCTCACTCTCCGAAGCTAAACGTGACTTAAACGAAATAAGTTTGAAGCCAAGCATATTGAGATCCCAGTCTTGAGTCCAGAAAAATTCAAACCGAGCCGGTCCATACCTGGGTAAGAAACTCCCCGGTTTCAAAGGAGTGTACCTTTTTTTGCAGCTGATCAGCATCTTTAGAGAGCCATGTGGTTCCAGCATCTCATTCTCCTACAAATAGCCGAATTTGGGGATGTTAGTCCATGCTGCACATCCAGGTCTCCTTCCACCGATGAAAATGCCTCTCCTTCTGCAAATCCATCGCGAGAGGATGACTCGGATCCCGGAACCATGCATCCAGAGTTGGGTTCTCCGCTCGAGTTCTCCGGAGCGTTCATGGATAACAAGAAAATCCGTGGTACGGCAGTAGCACCTGCTACGTCCAACTGTTCAAGGTACCTGCCTGATCAAGGCTCGTCTTGGAGACACAGGAAGAGGAAACACACAGAAATAAAACAAGCAAGCAAAAAAATAAACTGTCTTGAGGGAAGGGTTCGGGAAGCGTTCTGCAACGTCCTTTCCATACTCTGCAGGATGCTGGCAAGACTGTCCACACGGGACCCTTCCCGAGGCTGTCTTCATAAAGATTCTCGCTCAGTGAACAGAGTCCCATTCTGGCCTTTTCTTGCGGAGTACCAAGAAGCTCCTCTCCTGCGAAGACAGCAAACAGCTGTTAAGGATGCGGCTGGAGGCAACGCAGCACCAACAAAGATGTCATGCATGGTGTCTTCGGAGCTGCCCTCCAGAGTTCGTAGTGTCGTCAATAAACGCTCCGAAGGTAGAACTCACGAAAGCTCAGAACGTGGATTCCAAGGCAATATAGTCCAAAAACAGGTGTGAGAGGGTTTCCCTTTCACTACATTTGTCGCAGTTCACATTCATCACTTCCCCGGGTCCAATGGTGCAGGCGTGCTGTGCATGGGATATTCCAATGCAAGATAGGCAACTCCGCCTCCTGCCACTCTAGGTGGGGGAGGGAGTGGTGAAACTGTCCGTTATTATTGATGGAAGCAGAAGATATCCTGAGACGATGTCCAGCAGCTGTGCTCAGCAAACCAGTTTTCTGGGTGAGTCACTTGGGATCTCAACATCCATCAGTTGACTGATAGATCAGCCACCAATAGGTTTTCTTTTTCCTGCAATGCAGCAGGTTCCTGTCTCTCCTAACCGGTGGGCCGCTACCACCTCCTTCAAAGAGGACAGTGCTTCGGCAAGGATGGAGTCAATAAATCCCAGTGAGTCTGAGATCCACTGCTGGTCCTTCGCAACGACAGACGCCCACTTCCTCCACTTCGCAGACAGGAGAAGAGTTCGGCACTCATGTCGTCGTGGATCTTCCCCCAAGTGTGGACTCCCTCCTAAAGCCTGAAAGTGTTTTTCGATGGAAGGCAGGAGATGTAGTCGTTCTCCTCCACGGAGGCAGTCATCTGCCGGAGTCGGTACCCGCAGTGGGCCAGATATCGATGAATGCCGACGATGACCGATGTCAGTCCATCTCAGCGGCTGCTTTCTCGGCGAGGAGGAATGCAGGAGAGCATCAGCCAGAATGCGGTAAGACATGACTGTCAAATCATTTATATATGCTTCTAGGGGACTCATGAACTCTCTGTCATTGAGGTCAATGCCATCTACAAGTTTAAATTGGAAACCTCTTCATTTCAGTGAACTGGTTGTTGCTTTAGAAGAGTACTTTCTGCTCAATGCATCTCCTGAGTATCTGTTACTCATCTAGTACATCTAGATGGCTTAAGGGAGAAACATGCACCCTGATTGTTACTTTGTTCTTACTGTTTATCACTGATCCGATTCAGTTCAGTAACGTTATAGTACTCTTGAATTTCTCATGGTATACATTTCAAGTGCACGTCTTTGAAATCTGTAAGGTAGAATTCTATGTTTAGTATAATTAAACAAATCCTTGCGAGCATCATTGATTTTGTATTTTGCTTGGAAAGAAAATTTTCCTAATTCATGTGATCCCGAACATCAATAAAAACTTGTTAATCCTCACTCGGCCATGTGTACATAGAATGTAATGGTGCACAGAACGTGCCCTCTTTACAAACACCTAATTCATTTGGAAGATTCTAATGGAGAAGGAAGCCTTAGATGGAGGTCGAAAGCGAAGCGTTCAGCACAAACACCCTAAGAAAGTATGGGTATTCGAAAGCAGCCGTTCAGCTTGCGAGTGAATTATTGAACTGAGTTAAGTGCTACCAAATTGGTGAAGGCGACCTTAGGCTTGTAATTCCTGAAACGTCATGAGGTGAAAACTCCCTCTTAACCGAAGTTGCGACAGTTTGGAAAGGTGTATGAACAGGTCTCACGAAGCAAAAAGATGCTGACTTGCGATCGGGAAACAGCGAAGATGCCCCGCAGGCTTTTTGGTGGTTAAGCAAGATGCGTGTGGAATCTGTGGCCCACTGTTCTTTCTCTTTCCCGCTTGAGCGCATCATTCCTTTTCCCCCTTCTATTTGGCTTGATTGAGTAAAAGTTTTTGGAAGCCGAAACGAAGATGAGCAAAGAGACCTCTCGATTTTTTCAGAAGAGCAGCAAAAGTGCTCGCATGGGAAGTGCAACACAACGGATGAATGAGATACGAAAACATGAAGAACTATCCCTCCATCCAGTATTACTGCAACGAGCAGGATGTGGTGAAACTGCCAGCGTGCTACTGGAAATCAACGGAAATGGGATTACCTAGAAAATCCGAAACAAATGGATGCCCCGTTATCTGCTGGTTTCAGGAAGCAAGGGCGGAGTTTCTGCTGCCGTCTTTGGTGACTCAGGGTAAAGTTTTCCACGCTTCGTTACGTTAGGATAACGTCAGTTAGGGCTCGACGTTTGCCGACAGGTTTGAAAGTTACCTGACGTCGAACTAGGAGATGTTGCATGCAAGTGGTATCATAGCAGATCGCGGCATCTGAGCAAAGATGCCGAGCAAGGGAATGAACTACGGGAGCGTTTCGAGAAAAAGGGGCGGGTAACCGGTTATGAGAAGTCTTGTGATAGGAAGTCTGTGCTTCACTTCGGGATGCTTTCAAAATATCTCCTTTCCCATCCGCCTTGTTTTGAGATTACGCAGATTTAAACGATTTATATGATGTTGATGTATGGCAATTTGCTGCTCGCGATCACAAACCATCACCAGTGATCGCCACCGCAACGTCTCCAAAACATGGCCTTGCAGAATCAGGCAACTGGTCTCTCAACTGTAAACATGCCGCAGGCATCTAGGATTTGCATGCACCATGCCAGGAAAAAGATTCAATCTGTCCTGTGTCCAACAGCGACGCACAAAAATGTCGCGGCCGCTAGCGCTTGCTTTTCCTTGCGTGTGGCTTCACTTGCGTGGGTCCAAGTCTTCCTGCATTTCGCTGCCTGGAAGACAATTATCTTGAGTCACAAGGCGTTAACGAGAAAGCTGCCTGTCGTAGTCAAACCTGTTTTCGTTTCAGCACTACTCTGAATTGACAGGAGTGTATGGATGTGCTTTTCTATGCTGCGCAGACAGGTGTCAGACCACCTGTTTTACCGCCACCGGGAGAAGCTCCTAACCTCCCAAGAAAGTCTCCGTCCCCTCGGAAAGTGTTGAAGACTCGCTCTCACACCTGGCTCGGACTTCCATAAAAGGGTCTCGCGTTGGGTGTGGTGATACGCTGGAAATACTCGGACGAGAGGGAAGCTGGGCACGGACGTTGGCAGACGCAGGCTATTTCCTCCAGAAGGTGCAGCATGTTAACTGCAGCGGCAAGACTCTCTGTATGGCGTCCTCTTGTTGGCAACCAGCTGTTGAGGGATCAGTGATCTCCCCATGAGCTGGGTCTGCGCACCCTTTGGAAACCTCTTAAAGAAATTCGAGGACTGACCTCATGCTACACTTTCCACTATTCTGACTTTCTGGTTATCCGATCTGGTTACGAGAGCAGAAGCGTGGAGGCAAGGAAATCACCCCTGGTCGGCTGCTGGCGCTGTGATGCACAGAGAAGGGACGGGGTGTCAGAGAGCCGCTCAGCCTTGAAGAGCAAAGGACCAGGTCTAGGGAATTTGGACAGAGATGCTGCTGCTGAGGAGTGCTCCTCAGGCGCTGTCCCTGGGTCGAAGGCAAGAGGCATAGCAAGGGCGGAGTGATGGTGGGCCGTCCAAGGAGGAGGAGCGGCTCCACGCCGCACCTCCCGATGATGCACGTCGGATCTTATGGTGGGAGCGGGGTAGTGGAGGGTGGCGCGGGAAGAGCGGGGGAAGCGGAGCTAGGAAGGTAGCAGCGATGGGACGGCCACTCCTGTCCCGTGCGCCGACCGGAACTGATCGACAGGAGCCGCTCAAGTCACTGCGATTCCCCCTCTCTCTTCTTTTGCCAGAGGAGCACGTGCGCGGGGGTTTCCGTCTCGCCCTTCCCCGCGAGGGTCTGTCCCTTTGGTGGCAAGGTATCTGGACCGCTTCCGGGCTGCCGGTGTCGACGCCATCTCTCTGCGCGCTCCGCAAAGCGAAGCTGCGCAGCGGAAACGGAGGGTGCGCTCCGCGTGATGGCAGCTCCAGCTGCTACAACCACGGAGGCACCTGGAGCATTCGCAGGCTTTCTGTGGCATCAGGAGAGGCGAGAAAGCGACTCCCCCCTTCCGGCGCAGGGACCGCATCCACCATGTCCTGCAACGACACGACCTCCCCTCTCCCCTTTCTCCCGGCACTGCTGCCCCTCCCGAACAACTCATGGAACTTCCTTACGGGATCAAAGCCCTCGCCATAGGGAATAGTCGGTGGCCTCGCGCACATCTAGACCGGAGTAGGACACCAGGAGAGGCTTCCGAAGAATCGACAGGAGGAGGAGGAGGCAGGTCTCTCACCCAGACGACCGACGAGATTATGCGTACGCCGTCGGCCACTCCAGCCATCAAGCGGGTGTTCTCGGATCCATCCACGCAGACACCGGTAGTGGTGGACGACAGGGACATGCTCCCTGGACGGATGTAGTTTGCCTGGGAGGCAGACAGGTCATAGTTGGCGCTGCCTCGATGGAGAAGTCGCCCATCTCGTCGTTCAGCACGATCCCCGTGGACTGCAACCAATCTCCCACGCCGAAGCTGGAGGTTGAAGAGTGGCTGGAGATGCGCGGCGGAGACACCCTCCGTCTCACTAGAGGTTGATCGTGCTCGTCATGGAGAGCGCGTCTCCGCTAGGCGCGACGACTGAGAGGTGGGACGTGCCGCTGTCATTGAGCGCTTTGGAGACGACCCTGTAGTCACGAGGGTCCATTGCGCGCCCTGTCAAGGTTCTGCAGGATGCTCGCGACGTTCTCGTCCGAGAAGATGCAGCACTCGATCTGCATCAATATACAGATATAAAGTCCGTAATTCTGTCATCGCATCTTCTACTGAGTCTTGTCTCTTACGGACAATTTTTTTAGTGCAGTCCTTTCTTCCCATTTAAAATTGCTAGCTAGCGCATCATTACGGTCACAAGGATCAAGCCTACAATTATTCGTCCAAACAAATTGAACTATTCATCTTGTCCTTTGTCGAGACTGCAATGTCTTCCTCACAGGAAGCCATTGCAGTCTTGCCAAATCAGAAGGTCTCAAACTGCTATTAATTAGTTCCTTAACAATTAAATGAATACTTGACAGATCTCAAGTAGGACACTTACTTTATGTCTGTCTGTTGCATCTCCAATTCTTATATGCATGCATGGATGTTCTGTGTTTGCATACTGCTTTTTGTTCCATTTCTTGAAAACATGGTATCATAACTGTTGTATCGTTTGTTGTAATTAATGGGTAATTGCATTATATTTAAGTCAGGGGCAGATGCTCTCATTCAACGATGAACATATGAAAATATGAAACTCCCTGGTTGTTCAGACAGTTTATTACGTGAGATAATAGTAAATGAACTTTGTGAAAAGTTTTTCTTCCCTTCAATGCTTTCGATACATCTTTTAATTCTTCGAGAAACTTCATTTAAAATTACATGTATGTCCATAAAAAGCAGGAATTTTCCAAGATTTTTTCCAATTTTTTTCCATTCCATTTTTCGTTCACTTTAAAGCAAGAAAGGTTTAAAAATGAGTCAGCATCATCATTAGTATCCATAGCATTCAAGATTTAATTTCCTAAATAATCAAAAATCCAAGAAATTGCTGAGTTTCCTTCTGGAAATATCAGGTCGAAAAATTTAATACTTTTAAGCCATAAATTACCTCAGCTCGGATTCGCAGTTACCTATTGTGTAACGTTTGGATTGAATTTCGAGAAATCATAGAAATATAAAGGGAAGATCTTTGTATTTGTAAGCATTCTCATTCACTCTGAAACTAGATTCTGTGCTCTTACATTAAACTGATATAAAATATGAAGCAGTGTCAACTCATTGAAAATCTTACTGAAAACGATAACGTGCTCTTTATCCGTTAGCTATTTACGTCCACTATACGATTTACTAGTCCTTAAATTATTTGTTAAAAACGTGAAGCGTTCGGAGTAATGTAATCTTAAAACTGAGTTTCTTTTGCTGTGATTGCTGGATACATTTCGCGTGATTGTAATTCTTTTGCCAAGCTTGTTAAGGACGAAAAATTTCAGGAAAAGATGCTGATGATAATTTCTTGTGAAAATTTCCGAAATGCTGCATCCCCTCTGACTGGATGAGTCTGGTCACTCTGGCGAACACCGAGCACCAGTACTCTCCCGAATAGGTAATTTCGCCCGTTCATAGAGCTGTGTTCATAGAGCGATATTACATGGACGTGGAGATTGACGCTCAGATTGAGATGGAGATTCCGAACGAATTCACTTGTTTCCTTCCTCGTGACCAAATGAACCTCCCTTTCGATGATTCTTGAACAGTACCCAACGAGAGGGATCCGCAATTCCATGCACCACAGTGATGCTTTCAGCCAGTTTGGAACCGCCTGTTGCATTCTATGTGACGTTCCCTACTAGTGTGCTTTCATGGTGACTCACAGTAGCAATCGCAGCCTCTCTCACACTCGGCTACACGTTCACAGCTACCAGTACGAAGCGCGTTGTGAACGTAACATTTCTTGCGTTCACAACGAAACAGGCAAGCTATGCATTGGCGAAACGACAGCTGGAAGAGGCAGAAGCTGAGAAGAGGGGGCGAAGGTTGTTTAAAAAAAACAACATAAGGGAACGTGAGGGTCCTCGAAATCCCTTTACATGAGCGGTTTCGAAGAGCTCGCAATGGCCAGCACTACTACCGCACACACAGAAAGGGAAAGCGAACGAAAGAAAAGAGTTGTTCTCGCGAAGGTGACCGTCATCCTGACCACTTCGGGAACCACAACGAATTACGATTGGTAAAGAGGTTACGATTCTGCACACAGAGACTTTTGGCTCCAAGTGTGCTGAACATTTGTATTATACAAAAGCACGCGAAAAATCAAGGATGTTTCCGTCATGTAGCTTCCAGGTAGAAGATTACCACCGCAATACAGTTCGGATCGGGGAAGTTGGACAAAGGTAATCGATCAAGAATATGGGAATCAGCAACCAAAATGAAGTCGAACTGAATTTTTCCTTCAACTTAATTCAATGCGAAAGGAGTCCTGCTTTCCAACTTCTGCCCTGTGCGGTCACCTTTTCAAACGTATGGGAGTTGGTTGTCTGGGCGGGCAGCACACGTCGCCACTCGTGACGATAGGCAACGCAGTGCAAAAAGCCCACATCGAGCTACAGAGATGCCTCCATCCTGCTGCTTAGATTCAGATGTTTACATTCCTTTTGCCACTTGGCACGAATTCGTCTCGTCATACTGCTAACTTTGGTGATGCCGCATGAATTCGTGCTGCACCTATCCATTCCTCTGATCATGCATTGATGTCTCTCCATTCAAGATACGTAATTCCTCTAGTTTAACTGCCCAACCATTTGGCAGAAATTCCTTGTGTTTATGCTGCATGAATTCACCCAGTGAAGAATTTCGGCAGCAAATTAGGCATTTTCATAATTATTTCTAGCATTTTTCATTCATTTACATTTATCATTTGTACTGTCTTTCGCCTGATTTTTAGGTGTGTTCCTAGGTTGGCAACTGCAACTTTTCACTTGCTGAACCTACATAAACTTTACGAATGTAACGATCCATTTGGATCAACCCAGGGGAAAGAATTCACAATTGTGTGCACACCACTGAGATCTCCATGTTTTAACCAATTCGTACCTTCTGGGCTTATCGGTGCAAATATATTCCAGTACCAGTTACATATGCACATTCCATCAGGAAACTTCATCACCAGTAACACCTTCCATCAACTGATTTCTGACTGGTAACTTTCACACATAAAACACATGCATTTTGCATTTTTTTGTCCTTCAAAACGCACCTGGCAGTTAATAAGTATGACAAATTCCTCTTCAGGAGAACATTACATTTTACAAAGGATCACATTAAATTTGCAACTTTTTGTTCTGCATCACGCAATTTTAACGAGTATAGTGTTTTGTCTAGTCCAAGCTATTTTTGTATCCATTCTTCAATACTGTCTTGCTAAAAACATCGAATTTCACATTCTTCGTGTGTTGATTTCTGCTAATAACATTCAATGCAGCAAAGTGAACTTGGGATTGATATGCAACAAATCTGAAAACTGAATGGGAAATACTGCCTTAAATTCTAAACCAGCAATGAATATTAACATTCACGTAGCAATGAATTTGGGTATGAGAACATCATTCACTTTAGGTTAATAGGGCACTCAGTTTTAAGCAAAACTCTTGCAAAGGTGCAAAACTACTTTGCTATGCACTAACATTTTTTAACAAGACTTCTGGATAGGGCAGTTAATCTTGAATCCATACAGTTCAAAGTTTACACTGTTTAATTCAAATAGCCTGAGGAAAATTTACTCAAGGATAGGATTTTATTCAAGTGCAGGGTTATCAAAAATGTTCTGCTTAGCCACAGGATCTGCACTTATGGTTCTTGCACTTCAACTTAAGTGAACTGTACACATCTATACTGTACTCTGGCTATACATGTTAATTACATGGAATTCATAAATACCTATTTACAAAGCTTCAAATCAAGACTCATGCACGAAATAATCACTTTGTGAATTCACACACTGATGATTTTGCAGAAACATTGGAATGGAAATTTTTAACTGAAGAATAGTGTCTAGAAGTAATGAGGTTTGGTTGATTTGGTTGTCACACATAAAAAAAAGACCAAGAAACATAGTATTGATGGAACCACATCAGAAATCATGTCATTACATCAAACAGAAATTAGAAACGCAAAAACAAATTTCGCTCAAAAGTAGTTATATCAACATTACTAGCTTGTGATGCTTTACAGCAGAATCTTATAAGATATTTGTCCTCAGTTTGGGAAGTACTAACACTATGAATAAAGCTAATATTAAGCATGCTTCAATCTCAAAATACTTCCTGAAAGTCATATTATTTCCTCAGATGTTCAATTATGATTAGGAGAATGAAACTCCATTTTCTTAATTCATTTCTCTGATAATAAGGATTTAACACTGATTAAAAACCGTATCCATGGAATAAACAACTAAGATCTTGTGAACAAGGATTAACTGCGAGAGGCAATTTCTGATTTCAATGCTTGTTCAGTTTCTGCTAAAACTTCACTCCTGCTTTTCTGTTCAGAAATGTCCTGCTGTGATCTTAAGCTATCTCTGAAGCATACAAAAGTTATATACTAATGTGATAAGTGCTTACATGCTACGGTTCTGTAACACTGAGTTGCAATATATATCAAACTCATCGACATTGGCAAGCCACAGTACACTTTTTGTAACTGCACCAGCTAGTCCAGCAAGCATAGATCCTAAACAAACAAAACATTCTTTCAAGAATTTTCAACAAAAAACAGACAAGCAACAAGTAACATGCATAACGACTTTTACAATAAAACTTTCTTAATTATATTGATGCAATTAAATCATAGGACTACTTGTTACTATTTCTTTTTACATAAGATCTTACTGCTATTGCTTTAGCAAGACCAGTGACTAAATTGATAGCATACTTCATTGATAAAAGGGCATCAAACCTATTAGGGCTCCTGCTAAAATTGCTCTGGTTCCTCTTTTATATAAATAGAGACCACCTGCAATGCCTCCACCTAACAGGTAATCAAGAACTGATAAATGGTTTTTATATGCTGTTGTAATAATTATGTATCCTGAAAATACTGTTGTAAAAACGGAAACCTTGAATCCATGAATGAATGCTCCTTTAAAAAAAGCCATTATGACTTTATCTGCAAGATGTCGGTGTGCCTCTGCTCGTGATAAAAATGTTGTAGCCTTATTATTTCTTAAGAAATTATCACGAGCTACTTCTGCATTGGATAAGCCACCAAATATGCCTCCAAGTACAAAAGAAAAAGCGCATATTTCTTTGATCAGCCCTATTTCTGGAGTAAATGCTTCATCTTCTCTTGGCTTTAACATTCTGATAATCCTTTCATAGCCACTAAGTTCAGCTACTTCCATTTGATAACGTCTCCTATACTCCATTAATTCTCCGTCTTCTTTACCGGGACCGGCGAGTTTCCCAAGGAAACCCAGGCAGAACAAATAATCTCTACGTGATTTCAACGGTTTCCATTGAAATTGCTTGTGGAAATATCTCCTACAAGAATGCCGAAGTGTACGACACTCAATAAAACGTAAATGCATTTTCAAAAATAAAAACGAGCATTTAAGTTATGATTTTGGAAACATATTTAACGAAGAGTCTTCAAAATTTTTGGTTTTTCCAACTAATTTTGCCAACAAATAAGCAACCCCTTGCACATCCTCGTCCTTTCCACGTTCCGGAGCTATACCAAGGCCTTCCTAGAGGAATTGCCATCTTCAATTTGAAATATGTTAAAAATTCAGCATGACTAAAATTATCTATCGAAAAATTAATAAATAAACAATTAATCATTAAGAGATTGGATATAGATTTAGAATAAGGAACAATAATCACATATTATAGAATCCTCCAATTATTACGTATTCTATTAAAACCTTTGAATTTTGAGTAGTTTCGAATGAATCCAAGGTTTTCAATGCAATGACCCTATAAACAAACGTGTTCATAAATAAAGGAACTAGAAAAAACAAATCATTATGATGATTTGTTTGATTACGCATAAGTACTGCTAACGTATTCTATCAAGATACAAATAATTTTTATGGTGATATATACAAAAGACTGGTAGTGAGCAGCATTACCTATAAAAATTAAATAAAAGGACTAAAATCGATGGATTGATGCACTCATTACTGATGGCTTATTTTAAGACCTTGTTTACAAGTTGAAACAAGTTGTGCTGTTTTCGTTCTGACGATTAGTTTGAATTTTCGGATCGGAAACGATCAAAACACAAATGTTTTCGCTAATTTTGACCTATGTGTCTCATTTAGAACTTATACAAAAAAACTTATTTTTTGAGTTACAAAAGAAAATCAACTTATAAATGAAGATCGATTGTCTATTCTTGTAAAGAAATTTAAATGACACAAAGATTCTAAATTGACAACCCAACCTTTTGCAAACCTAGCTATCCAAGAAAGCTGGTTCATATACTTCGTTGTTGAAACAAAAAATGCTGAAAATAAAACTTAGCACCTTTAACATTGCACTGGATACAAAAAACATAATAATCTGTAAAACTTGTTTTGTTTTCAAAGGAATTTTCTCGAGTACTGCAGTAGATAGCTTACTATTTGAAATCACGATTTTTTCAACTTGGGAAATTTCTTTATTTGGAAGAATTCTTATGAGAATTTCATAAAATCACACAAGTCAGTAGATTAATTCAAGCTAACAAAAAAATTTCTTATATTGCAGTTTATAGCTGGGAACAAAAACCAATTTTTATAGTTACTCTTTCACAGTTACTTTTGGAAAAGAATGCAGTGAATGTAGCCTATAGCTACAACAAACACGGAAGCAGTAAAGTCTGAGAATTTTCAAAAATCCTAGATAGACTGATGTTATTTCATGAAAATGGTATGTAAAAAGTGTCTTTAAATCAATTATCTCAGTTCCCTGGATTAGATGGCTCCAAGTCGTGGAAGTAAATGTTGGTCTTTGTAGTTGGTTCGGCTCTGCCAGCAAGCTCGCTTATGCAAAGAGGCGTCACAGATCTTAAAATTCAAATCTCATCAGAATTAGTCCTGAATTACCATGTTCCACCATTTCATGAAGCTTTCAAGGTTGAAGGAGGGTCTAGAATTTCCAGTACTTCCACTGTACTTTTTTCTTTTCCTAAGGAGCTAAAAATGGGACTAGCAGACAAGATCAGAAATCAGCTAATGATGAGTACATCGATTTTAGTTATTGCAAACAAAGCAAAAAGGAGGAAAGCTCTACCATTTTTGTTTCCATGACACAGGAAAAGGTGACCATGCAAGTAGCTGGGTTGAATTTCTACTGCACTTGAGTTGAAAAGAAATAAACACCTTGAAAGCAACACTTTGCACACCTCTCACTGCTTCAGAACAGAAACAAACGAAGTTGTGAACGTAAATAAATCAAATCACTACAAGTCCAAACTTGTTGCTGACGAAAATTAGTTCTGAATAAGTCACTTGAGAAGAATAACGGTTAGTTTGTACTTTTCTGTATTTATTAGTTACGATCGAAATAAGCTGACTGATGTAATGATTTGCCTTCATTTCCATTTAAGTCCTGCCTTGAACAAACAAAATGTTGACATTCCCGTTCAACTGCATAGTTCAACATAAATGTTTACAGAAATTTGATTCTTGAAGTGATCATTAAAAGGACACTGTTGCATGAGGACGACGAAAAGTGCATGCAATTGCTGCACTCCTTGATTAGACGCGAACATTTTTCGAAATTCATTTTGAACCCACACATAGCGGCAGTTGTACTTGTACAAAGATTTCGAACCAACCACATATCGTAAATGTTTGACGGATGAGTGATACGGCTCAGTTTTTTCTCGAACCTCCACCATACTAACTGAAAGATGAAAAACGACCACGTATGACCACGTATCCTTTCAGGTGATAACCCACTTGTCGTCAATGGAAAATGATTGCAAAAAAAATTTTTTTTTCCTTTAGAAGTGCCGTGTATATTGTAATTTGTTATTTTTGTTTTTTTGAATTTTTGTTTTCTATGCAGCCCTAGATCATCTTAGTTCATAGCTGAATTTAGCCCATCAGAATGTAGAAAGCACATAGTATGAAAGTAAAGTTATCATAAGTCATCAGTTTATATCTGATTAAGAACCGTTTAGAATTTTTAGAATTCTTTTCCTTGTCCAAACTTTATCTCAAGCTAACGTAATAGTTGTGTTCTCTTAGTTTGAAAAAATTCCCTCAGCATAACTCCAGGTTTCAATGCATTTCAGATGAAGTGGATTTCAGACCAGGATACAAGTTGACAAAACGTAATGAGCCTATCGAGTTTTGGGACAATTACTCCTGCTGGAATTACACAAATGCTTCAAGATTGCAAGCAGAGTAACAGTAAACAGTAAAGTACAGTGAAGTGGTGCATAGGGCAATTATTTCCTTCTCAATAGTGTTTAGGGAATAGATATACTTCGCGTGCTATTGTGAAAACTTCGGAAACACTCGGAGACTTTTCGTTGTTAATGGAATTCAGTCCAGTGAGTGCAGTCCGGTGAAGGTCTTTTAAATGATGCGAGCATCCAATCTTAAGAACGCTGAGCTCATCGATCGTTGGAATGGAGCATCTTCCTCCCACTCCTAATCGTTGCCTCCGTAGGAGTAGTGATCGGCCGACAAAAAACTACTTGAGTTTTGCTTTCTTATTTTTCAATCTTTTCTTGCTCTACATCTGCCCAACTTGGACAGTGAAACAATAATCGTTTACATTTAAAAAAACAAACTACTGTGTTCGTTCACTCCTAGATCCAATAATAAAGAACTGGTGTGGAGACAGGAGATGGCATACATCGGAAGCACAGAACCGATGACCATGCAGTACTGCAAAACGGGAAACACGGAGGTGTCGCACAACAGGAACGCCCTTCTGATGCGTCGTTTGTGGCGACTGAGCGCAGCACCTGGTTATCTCCCAGCAAAAACCTAGCAGAAAACGCTGAGGACACAGAATAGTTGTAGAGAAATATCGATTCAAGTGCGAAGATCAGTGCTTCCCTCATAGTAGCATTGCAGAATCAAGCCAATCAAAAAATACATTAGGCTCTATGTGAAACAAAGGTAGATTTTCAAGCGGAAGAAATTTGGTTGGTTTTTTCATTAATGGGTATCTCCGTGTACAGTGTCAATTCAGAAAGGGTAGATACCCCAGTTGAACAAGACATGGACTCACAGCAAAGAAACATCAAGGGAGTGTCAGAAAAACGCTCCGGCCACTGTTCACTACAAGACCTGAGTCCATACACATTCCACGGAGCAATCTGGGATTACTTCATCCAGATGAGAGAAGTAAAACATATGCGACTTACATAAGTAGCAAGAGGCGTACTTTCTAGGCAAGAAGCTACACAAATGCATCTGCATCCAGGAGCTCGGACCTCCAATCTAATTCAGGTAGACAACTGGTTGGGGGTGCAGGTGTGTTGAGCACATCAGCCAGCATTCCTCTGTGGACGTATAAAGTTAGACATAGGATGGGTGCATATCCGCAAGTCTTCTCCTTACAGTGAGGACAACTCGGATACTTGGTAGTCTCATACCCGCGGTCCAAACTTTATTTTCCCAAAGAACCACATGAAGCATTAAAGTCAAGCACTAAATTTCAACCATAGCAATGAATGTAAGAGATACAAGCAACTAAACTGCAAGGGAGAAGAGCAAAGACTCGACAATGAGTCAGCAAAAGGGAACAAATCGAGCACACGCGAGAAGACGAAGGAATATCTTGTAATATAATCACTCCAGCAGATCACAATGCAGCAATAAAGTTACCCCAGGCAAGAAAGAAATGGCTGAGTGTCTCATAGCTGAAACATTAAAAGAACAGATCGTGATAGTAGCACATCGCTTAGAAGACATCCAAAAACCTTTCTAGGAAAGGCGAGCCGTCCGGGGTAATGCATGCGTGCATCTGAAGACAAATGCCCAATGGATAAAAGAATGAACACACCTTCCGGTGTTCTAGGAAACTGGCACACTTTGAGAGAAAGAAAGGAGAATGGCATTTCTTCTCGGCATACCCTCGATCCAAGTTGACTCGATTCTGGATCTAGTGACCAGGAGAGCCTGCTGTCTGCTAGCCTTGGAGCCACTAATGACCAGCAGGTTTACGATTTCATATGGGTATATACCGGATAAACCAAGGATAGTAAGAGCATAATGTGAAATGAGCTCATAAACGGAGAATTTTTTGGCATGTGGAACTTTTCACATATGCCAAAAAGGTCAAGAACGTAGCCTCTGATGAAGGAGAATTCCCTAAAGAGGAATAGATCCAGAACGAGGACAGACTGTCGTATTAAGAAGCAGACGGAAAACTTGACTCAGTAAAGTCAACAAACATTAATGGGGACACTATTTGTCTTCTATGAGTAGCATTCGGTTAGCCAGTTAAAACATTAAAGGGTGCAAAACAAGGAAACATTATAGTGTAGAAATAAAGAATTTTGTCCCTCTCTTCCGATAGGATATCTTCTGCCTCTAGGACATGGATGAAATGAGTGACCATCATGAAGGAGCTGGACCAATGAATCAATGTCCAAGTACCATTTGATCTAGACAGTGGGCAGAAAAAAATCGTGACAATCCTGGTAAAATCCTTGGAACTGTCCCTTGTGATCATAAGAAGGTTCGATGGTTGGAATAAAAGAGTTCCTGGACTGAGAATAAGGTGGTCTGACTACATGCATATTATTCCAATATATGTACATGGATTGCGCCAGACAGAAACAGTAGTAGGGTTTTCATACTCTTGTCATATCCTTGCATAGGAATATCATCATAAAAGGTTTTCTGATGATAGTAAGTGGTGGCAATGTTGACCTCATCCGATTGGCACCAGCGAGACTTCAATGTCCATCAGGAAAATGATGAAAGAAATCGTAATTCAAAAGTTCCCTCACATTACATTCCTTTCCTCATTCTAACAAATTCATTAATCGCCTAAAGCATGGACCCTGCTTCAGATAATCATTACAACAGCGAATCCGCAGATAAGGGGCAAGAGATGGGCAGGCTTCTCAGAATGCACCAGTGATATCAAACCCGTTCTGCGTAAGACATGATGGAGACCATATTGGACACAACAAGCGTTAGATTAGACGATCAGGATGCTCCCCTTCGTATAAATTCTTCAGTGCTCACCCTCAAATGGAAACCCCAGGTGGTGAGCTTTCTGAATTGTATTTCTCAGTGCATTGAGAGCATACACCTCGTTTCCGGAGGATTTGAATTCCGACTGTTCGAGGCGTGGGGCGATCAAATATTCGCGTACCTGTGCAAGACTGCGGTGTCATCCAGGGACTGTCGAGAGGGCTGGCTTCAGTGCTACTTCATCCGGAGAACACCGCGAGAGAATCGCGAAGATGCTCTCACGCGATAGGCTTTCAAGCGAGGGGTGATCGTAACCTCGGGTTAAGTCCGTGTCATCTTGGCGATCCGCGTCGCCCTGGGCCTACGCTTTCAGAGCAGAAAGCTGCTGCATTTGTGAGGATGATTGCAAAGTGGATCTGGTTGTCTCAGGAAGTTTCCTGGGGAATTGTCTGCATTTTTCTGGAACTATAGAGAAGCATAGTCCACAACAAGAATCTTTATCCTTTGGTTTAAGCTGTTCCGTTTTGCTTTCTATCTTCTGTTAATTGATTTCTTGCTTTTTCTCACTCTGGACTCTCTGGATGTTCGACATGCGTTCCAAGAATCAAATGGAAAAGAATTCTTGCTGTTTCACCATTTCTCGGAAAAATATATGCGGGAGAACATCAAAAGTGTTTCTTGTCTATGGACTTGGTTCTAGAATCTGATGAGAAGATTGATAACGAAATCATCTCACCGAGGCAAAACACACGTCTTCTTTACGATAAATTTCCTTGCAGTCGAAACTCTCTGACAACCTGGATGCCAGCATTACTGGACAAGGAATATTGCATTAGGAACTGTGGCAGCTGCGGTGAAGTCTTTCTCTTACCTGTTAGTGGAGTGCGTTGTCATCCTGAGCGTGCGGAAACGCTTCCCCACGTTCTTGCAAATCCAAATGGGCAATATCAAGAGCATTTTGAGTCCTCTCCCCGAAAAAAGTGTAATGTCGCTTACCGTGGCGATCGCAGCTTTCTGTTGCTTCTGTAGAACATTGGCGACCCGAATTGATGTTGGAAAAAAGAGCAGGACATCAAGGACGACATTCCAATCTTCATTTTCTTTTTAGAGATCACGACAAGGTGGATGACGCTCAAGAAGGAGCTTCCTAACTTCTCTGAGAGGGTGCTAAAGACGCCAGGAAATCCAGTGTGTCCGACTTGGAAAAGCCTTTTTTTTTTGTTAGTTTCTATGCTTTTTTTCTTTTCATCTACTTTGACCTAAAAGGATTTCAATGAATAGACTGTTTGCAATACGTGATGTCACTTGGACTCAGAACGATGTAGTAAGAGTTATGATCAGACTACGAATACGTGACTACTTTTGTTTTAAAAGTACGACTATTTAATCGCAAACATGGTTTTCAAATAATGCTTTGTGGCTACCGTGTGTCAACAAAATGTGCATAATGTTTGGTCGTAGAGCAGCCTCTTGCCTGAAACACATGTGCTACAAGCGCAGAGTACCAACTGCAAAGATGTCTGGCTTTCGTATTTTCCAAACCAAAAGGTGTTACTTCCGAAGGATGGCAGGCACCAATCGAGAGTATCAGAATCATGAAGTCTGGTTGCAACTGTAAGGAAAATCTGTCAAGCGGCAAAAGTCAAAAAGAAAAACAGAGAGAGAAGATGAATTAAAGGCAGGAAGAAAAGATCCATTCCCAGACAAACAACAATTGTCGAAAAACAAAAAAGATAGTAATGCTACAACTTCTGTAGCAGTTGCATTTCTTGTCTTCTGACATAATACTCTTTTTCTAGAATGATCCATTTAACGATCTGACAGCTTCTCTCTAGACAGATGCTGTTTCTTAGCTGACATTTTTCTTAATTTAAAACTTCAACTTGGATTTCTTCCCATGATACTACATGAGAGAAAAAGGTTTTTCAGTCAGTGAAAGGAAAATTTAACTGAAAGTTGAAGAAAAACAAAAAAAAATCAACTCTAATTGATACATCCTGGAAAAATAAAAAAACCAACAAACGATCCAAAAAATTAAACGCACCAGTTCATTATGAATCCCTAGTGAAAATATCATTCGTAGCTGATGATCTTTTCAATACAATCATTAACTTCGTAGTGTTCACGGACTTTTGCACAGGAAGTTGGTCTTCCAGAATCAGAAACTCTTTACCGGATAATCCATACGTCACTTGCACAGGACGCACAAATCGGTGTGGTTCTATACGGCGACATATAGATGATCCAGAATTCAGTACAGAAAGAACATGACATGAAGTGTTTTACTCAACCAATTATGGTTTTTCCAAAATACTCGATGAATACTGTTGCAAGATGACTATGCACGATCGTCACAAACTGTTTGTCATAAAAGCGTTTTGGTTTGTAAAGATATTTCTCTGTAATTTCTTGAAACTTCGCTTCACTTCACGAAAACTACTGTCATTATTTATTCAGTCTGGAACACATCGTGTGAGGCATGACCGTGCATGCAGATATGTTGTGTGTATACAGTTGTACCGAAAATCAGTAAAGTGGATCTGTTCTGCAAAAGTACTATACTTAAATGTTCCCATTACATACATCTATTTAGTATGATAGTAGACCATAATATGAAAAGAAATCAGTACATTATACCAATAAAGGTTTTAACTATGGCAACAGCATCTTTTAGGAAGGTGGCATCTGCACTCTGCTCTTTGCTGTCCCTGCAGAAATCAGCATTAATCTGGCAACAGTCGTTCCAGTAAACTTAATTTTCTAAATTCTTATTGAAAAGTCCAAAACGTATTTCTGTTAGATTCTCAGGCAAAAGTGCAAAATTGGAACCTAGAAAGCTGGAAGTAAGAGCACAAAACATGGGCCATGCGATCGGAACCATTTGCAATATTCTGCAAGGTTTTTCAATGATTTGCATTTGCCATTTCGGACACTGTCAACGCTGAAAAGCATTTACAGTGGTCTCACAGGATTACCAAAGAACTGTTTCAACCTATCGTTTTCCATTCAATTCAGCTTCTTTGTAAAGAACTGCTTTGTGCCGCTCAAAAAAGCAAAGAACTTTTCCTAGTTGTTTGGAACGTTTGGCATCCGTACCCAGTGACCTAATAACATTTTTTGTAAAACAAGGCTGAATATGTAAATGAAGAAATATTCTCGGATTAGCTAATGGCGAAAGTGTAATAAGTTTTTTCCCGTTTTATCAGCACAAGTTCGTCTATGTAGAAGTATAGTATTATCAGTATAGTATCACTTTCCTACTTACGACAGGAACAACAGAATTTCGTAACTTTTTCTTTCCTGCTTAAAGTCAATAGTTATTGAATATTTTCTCACGTATTGCACCCGCCCCATAAATAGTGACTGTACTCATTTCCTTGAAAATTTTGGGTTCTCAAGTTCCCATGCTAACGTGTCGAGCTATATAGGTGCTAATGTTTTCATCTGGACAAACAAGTTTTATGTTAGATCTTTGATAAATAATCACCACTGCTAGTACCGTTATCAATCTGGAGTTCATGAATGCACCCCTCATGCTAGTGAGGGAACGTCATCTTCCTCGTCGAAATAAGTAGTGGTTTTAGAACCAACGAAAGTTGGTGATAATAGTTTTCCAGTCTTCGTTTGTTCAGCCGTGATCCTGTGGTTCAATAGGGATGCAAGCAGCTTCCCATGTGGAACTTCTAATGCGCTAAGATTATTGGATTGATATTTTTTTTAATTTGTGCTCTGAGAATGCATGTTTTGCTCTAGCTGTTGGTGTTTGGATTGCATACCTTTTGTGCCCTGCGTCACCTGTCAATCGGTGTCTTCGAAACTGGAAAGCAACTATTCCATATCCCAATGTTTTTTTCTAGTGCTCGAAACCAGGAGATGGCATTGTATTAGGAACTTAGATTTACTAATGTGGTAACCAATTAGGTTCTCATTTCGTCAAAATTTATAATCTGTTGAGGAGGATTTCCATTGAAAGCAGTCAGGAAATGGATTATCATCATAAACATGAGCAAGAAATTTTAATGTGTTTTCCCAGTTCGTTTTCTTATCAGCGATTGTGGAATTCTTATTGGGGTACAGTTATGCTGCTAATTATTTGAAAAACTTTCAAAAAGCTCTTCAAGACCGCCATTTCTTTGAGCCATACGCCACTCCAGAGATGGTTGTAAGATGCAGCTGAAAAGCAGAAACGGATAAACATCGTGGAAATTGAAAAAACTTATTCTGAACCTGAATGGCATCCAGAAAATCTATTGACTGAAAGTGGTGTTTGATACATTTTGGACACGAGTTTATTCAAAGTACAGTTGCTTTCGTATATCTGCTGTAAATGGGGGACTCAAAGTATAATGGATGAAGAATATAATGTTCAGAGATGCTCATTATTTCTCAATATATTACGGTCTGAAATATGCTTTGAAACTTCTTAAAGGTTTTGTCAAAGAACAAAGAAACTGCTGAAAACAGCAGAGATAAAGGTAAGGCAGTTCATCTTCAAGTTGTCTTTGACTTTATAATTCCGTTTTTTCAAGTCATCATAAATTCGATAACACAAACCATGTTTCAAACTTTTTGAAAAGCTTTGCACATTATAAGTTCTATTTGGGAAACCATTATTGCTTTTGGAGGTGCCATCCTCATCTTCAGAACAAATTATGTTGATAAAACAAATTTGGAATTTTAGCATACACCTGCTTCATGTAAATATGGTCCATTTCTAATTGAGAATGCTTAAGTGATTCCCAGGTCTTGATTAAAAATACAGTTATTGTTTGCATGCTGCACATTAGGTTGCATTGAGAAAACTTTGATGTGAAAATTAATGCTTTAACAATTTTTCTGACTTGATGTTGGCAGCATGTATTTTTCAAAATAGATTCAGTATCAGATGCATATGAATGATCAGTTTGGGTTTCACCTCGGATTTCATAGTTTCCAATCTCATGTTTCATGTCAGCATTCTCTAATCTGCTTGTTAGATCATCTAAAAACAACAAACATTTTGTATCTAGAACTGTTTACCTGGTATTTGCCATGGGTCAAATTTCTGTTCTTCAGAACATACATCTGTGTTACAGTTATTAAATTTTATGCATCGATTTATTTAGCACATTTTCTTAACTCATACTTTTAGATTGTTTTTTTTTGTTGGTGGTGTTTCTGCTTCACCAGTCTTAAATAATTGTTAACATGGTAATTTTGGCTATTCATTGTTTTCTGCCTCTGTTTGGAGGAGGCATTTACTAGATAAATTGCATTGGTGTTTTCGTTTATTAAAATTCACAACCACTTTTTTATTAGGAAACTAAGTTGATGGTTTGAGGGAGGTTTTTAGCATTGCATTAGTTACATGTTTGAAAATTAGTAAATTAAAGATAATGTTCCTGTATCTTGGCCTCGTTTTCTGGAAGAAAATTCAAATCCTAATTTTAATGTTCCAGATGAGAACACAAAGGAAATATTCTCTCAATTGACGTTTTTTTGCTGCTTTTAAATTCCAGTCATGTATGCCAGGGACCATGCATACTTCAGTAGATAAGTAATTTGTGTGCAGTATATCCATGGAAGTATCTTTGTAGATTGCTTGCCTGTTTCTAAATTTCAATCAGTAAGCGCTACCACTTTCATTATGAAAGGCTCTAATGCTTTTAGTTCTGTAGTTCTATTGTGCATGTTGTGGTTATGATCCTTCATCCATCTGTGATCTCCAGGTCATATTGTTAAAGTACTTGGCATCCGTAACCGGGAGTTCAGTTTGTTTCAACGCTCTGGTTTGCTTTTTTTTTTTTTTTATAAAGACTTTTGCCTAAATTCTTGTAAAATGCATTACTTCATGCATCTGCTCACAGAAGGGCAAGGATCTCAAATATGTGTTTACGTTGCATCAAATTCCCAAAAAGCTGTCATAAAGGGATTTTTATGCAATCAAAAACTAGATCAAAAACTTTATGCAAACCAAAACTAGACGAAATCCAGTGAATCAAGGAATTTCAAATGTCTCAAGTACCGTTCAAAGAGCCTTTCCTTAAACATCACGCTTGCCAAGAAAACATTGCAGGATTCATATATCTCGTAGGTGTATCAGACCATCTAAGCTTAGTGGCAACTGTGTAATTCTATCCGCAAAAGGATTTTGATGCTGTCCATTTGTTCAGTTAATTAAGTTCAGATCATTAGTTCGAATTAAACGAATTCGAAGATGGCCTATTTGATTAGCTATCTTCGCATTGCGAACAGCCATGCGAATGATACCTTACAGAATGCTATAATATAAGACTGGTTAACCAAATTATTTGTTACAATGAACTATTGGTAATTATTGAAAGAATGTATAGCACATGCCTTTAAAGCTTCAGTAAGCAGAAAATTTTGGATGTGAAGCTTCGTAAGAAAATTTCAGCAATTTGAGGCTTCAGTTTTCATTCCTGCCCTCACTTTTGCCTCGTTGTGGAATTCTTTTTCCAAGTGCTGTTATCTATTGTTTAGAGAACGCAGGGGGATTGGCACAGATGGCATGTATGCAATCATTGTTATTTTTTAATGTTCTTTCTTCAAATATCCATCTTCTTATGCATTCTTTTGTAATCTAAATTGCATTTTCTGTGTTCTTGCACATCCTGCTTTATTCTTGTGGCCATTTCTTTCATTATCCAGAGAATCCGTATTATAACTAAGAATATATTTTTGTCATTCGTAGTCATAGACTACTTCGTAGTATGCTATCCAACCTATTAGACATTCAGCTAACTTCAAAATTACCTTGTCAACTTTCTCATAGTTTGCCATGCGGCATTGGAAAAGACTAACAGATTAAGATGTAACCTTCCATCGTCACTGCTCCTTATTTTGGAATGTGAAATATCTCTAAGCAAGTAATGGATCTATAGCCATCTGTACAGAAAATTAAGCTCAGCAGCTCTGTCCGAAAGTTATACTGCCGATTCTTCATGCCCCCGATACCAGGCGGTTTCGGAGAAAGCGTGCCCAGCAGGCTCGCCGAACCGGACTGCCAGGCTTGCCTCTCGGCTCCCGCTGTGTATTCCGCCAGCCTGCGGATGTCGGGGTGGTAGTGCTTTTAGTGCGCTCCGTCAATAAGACTTTAAAAGCGTTTTCTGTGTGGTGTGTGGTTCACGTCCTCGGTGTCCGATGGCTACGATGCCTGAGGACACCGCGATGGATGTAGGTGTGGGGGAGGCTAGTTCGCCCCCACAGCCTGCAGTGTCTGGGGCACCCGCCCCAGGATCATCCCCGCCTACGGCGAGGACATGGAGCGCCATGGTGACCGCGCCTAGCGCGGAAACCATGGCCGAAGAAGCCGCCTACAGGGATGCCGGTTACAAGCCTTCGCTTGTGTACAAGGTGGGTCCACTTTTTGATGGGCGCACTACGCGTGCCTCTACAAAGGCATTACAAAGCATGAATGTAAAAGAAGAAGATCTTGACGGCCTCTCCGTCCTCCGTGAGGGTCAGCGCGTCGAGGTGGTGTGTAAGGACATCGCCTTGGCACAGTGCTTGATTAATAACCCGCAGAACGTAGATGCCCGCAAGATCTACCCGGTATCCATGGACCGCTCCGTGGAGGTCCACCTTACCGGGATCACTAACCTCATGACGCGGTCAGCGGTTAGTGATGAACTGCGGAAATACGGGGAGGTGCACGCGTTGTGGCCGAAGCCCACGATTTTTCAGGGCTATAATAACCTTTTCGGGAGCCAGGCCGCAGCGCGTCACCGTGAACGAGGGTGGTGGGCTGCCCCACAAGCTACAGGTCGCGAGAGAATCGGTCGACCTCTGGAACGTGGGGAAACCCCGCTACTGTAGCCACTGCAATGCAGTAGGCACCTGCGAAAAAGGCGCCCGAATATGGAGTGCCTGGGGGGGTTAAGCGGGGTTAAGGGACACGTGCGACGCGTATGCCCTAAACGCCCCACCCCGGTGCCACCTGCCGCCAAAAAGTCGCAGGCGAAAAAGTCGCAAAAGGTCGAAAGACCAAAAGGCGAAAATGGCCAGCCCCAGCCTCCAGCCCTCCTTCCACCCGCACATGCGTCGGAGGAAAAAACTCACGAAGACGCGAGAGTCAAGGAGGGTTGGCAGGTGGTTAAAACCAGAAATGAGAAGCCTCAAAAAACGGCACCGTTAAAGACGGAGACAGTCGCGACCAGCTCGAATAAAAAGGAAAAGCCGCATCCCGAAAAACTCCGTCAGTGCTTGGTGGCACTAGAGCTCGTCGACGTTCCGGAGGCTGCCATCCTGGGCGAAGAGCATCCCCTCGCCGCTTCCGCCGCGCGTGACGTTCGCGAAGGCGAACCCTCTGTTTGTACATAGGGTGAACCGCGCGACGCGACCGCAGAAGCCAAGGACGCCGCGTTCGCGAAGGTGGCGGAGGAGCTCGCAGCCACGTTGGCCGAGCGTGAGAATTCCTCGCTCAAGGCCGTGCGAAGGCCGGCTCCGGGGAAGAAGGCACCCGCAGGTGAGTGCGACCTGGGGGCCGGAAGCACATCCTCCTCCTCGGAGGCACCCCCCGGAAGACGGGACGTAAATCCCAGAAGCCGAGGAGACGCCTCCACTCCACCAGCGAGAAGACGGAAGCCGTCGCTAGCGTGGGAATCCCGGAGGGAGATCTCCCACGCTCGGAAGCCGCCAAGCAGGCCACCCCGATGGATGAGGGTCAGCCGGGGGGCGAAGTCCCCCTCGCAGTCGCCGATCCTGAACAGGTAGGCGCGACCCCACCTTCGGGCGATCCGCCTGACGCGCCGGCACCCATGGGCGAGGGGGACCAGGTGCTGGACGCACCTCCCCCTCCTCCTAGCATCGCGCCCCAACAGGTGGCGGACGCCGCAGCGCCGATTTCCCATTAGTAACACCTGGGCTCACCGGATCGTGAGCCCAGGTGTTACTATCTATCGCCGTCGGATCCGCGTGGCCTGTTGAAATGTCAACGGGCTGTGCGACGACGGCAACAGACGAGATACAGCCGCCAACCTGCGTGAGGTCGACCTGGCCCTGTTGCAGGAGATCCACGTGATCACCGCGACAGACGTCCAGGAGATCGAAACGATCGCGGGGGGTCGGCTGTTTGTCACCCGGCTGCGCCGGGGCGTTTATTTCAAAACTATCCAGAAACAGAGTTCCCGGACAAAGGACACAGAAGAGACGAAGGGGGTGGGATCCCCGACACGCAGTTCGGTATACGGAAAGTCCGAAACGGGAGGTAGGGGTCCGGAACGGGAGGGAGGGGACCGCAACGGGAGGGAGGGGATTGGAACGGGGGGTCGGCTGTTTATCACCCGGGTGCGCCGGGGCGTTTATTAAAAACTATCCGGGAACAGAGCTCCTGGACAAAGGAAAAACAAGAGACGAAGGGGGTGGGATCCCCGACACGCAGGTCGGTATGCCGAAAGTCCGGAACGGGAGGGAGGGGACCACAAATACACTCCTATAAAAAAATAAAAATAAAAATATGGAGGGCACGGGACTGGGGTCTTTGGTGAGTCCGTTCCTTCCTTTCAAAACCGGCGATGGATGCCGGCGATCTCTCTCTTAGCGTCCTCTGGCAGATGGGCCCACTCGGCAGCCAACGACATGCTTGCGCTGGCTAATCCGGTGGGCTGACGAAGGATGGCCAGCTTCTCCAACTCTCGGTGGGCCTTGTCGATGGCGCCGGTGCAACACACGGTTGCAACGACAGCACCTAAAGACAGGCCGTCTGGCGTGAAGAAGCGGCGCATCAAGTCTCTCGCGGTGTCCTGGTGCAGGAGAGCTGAGGCCAGCCTCCGCCACAGTCCTAGGAGGGCACCGCAGTCCA